>CP139508.1:123019425-123619425 GCA_021014915.2 Artemisia tridentata subsp. tridentata
GTTTGTGATGTTCAGGCAAACCATGTCTCAAGGATCTGTAACCCAAAAACAAGTAATTCCAGAAGGGGATGAACGACAGATCAGCCATTCAAACTCAAGAGTGGACTTTAAGAAATTGCGGTGTCATGAGACTTGCCAAATTATCGTGGAAATTCTTGACAGACACTTCATCAGGCCTACACTGACGAACATAGCAAGTGTACCAGAAGTTTATCTCAATCAGTTCTGGCATTCTATGGTCGTAGGAAAAGACGAAGAGAGCATAACCGTCACATTAGAAAACACTGAAATCACGTTCAAGGTGGAAACTCTTAGGAACGTTTTACAACTTCCAAAAGAAGAATCAGGTCCAAAGGGAAAGTTTTAGGATGATCCAACTTTTGAAGAGATGGTAAAAATGCTTAGGCTTCTGGGTTATGATGAGAGTGAAGAAGAGCTCACATCACTCTACAAAGTAGAAAGGAAATACATTCCCCAGCCATGGTTAACTCTTTACTCAATCATCATTCACTGCATAACTGGCAAAACCACTGGCCTTGAACATCCACGATCTGAACACCTTCAATTCTTCTGTGGAGTCGTCAACCTGAAACATCTGAACTTCGCCAAATACATATGGAACGACATGATCTTTCTGAGTCAAAGCTTTCACCAAAAGAAGGACTACAACACCTTTTCCTCGATTCACCAAACTCCTGATCTCGCGTTTCATGAAAAGACACCCTGAACTCAATCGACCTGAAAATGAAAAGATGCATACAGATAAAATGGACCACGTTCTCAACAGAATCAAAGTACAGCAGTCCAACACAGAGAAACAAGGTGCAAGAATTCCACTATGCATGTTAAATGAAGAAGTGATGAATACTGAGGCATATCTGAGGTATGATGAAGCTGAAAGAGCTGGAAAGGTAGGTATTATGGATATGAACACAAAACCGACCAAGGGAAAAGCAAAGACAACTACAAAAACTATCCCAGCTCGAGCAGCCTCTTCTCGAACAAAGAAAGTCGCTAGAGCTGAAAAGAAGAAAGTAGTATCCAAAGTCTCAACAGCTCAACCACAACTTCGAGACGAATCAAGTGATGAAGAGGGTGAAGAAGAAGTGGATCTCAGTAAAGGAAAGAAGCAGAAGAATTTTGAAAAGTTGAAGACAGTGTTGGCTGAAACTGATAAAACTTTGGGCAAAGGAAGAGGAAAGTCAATTAAATTTACTGATTCACCATTTTCTGCTATTGAACCTCCAAGGACCGAAAAAGAAGAAAAAGAACAGTATAAGATTGCATTTAGGGAAAATCTAAAGAAACACCAAGAAGATGAAGAGAAGCGTGAAAAAGAGAGAAGAGGTGAAGGGTCAGCTTCACATCCTGAGGTAGAACAAGAGGAGTCTAAGGCTACAAAGTCAGAATCAGAGGGTGAGTCAGAAAAATCTAAGGAAGAGGGTGAATCAGAAATGTCAAAGGAAGAATCAAGATCTGAGTCTGAAGAAAAAGATGAAAGTAATGAAGATGAAGAAAAAGATGAAGAAGGAGATGAAGAAGATGAAAGTGATGAAGAAGAAAACAAAGATGATGATGAAACAGGAAATGATGACACTATACCACCATCACCACCACCATCATCAGTGGGTCTATCCACCACTGAATTCAATGAAATGAAAGACAAATTTGCCAAACTTCAAGAGTTCGTATTGAAAAAACAAGAAGCTGAAGAAGAAGCGCACAAAGCATTTGATTTTAAGCTCACTGAAGTAAAGAAAGTGGCAGACAAGAACGAATTTCACATCAAGAATCTCCAATATTTTAATCTAGAAAAGACAGCAGGGGAATATCTTCAAACTCATGTCCCAGAGGCAGTCAGTTCAGAAGTGTCCCAAGAGGTCACTAAATATCTTCAAGATAGTCTTCCAGGAATCTTCGAGATGTATGTAGAAAGAAATCTGGAGAAAACGGTGGCAAAACTGATGCAAACAACACCAATAACAATTCGAACCGTGCCACCCAAACCATCTACATCTGATCTCAAGGGAACCTTACTTGCAGATATCATTGATAAACCCGAAGAGGCAGAACTCAAACAGGCGTTGATCAATTCAATGAAAAGAGATGAGAAGAAGGCAGAAGGATGCAAGCAGGATAAGCCAGTCAAACGTCATCGAGAAGAGCCTGATAAAGACGATGGGAAGAAAAGGAGGAAACCATCTACTTCAACTGGCCGTACAACCATAGCACATTCCTATGGCACTACAAAACAATCAAGCCAAAAGATGTTCATCCCACTTGAAGGCGGGGCATTTGAGGAAACAGAATCATTTGAAGACATGAGTTTTGATCAGGAATTTCCCATAGCACCACCCAAAGTTCAAAATGTCACTGCACCACCTGCAAATGGAAAAGCCGTACCTCTACCAGAATGGGTGAATCCTACTGCACCAAGATTCGATTGGTTCGAGTCAATGGTAGACGCATGTCCTGAAGAAGAAAATGCTGCACCTATTGAAGGATCAATTGTGGACTTCACTAAATAGTTGAAGCGGGCAATGAAAGTTCAGAAGTTAGGATTGCCTGACATCATCCGAGTTCGCAAAGGAGGCTTCACAGAATTCAAGACAGTCACAACTACAGAAATGGAGTTTGAATACAACCTTGAACAAGTTGCAAGAGCACTGTCTGAAAACATAGACTGGGATCATGCGCGTACCTCTCATCCAAAAGAACGTCTTTACCTCCGTGATTACTCCCATCCCTTACCACTCATTGGTCAACCTCACAACCTAAAGATACCAAAAGCATATTTCTTCAATAATGATTTGGCGTATCTTGAGTATGGTAACACAGACCCTGAAAAGCGGTATGCAACATCCCTCACCAAGTATCAAGCAGCTTCGTATACGTTAGAAGGTTTTGAAGAACAAATTCGAGATTTATTCGTCCACAAAGTTCGAGAATACAACGAAGATGCTGCTCTTGGGATCTTCCACTGGCCGAATCTGCGAAGATTGTTCTACAAATATATGATTACGAGAAGATCAAAAACCGATGTGTGGAACAAGAACAAGATTCTTTCAATCACCAGTGTAGAAACCGAATCTATGTTTGGGTATAACTTTCTAAAGAAGATTACCGTGAGAAGGTTGGACGATCAAGAATATACCTTTAGTGAAGCAGACTATCCTTATTTACACATCAACGATATAGAAGATATGTATCTACTGAAGGTTTAGGGAAAACTCAAACGTCTCCCTGGACGTCTTCAGTATGATATCATTAACTTGATTCTGATATACATTCGCAACATTGTCATTAGAACACGAGTCGAAGATGTGCACCTTGGGGTAGAAAGCTACCAGACACAGTTAAATTTGGTCGAGCCTAATCTTCAACCGTCAGGGATTAGAGATATGACACCTTATACTTTTGGGGACAGACCATTTGGGTTGGTGTATCTACGAGATCAGCGGACACCAAGGTTCATAGGTTATGAGGAAATCTACAAATTTAGTGATGTGACTTTGGTACGAGTCAAGTCTGAGCTTCAAACAATTCTGGAAAACCGCAGCAAGGGATTGAAAATGGGATTTTTACGGGTTATGAGCTGGAGTAGGAACGATGCAAAGCAGGCAGTGAAGTTCATTGACAGGATTGACAAAAAGCTCAAGTTTCGGAGAACAATGAGACGACTGGAGAGTTACGTAGGAGGATGTGCCAGAGTTCCTAATATCCTAACTTTCCGTCGACCTGAGTAGTCATTGTTGGTATAATCTATTGTCATTTATCATATTTCATTATATTTTTCATCATTTTCATTCACTATGGCTTGTGCACAACCCGTACTTGTAAAGAAAGGACCCTGAGGTACGCTTCAGTGCCTCAATCCTGATCAAAGGAGCGAAAGCTTCTTACTTATGAGTAGAATTAAACCAGAATTTTTCTAAGTTTTTCAAAATTCTGCTCATAAGGACAAGTATTCCCTCGTTAAAGGGGGAGTATTTGAAAAATAATCTTTGTTCCATAAACGAAAAGTTCTTGAAATTCTTCCCACAAAACTCAAATGGCATATTTTTATCAAACGTTTGTCAAAAACATCATAAGTATGCTATTTTTGAGGGGGAGAATAACGATATGATAAAAATATGGTAACTCGCAAGATGAAATCTCATGAGAGCTAGGCTCAGAATTGACCCTCGAATTGACGATAGCAAAAGTCAGTAGTCGAAAAGACATATCCTGGACGGGTAATAATTTCAAGCCAGTTTATCTGGTGATGTAAGCGTGTCTCGCAAAGGATGTGTCTGAGTAGAATGTACCGATTTCGAGCGATTTTTCCTTGAATGTGATCTGGACAGGTAATAATTTCAAGCTAGTTCTACTAGTGATGTAAGCGTGTCTCGCGACGATTATGTTTATTGAAAATCAATCAATGCAAAAAGTGTCAACTCTACCCGACATGTGCAAATTTACCTTAATCACTTATGAGCACATGTTAAGGGGGAGTCTTTCTGAAAATCACAAAACTCTTAAAGTGTTAACAAAATATGTTTTCACAATCATAAACACTTTGAGAGATTTTCAAAAGGTTTGGTTATGGCAACAATAGGATAGTCATAGAGTTATAAGGTGACTAAGGTTAGGAATAACCATCCTATGATCCGCCAACGCCGGAGGAAACTACCCAAGGACAATACCAATAGTTTAGTACTAGAAAGTCCTAGGTATGATTGAAAAAAAGGGAGAAATGAAATGAACGGAGAAAGAAGGGGTTGAAGAATGAAAAAGAAAAGTAAAGAAAAGGGTGAAAAGAAATAGCCCACCATTTGTTCAACCTTAGGGCAGACACCGGGTTCAATACATAATCTACAGATTGATTGGGCATCACCGGTATTGAAGATCAAAGTCTTCATGGACCCAGTGACGCACTGCACTAACCTTCTAGCCACTCAGGTGTCTCTCAAAAGACACTTATTTCATTTCACACGGAGAACTTCACCTTCATAATCTATCGACCTCTCACTACGAGATGTGTTGATATTGAAAAGGAGGCACTCTGCTCCACGCCTCCGATGTCCAAACAAATGTGCACTTAATAGAGTCTAGAGCCATGAGATACATCAAAGATCTCTGATGCGTGGTTTTGCAACCTTACAACAGGTTTTACCTCTCGAGGGATCTCAAGAGGCTTACAACCCCACCAGGCAGTGTACCTGACCGATGTAGTATAGTGTAGTGGTAAGTACGGGGGATTGATCGTTCTCCACAGGGAATAGTGTTCGTTAGGTATGAAAAACTAATCTAATAGGTCTAAGGATGAGAGAAGATTCTTTTTATGTTTTTATATTTTTATGAAAGCAAGTAAAATCTCGGGTTTGAAAGAGTGGGCGGAATTAGTTGCTAGTCAACTAACCCAAATTACTACGAATGCAAATAAAATAAAATAACAGAAAATGAAAAGGTGGTAGAACTTATATGTAGAGAAATGTGTTTACTTAGATTTCCTTACTCCCTAACTATCTTTTACCGGTTGATTAGTGTGTATCAATCGCGTGGATGACGGGTGTATTCCTTAATACCAATCGTGGGGTGGCGTACGTACTTCCCCAACTCTACAAGCTCCTACTTCACTCCTATGTCGAGCCGGCTAGGAAGCTCCTAACATGGGATCACTAGAATTCGCTTGTGCATTAAATACAACCATAAAAACCTTTAGTACGCATTGGTTCATGTTTCTTAAGACGTTCAAGCAAGTTACCGAATAGGAAGTTAGCCAGTTTTCTTAAGCCTAACATAGATGAACAATCATCCAATACAACTAATAACACACCAATAACCAATAATCAATAGCTAGGTTTCATTAGATCTAAGCAAACACAAGATAAATCTAGCCTAGCATGTTAAACAAAAGACAAGAACAAGATAGAATCAAACAACACATAGACATATTGAATGATTAATTGATAACTTATCTTCAATGTAACATGGAAGATCTCAAGGCAAAAAGCCTTGAAAAAGCTGCTAAATTCGTCTTAGGGTTTTCACACACAAAGTTCCCCAATAAGTTTCACACTAATAACAAAAAATTGCAAAACTATATATAGACTTTTGGATCTGACGGCGTCACGTTATAGAGTGTGACGCCGTCACCTCGCCGCTTTTAGGGTTCCCGGATGGCCTTCTTGACGCCGTCCCTCTTTAGCTCTCCAAAATCCGTTATGGCTTATCAAGGCTTGACGCCGTCAGACTTAGGGGTGACGCCGTCCCACTTTAAATTAAGCCGTGACGACCTTGATCACATTAAAGCGTGACGTCGTCAGAATTCCATGCAAATTTCTCTGGCTTATCATGAGTAATTTTCACATCCACCTTTTTCTTGCCAAGCCATGACGCCGTCCAGGGTAATTTCTGACGCCGTCTAAGGTAACTTTTAGCACAATTTTGAGACTTTGTCGTTTTCTTCACTTTAATGCTCCAAAAACGTCCAAAATGCCTCCTTTTCCAGATTTCTCCTCAAAAGTACCTAAAATGACAAAAGGAACGATTTAGGGCAATATTTGATCAAATAAATACGATTTAGGGCTTAAATGACCCCTTAAAAGCGGTACACTTTTCGCTTCATCAAATACCCTTACACTTGAGATTTGCTTGTCCTCAAGCAAATGTGCTTTTATTCTAATCAAAATACAAGTTAGGGGTCATTTAATGCTAACATAAAAGTAATTACAACAAATAGTCGTTCCACTTTAATCATAATAAGCACGGAGATTAAAAACTAGCACCTCACAAGTAGTGTTTAGATACTCACATCTCTCAAGTGTCATCAAAATAAATCTCATAAATGAAAACGGATAATATCTCTCACTACCTGTCATAGCAAATAGATTACCATAGGCTTGGGAAAGGATCGAAGACCTCCTCCACTAGGCGTAAGCACCTAAGATAAACTATCAAAGAGGGCTTTTACATGGGTTATAACGTTAGGTGTAGGGAAAAGGAAAACACGGTTTTGTTGGATAAAGGATATTTTACTGGTGGCGAGTTAAAGATCTTGATTAATTACATGTACTATACAATGTTGCTAAGCCAAGACTAGACTCAATCTGTTAGGAATATAAATATTCAGATGAAGGCTCGGTCACCCCGAGCATCTAATTAGCATTTCTATAGCTCGTAGGCTTATCTATATTTTCTTAGTATTATTAGCATTAGTATTAGTTTTAGTCGTATCTATATTTGTGGAGTGGGTCGGGGCTTTCCCCACTGTCAGCTCGCTCCACAGTCCGCTAGGGACATAATATGTAGTAGTATATATATCCCTTCCCACACATGGGAAGGGTTGGACCTTTTCAATCTAACATATCACTAGTTTCTTTCTCACTCTAAAAGGCTCCCATTTCTCTCTCTAAACTTCTATCTATTCGATCCAAACAAACCTCAAGATAGTGATTCATGCATTGTGAATACCCTACAATTGGTATCAAGAGCCATGGTTAGGTCCATGAGAGTTGGTATTCACGAATTTGTGTAGTTTGTGAGGTGTTTATACTTGGGTCGATTGGTAGTTTTCAAGATCTTTCTTGTTCGGTTTGTAGTTTTCAAGATCTTTCTTGTTCGGTTTGATTAGTTGCATACGGTTCATTTTGTGTTTTTGTTTAGTGATTAGAGGTTGTTTTATACTGGATTTGTGTAGTTCTTTAAGTTTTTTCTTGGTTAGATTTGTTTAGATTTGTAGTTTTCTAGGTTTTAGTTCGGTTTGTTCAAGTAGCATAAATTTCATCTTTGTACTTTGTTTAGTGTTTAGAAGTTGGTTTTCTTTGTACTTTCTAGCTTAAGAATAGTATTAGAGTGGTGTTTAGTGCTTGGATTCACAGATCTAAGAACGGTGTGGTGATTTTGAGAAAATTCGTGGGTTGTAGTTGGGTTGTTCTTGGCAGCGGTTTGTCCATTTTGGTCGACTTTTGGACTCGGTTTGTGTCAATCTTGGACACGGTTTGTCCTTTTTACTCGTTTAGGCAAAAGGACAAAAGACAGTGATAGTGACGTGCCTGGGAGTTTGTGCCTACTCGGTTTGTCCCTACTGCGCGTACTCGGTTTGTCCCTGCTTTGCATACTCGGTTTGTGTAGACTCGGTTTGTCTCTGAAGAATTTACTCGGTTTGTGTAAATTTACTCGGTTTGTATCTACTCGGTTTGTCCCAACTGAGTGTACTCGGTTTGTGTAGACTCGGTTTGTCCCTGAAGAATTTACTCGGTTTGTGTAAATTTACTTGGTTTGTGTCTACTCGGTTTGTCTCAGCTTCATAGACTCGGTTTGTCTCTGTTGAATCTACTCGGTTTGTCTCTCAGACTTGTATGCAGTTTGTGTCTTGGTGATTTTAGTAATTCCCGCGAAAGATTCAATTTATCGGTTAAATCACAAGATCTGTAAAATCCCGTATTCACTATGACAACTAACTCAGACTCCCTTATTTCGGAGGTTCTCAAACTGTACGATGTTATCAAGGATCATGGTAACTGTAATTTCACATCTATAACAGAAACAAATGATACTGATTCTGATGGAACTGATGAGTCACATTCGCGGTCACACATGGATGAATGCCTTCAGGTTATGCAGTTGGCTAATGATAAGGACAGTCAAGTACCATGCTTCAGTTCACTTTTATCACACATTAAGGTTTTGTTTGGTAAATCTGAATACGTGATGGGGTACAAACGGGCTTTCGCTTCACTCTTTGGCCAGGAAATTGGTGATTTCACAGTCATGATGACATTATATCTGGATCAACTTGAACTAGAGTTGGTCAAGGAAGAATATTCTGAGGATAAATCCAGAGCGGCTCTCAATGTGATCAACAATCAACTCCAAGTGTTCATCAACTCTCAATACACTATGGATTATGATTATGACTGCCAAGTGACTAAAGAGTGCTTTACTAAATATACTGGGTCAGAAGTTGAAATGTACAAGACGACACTGCTACTGCTGATAAGGGATGTCCAGGGGTTCATTGAGGAAAAAGGTGCACTGGGTAGGAATGGAACTAAATCAGACAAGACGAATGATGGTGTCAACACAGGAAGTGACCTCACAAGATGTGAGAAGGAATCCTACGAACCTGAAAAACACCAAGCACAGACCACTGTGGTACATCTGTCTCATCTAAATAATACTGTGTCTAATGAAAGTATGCATGACAATTCGTCGAATTCCTTGCCTACGGCTGAGTCTTTCAAATCACCTGATATGATTGAAAAAAGGGTTTACAATGAACTTTTAAAAGGATTTTCAAAACTTGAAAAACATTGTGTTGATCTTGAAATATCAATGCAACAATTTAAAGAAAAGTTCCAAATTAACCTTTCATCAAAAAATCCGAAATTACCTGACTTTCAGGAATTTTTCATGATAAATGAGTTGAAAGATCAGCTGGTGGCCAAGAACGCGACAATTAAAATGTTAAGGACCAAACTAAGTGTATTGCAAGAAAAGGTCAATGATGATAAAACCTCACATAATGCAAACACTGTTGAGATACAGGCTGAAAATGATCACTTTCAAGCACTAAACCTTAGGAAATGTTTCTCATTAGCTTCTCGTAGGAATGATGTAAAGAAGTCGGCCAAGAACAGGGTAAATCCTAAGTCTGTCAAATCACCAGTCTTGGGAACACCTTCTCCAAGGTGTGCTCCCCAAGTTGGTGAGACTAAGAGTTTGCCTAAATCAGTCACCTCACGACATAGACATAAGGGATCATTCGCTAAGAGTCACTTTCAGGATAAGTCTCATATGGCACCAACGAAGGAAGATAATGATCATGTCACTGCATCCATTACGTCGACAAATAATCACCATAGGCCTGTAGAATTAATGAAGCACCCTAGGAAGCCTAATAGTTCTAGTGCGGAAAAACGAGAAACTTTCTCTCGTAAAAACACTAAGGTGCCTCAGAAACAGAGCACATTTAGATCATGCCTAAAATGGTTGCCGACTGGTAGATTATTTAAGAAAGTTGGTTGTCAGTGGGTACCTACTAACACGGAGAATGCCTCTATGAATGTTTGTGAGAAATCAAAAAGACAGGACCCCATAGTCACTAACCAATACATATGCAAACAAAATATTTATGATAGTGCAGGGAGACGGTTTCCTCGTGCAGCTACTATCACAGAATGCATCATGATGAAACTTAAGGTGTGGCTACCAAAGGGGAGATCAACTTCCACAGAGGAGGTTCGGAAAACCCACTGATGATGTACGGGGACAATGATTTTTGAACATCTCAGTTCAAAACTCGTACTGTTCTGATGATAAGATTCTCATGTATCCTTTTTCATTTGCTTGTTGTGTATAGTATCTCATTGTTTATAGGTGCATGTGTTGTGTGTATATAGTCATATGAATAAGGAGAGGCATGTCTTCTGGATATCGATAACATTTACGATCCTAGAAATGTCATTCAATAATGACACGGGGTTTTAAATGAAGCTCGAACAGAAGTTGTTCCTTATAAGTAAATCATGTCTCTAAGGTTTGCTATTACTTTAGATAGCAACCCGCGTTCCCTGGTGAAGACAGTTCGTCATGTTGATGACAACTATTCTTCAAGGTGATGTTCACCTGAGCATGGATTACTTTATATTCATGTTCATTCATTGTTATCACCAAGTAATAAATTGCTGCTCAATCAATCAATGTCTACATTTCTGTTCAGAAGGTTAGTCATTGATTGAGGGGGAGAGAGTTACAGCAATTTAAACTTGCCTATGAGCTAAATCTATAGCAACTGTTTAGGCTTTCACTATGAGTTTGGGAATTCTGTGAGTTGAGTTTGTAAGCTGTGAATGCTGTAGAGTGTAAGTATTTTCTAGTGTCAGGATAGTCAGAGACCAAATGTGCCATTCAACTAAATTGAGAAAGTCAAGGGTTGGTATATTAACTTGTCACCTAGGCGGGACTAGAAGTGTAATTTGGATAAAGTGGAATGTTAGGATCATAACTCATGCGGTTTGAGAGAGTTAAGAGTTGGATTTTCTACTTGTCATTTAGGCGGTTTGTCTAAGTTAACAAACGACAGGGACCAAAAGTGTCATGGGGTCAAAGTAAAGTGTTAGGTATAGATATTTAAGATCTAATCTCACTCGGCTTGTCCCTAATCACAATTTCTCTCTCCTCTTTATCAAACCGAACCTATTTGTCTCTAACAAAACCCTCGATCGTTAGCCCTATCCATCCATCGAACTTCATTCTAGGTAATTAATGATTCTCTCTCTCATATCAGTTGATTAGATCTCGCATCTCTCTTAGATTCTCATTGTTTCAGTTGCTCCTTCTAGGTTGATTCATTCGACGCCTCAATCGATCCTAGGTTTGTCTTTTGTTATTTGTTGTTGATTGATGGGAATCTTATCTATGTGTGTAATAACTATTATTATATACTTTGATTGCTTCACCTTTTAGGATAATGGTTGGATTATTGTGATTGATCGAACGAAGATTGACCTCAAAAGTCAAAATCCGTTCATGTGTCTATGTGTGCTTAGTATGATAATCGATTGGCATGTCTAAGTGTTATAACTGTTATTATAGGCTTTGATTGCTTCATCTGTTAAGATAAGATTAGGATTGTGGTGATTTATCGAAAGAAGTTTGTCTTCATAAAGTCAATATTGTTCTTGCGACATGGTGTAGTTCGTATAATTGTCGATTGGTATGTCTCTAGGGCAGAAGTGCATTAAGTTTTGCTTACATAAGTGAGGAATCAGTTCTGCTAAGGAATTAGCTATTGTTTAGTTGGACACGTCATGTCGATTGATTTATGATTCGGTTTTGAGTGAGAATGGGTTTAGATAGGCTTGATAGCCTTAAGGTTTCGGATTGTTCCATGTTCATGCATACAGTGAGTAATTTGTTGTGTGGGTTCATGGTTATCGATGAGAGTTGTAGTCTCTTGGTTGAATATTAGCATTGCGTAGCATGTTAACTTTGCTTGATGTTATTGATATGTTTGTGATGTAATTAGGCATTTCAAGTGTTGATTAATGTATTGTCTAATCTGTAATTATTGCATTCAAACTTTATCAAGAGTGTTTGTTTAGATGATATAATATTCAATGCGGTTTGTCTGCTTGGTTATGTGACTGTCGTTATGTGAGTTCATGGACTCGGTTTGTCCGCTTGCCTACTTATGCGGTTTGTCTGATTGCTCATGGACTCGGTTTGTCCATGAGCTCACGGACTCGGTTTGTCCATGTGCTCACGGACTCGGTTTGTCCATGTGCTCACGGACTCGGTTTGTCCATGTGCTCACGGACTCGGTTTGTCCATGTGCTCACGGACTCGGTTTGTCCATGTGCTCACGGACTCGGTTTGTCCATGTGCTCACGGACTCGGCTTGTCCATGTGCTCACGGACTCGGTTTGTCCTTGTGATCGCAGACTCGGTTTGTCCATGTGCCAGCGGATTCGGTTTGTCTAAACTCTCACAAACTCGGTTTGTTTAATTGCTCATGAAGTCGGTTTGTCCTAATGTTCATGTACTCGGTTTGTCTGAATGTTCACAAATGCTGTTTGATTATATGGTCTTGGATGCTGTTTGTATAGTCATGAATGCAGTTTGTCCTCACATGTGTCTATGTGCCTATAAACTCGGCTTGTCTATATGTTCACATGTATACACTTAAGCTGTACAGTTGATACTTTAGTATGTGCATGATGTATGATGCATATTTGGTCTCTCATAATTGAGTGCTACTTGATGTAATGAGGTCTATTGCAATATTCACATAGGCTATGTGCTAACCTTGAGGATTGACTCCCATCTAACTCGTATGGGCATACTGTCTTTTTGTGAATATGTGTCTGTAGATACAATGACTGATACTGAGATCACCACTTCTTCTGAGCCAAACCCGGAGGACTCAACTCCTGTTCGCACAGATGAACAAATCCTTCCAAAGAACAATTGGATCCCTATTGGAAGGAGCAATTGTTTTATAGACGTGGCAAGACCTCAACCCAATCCTATTTACAAGATATCTGTTGATATTTTGAAGGAAACAACTTTCTTCAGGGCATTCACAGCATGTGCAACCGTTCCCTCTATTTACATACAGCAGTTCTGGAATACGATTCAACTCAACACAGACACCGGAAATTATCATTGTCAGCTAGATGAACAATGGTATGACCTTACCAAAGACACCATCAGAGAGGCTCTTCAGATCTCACCTGTTGTCATTGATAAACCCTTCGCTCAACCTCCTACATCCGAGGCTCTCGTTCACTTCATTAATGATCTGGGTTATCCATCTACCGTCCTCAAGGTGTCAACAATCGTCACCAGTGAAATGTATCAACCATGGAGAACACTCGTCACCATCCTCAACCTATGTCTTACTGGGAAGACTTCAGCTTATGAAAAACCTAGGGCTCCCGTGCTTCAAATTCTATGGGGAATTGTCAAGCGTTCCAACATAGATTTCGCTGAAAGGATCTGGGAAGAATTTATTCACTCCATTCACACTTTCTTAGAAGACAAAGTTAAACTGGAGTCTAATCTGGCCAGCAGGAAGAAAGTTAGAAAGATATTAATTCCTAGTATCAGATTCACAAAGCTGATAATACACCACCTCTACTCTCTCCACAAGTTCCATCCCAGAACAAATTCTCCTCTCCATTTGTCCTCTGAAGAATTTGTTCTGGGAAATCTCAAGTGGGCTGCTAAAGGGGATGATAAAGAAGTATTTGGAAGACTTATTCCTGAGCTTCTTATCTCAGACAATATTCGTCAAGCTTCCTATTATAAGGATTATCTGAGCAAAATTGAGAAATATCAGAAGTCCCTCTCTGATAAGGTAAGAAGTGAAGCTGAAACCCCTGAACCAAAAACCCAGAAATCCATCAAACAAACCCAATCTAAATCGAAATCAAAGAAAAGAAAGGATGCACCCACAGAAGTTGAGGGATCTAAGAAGAAGAAAAAGATCAAAAGGAAGGCTTCAAGCAAGAAGTTGAAATCCAAGAAAATAAAGGGGAAAGGTCGAAATGATGATGAAGAGATGGTAGGACCTGAACTAGGTCTAAGAGATGAAGAAGATCCTGATCTACTACAAGCCTTGGAGCTAAGTGCTAAAGAACATGCGGAATCTACAAAGAGTGCTACGAAAGGAGTTGTCCTTAGAGAACCTGTTGCTGAGAGCAGTAAGCCATTACCTGAAGTAGAGGGCAAAGGTAAAGGAGTAGCTACAGTGGTCCAAGCTGCAAAGACTCTTCTTACCATATCATCTCCGGCATCCAAGACAACTACACGATTTGAGCTCAGGAAACGTGATCAGGGATCGTCTAGAGCACTCGATCTTTCTGAAAGACATCAAGAAGAATCACCAAGCTTAGAAGCTGCTCAAGATTCCAGTGATACAGAAAGCGATGAACAGTTGTACAAGGAAAAGAAAGTGGAGATGAAGATCACACACACAGAAGTAAAAGACCCGCAAGATCAAAGTGAAAGTCATGAAGAGGAAGTTCATAAGAAAGCTGAGTCTGGTAACGTTATTAAAGAAAAGGAGGGGGAGATGAAGGTCACACATTCTGAAATTAAGGATCCACAAGATCAAGGTGAGAGTCAAGATGAGAAAGTTCAGAAAGAAGCTGAGTCTGATAACATCATTATGGAGACTCATGATCAGACAACAACAACCACTACAGAACCCCCACAAGAAATACAACATGAAGAATTCGTGGCTTCTACATACCCGGGGGTTCATGAGAATCTGAAAATGAAGGAAGAAGAGCAATCTCACCTGAATGAACCAACAGGGTCTACAGGCACATTATCGTCTCTGAAGAACCTTGACACCGACTTCAACTATGGTGATCAATTTATTCTGGAAAAAGCCAACGACAACACCACAGAGACTGACATACCTCATGATGATAAGGAAGTTGAATCAATGGTGTCCGTACCAATCAAACAAGACATGTCTGGCATTAAATCTATGACAATTCCTGTGTCTTCAACAGCAACTATCATAGTTGATCCCTCTCCAGAAGCAACACCAGCAACACCCATCCCTCCACAACTACCATCGAATTTAGCATCACAACTAACTGCCGCCACTAAGCTCATTGATGACATGTCACGTAAGATGAAAAATTATGAGCAGAGGCTACTTAATGTGGAAAAGCTGAATATAGAACAAAAGGTGGCTCAAGCTGTGAATGATCAGGTGGAGGAAGCAGTCAGATGGGCAATGGAAGCTCCTATGAAGACACGATTCAGAGATCTTCCTACTGCTGATATGAAATCAATCCTCTATGACCGAATGTTTGAATGTGGTCAGTATCAAGGTCACGAAGATCATCAATGGCTTTATGATGCATTGGAAAAATCGATGCATCGTGATAATCAGGATTTCCTTATGGCTGAGCTTGAAGAACAACGGAAGAAGAAGAAAAGGAAACAAGATAAACCCGGAACACCCCCTGGCTCTCCACCACATCCTCCTCCACCCCCACCACCTAGTGGTGGATCTGGAGCAGCAAATATGTCAGGAGCTTCAGGATCCACCCACGCTCAAGCTCATCATCGTCCAACTGAATCTTCTGGTGGTAAAGATCAAACCACTACCTCTACTGGCCCAAGCACATCTAAGGGTGTTTCAACGGCAGGATCGCTTGCATGGACCACAGTTGATGACAGATACAAGCCCCCGTTCTCGCCAGTTCCTGAAGATTTTGTCATGAATGAGGAATCGGTTGCTGATGACTTGTCTACTCAAACTGATGAAGAAGATGTCTCTGCAAACACCAATATCCCAACAGTTGATCCTAATCAAAAATGGTGGTTGGAATTCTTACGCACAGACACATCGGATGACTCTAACCCCACCAGTAAACGATTCACCAAGGAAGACAGGGAATCTTGGGTGAAACCTGTACCTGAAGAAGAACGAGAACCAGTTCCTGAAACGGATTGGTCTATTCCATCATCAGACACAAGTGTTCCTAAAAACAATTGGGCAGCTGCCATTGCATCACAACACAACCCACCTCCAGAGAACTCACTGCTGACGAAAACAAAAGACATGGGGGCATTTATTAGTTGGTTCTGTAAGAAGAAAGGCATCACAAATCTCACTCCCCAAGATTTGGAAGGTCCTGCATATGAAATCGTCAAAGTGTTTCATCCCGATGTGATTCATCTCCAATATCAAATGGAAGAATGTCATAGACTATTTACTGATCAAGTTGATGACCGGATCCTTTCCTACGACATCAACCAACCTCTTCCCTTTGATGGTCCACCAGGTCAGAAGAACATTCAAGCAGATCTCTTCTTTAACAACGATCTGAATTATCTCCGGTTTGGGAATAATGGTGATCGTCAGGCATTATCCATTTCCAAGATGAAGGCGGCTTACTACCCTGACGTTGGGCTAGAACAAATGGTGCCAGATCAAGTATGGTCAGATGAAGAATACAAGTTTGATCTTACTGCATCTTATGGGGTCACACATTGGTGGTTCCACAAGAAACGCTTTTACATAGAAAGGCACGCAGGAGAGGGAAGTCGTCGGGGTATACGCTCACATCTCAGAATCTTAAGTGTCCTCAAAATTGATATTCACCCAATGTATGGGTATGAGTATCTTAAAAGGATTGTGCTTCGTCGTGCTGATCAAAAGGAGTATATCATTTCTGAAAGTGACTTCAAATATTTATCTCCGAGTGATTTCGAGGATCTCTTCCTTCTGAATCTTCAAGGGCACCTGAATCATCTTCCACCTCGCGACAAAAAGGCGCTTGCTGCTGCTGTTAACTTATGGATTCGGGGTCTTGTTATCAGGCAAAGAGTGAGTGATTTTCAACTAGGGATAGAGAGCTATCAGACCAAACTCAATCTCACTAGGCCATATTGGGAACGTGCGGGTCTCGAGTACATTCACGACTTTAAAATAATCGAATCTCCAAGAGCTGTCAAGTTCACTGACCAGCATGGGACTCCTATGATGATGCAATTCAGTGAGATTCATAAATTCAGCGATGGTACCCTGAGGATGATCGATGAAGCACTGGATTTCAGGATTAAAGACTTCAAGCTAAATCCTCACAATCCACAATTGAAGACTCAGTTCTGGACTGATCTGGATGTACAAAGGAGCAAAGAGTTTATGAAAGCCATAGAGCGTAGACTGAAAACAAGAAGGATCTTTCGCAGCTTGGAAAGCTTCGTTGGGGAAGAGTTCGTGAAGGAGATTACAGACTGATGGAAAGAACGACATGAGCTGACTCGCTTCATAAGTGGTCTTTGTAGTGATATTACTCATTTATTAGGCACTTGTAATTTCTACAATGTAATTTCCTCTAATCTTGTAATACTCTATGTGTAATATGTGTATAATGTGCAGTGAATCTTCCTCTTAGTTTAAAGGGGGAGCTTAGTATGTTCCATTATCAGAATATATTAAATCGGACACATTTTCTCCCACATTTTCTAACTTATTTAAATCAATTGGGATCACAAATCTCAAAAGGTTTGAAATTTATGATCGGGGGAGAGAATGTGATTTAAATATGGAATCTGATAAAATGTGATGATTTGGAAGTTAATGTATGCTCTCCCGTATGTGCCAAACCATTTTGTGTATCAAGGCACATATTGAGGGGGAGCAAAATGTTTTGGTCATATACGCAAGCTCTTCCATATGTGCGAAAAACTTTCTTATATCAATGCACATATTGAGGGGGAGCAAATGGTTTTACAAAACAAAGGATTTTGGCATCTCATGTGGCTGTGTATCAGAATTAACCAATGAATTGACGAAACTTGAACTGCCATCAATCGAAAGGATTCGTCTTGGCCGGGTAATAATTTCAAGCTGGTCTAACCAGTGATGTAAGCATGTCTCGAAAAAGATGAATCTGAGTAGAGTGTACCGTTTCGAGAAACTTTCTATGGACTTGACCAGGACGGGTAATAATTTCAAGCTGGTCTAACCAGTGATGTAAGCGTGTCTCGAATCGGTCATGTTCACTGAAAGAGGATCAATTCAAAAAGTGCGAGCTCTACCTAACATGTGCAAATTTATAAAACAATCTACCGAGCACATGTTGAGGGGGAGCATTTGAAAAAATATAAAACTCTCAAGTGTTTGCAAAAATGTGTTTCAGAATCATGAACACTTGAAGAGATTTTTCAAAGATTTGGTTTGGGAATCGTGGAAGTACACCAAAGACCGACCATTTTAATTAATGCATGGAGTTATAAGGATGGTTAGGTTAGGCTCAAGTTCCCACGATCCTGCCAGAGCCGGAGGGATCTACCCAGGGACAATCCACTAGATAGTGTAGAAGTCCTTAGGTATGATTTAAAAGGAGAAAAGTGAATAAGGGAAGAGTGCCGACTGAGATGGAGCTAACACTGGAACAAACCCAACAAGGTGTTAGTTATGAAGTCTCGGTAAGCACTGAAGGGGTTGAAGAATGAAAAAGAATTGTAAAGATAAAGGGTGAAAAGAAATAGCCCTCCTTACAACTTAGGCAGAATCCGGGTCAATACATTTGCTGTCAGAATCACTTAGTTGATTGCTGACATTGAAGACAAAGTATCATGGACCCAGTGATATGCTGCACAACCCTCCCTAGCCACTCAAGGTCCCTCAAAGGATTCTTGTTTCAATTGTCACGGAGTTCAATACATTCCTATCGTCTTTCTCACTCCGAGTTAGATTATATTGAAAAGGTGGCAGTCCTCTCCAGCCTCCGATCACCAAATCAAAACGCACAATAGAGTCTAGAGCCACGAGATGCATAATAAGATCTCATAGGGACACGAATCATTTCTACACTGGTTGTTCAACCTTAAGGACTCCAGTTGTAATCTCATGAGTCCTACGCAGATCTTGGCAATCTGCCAGAACATTCATGAGAGAATTTACTTATGTAATTCTCAATGATTGAATGGAAATTCCTGCCAGGGTCAACATCAAGCAGCCCTGAAAGCAGGTCACTTAGGTAATTCCTCGTGGATTACGCTTAGTGGTCGCGGCGGTTTCAACCGGTCTACAGTCGTGGAGTGATCTCTAGCGACTCACCTAATCGTTGATTTACTACGGTAAAATCTTAAAAAGCCCTCTGTGGGTTTTCGTTTAGGAACGGTCTTGGTAAGGATTAGAGAGAGTCTTCACACTATGCTGTTGACGATCTCGAAGTCCAAACTTGTAAGCACCGGTCGAATTATTGCTAACTGTCGTATGCAGGAATTTCTGGCGGATGTTGCTGTGGAATGCTGTAGCTGGTTGCTGTTGTAGCTGGTTGCAGAAAAGATGCCAATCCACCACCACATGTTCACACCACATCATCATCAAAGAAGTCATGATCACCCTAAAAGACCTTCAACACAGCTTCTGCTAACTCTGATGCTGAAGATCATGACACCATATCGTGTGAGCATGTCGACTCTAAGTATATTTCATCACATGGAGTATTACTACAGAAAGATGAATTAGAGACTCAAGTGGGATGATACTTTCAAAGATAACTCAATGTTCATCCAAGACAAAAGAGAAGTCATCTTCAGATCACTGATGTTTGCACAACAATCTATGACATAGAAGATTCAATGAGTACGAGCTATAAAGACAAGTTCAGAAGAAAGAATGCTAGAATTCGAATTATTATTTCCGGGGTGACCTCCCTTAGGGGGAGATTGTTAGGAATATAAATATTCAGATGAAGGCTCGGTCACCCCGAGCATCTAATTAGCATTTCTATAGCTCGTAGGCTTATCTATATTTTCTTAGTATTATTAGCATTAGTATTAGTTTTAGTCGTATCTATATTTGTGGAGTGGGTCGGGGCTTTCCCCACTGTCAGCTCACTCCACAGTCCGCTAGGGACATAATATGTAGTAGTATATATATCCCTTCCCACACATGGGAAGGGTTGGACCTTTTCAATCTAACATATCACTAGTTTCTTTCTCACTCTAAAAGGCTCCCATTTCTCTCTCTAAACTTCTATCTATTCGATCCAAACAAACCTCAAGATAGTGATTCATGCATTGTGAATACCCTACACAATCTTAAGCTAAAAACAAAATAACAAAAACATAAAATAAACCTAAAATGAAATGGGATGGTAGTCCGTATGTTTTTTCTACTTTTCTTTTTCTCATTTTTTTTGTATTTTTCTTGATTTTTTCGATTTTTTTTTTTTTTTTTTTCATACACTCTTGCCCTACCATCCAAAATAATACATCATAGGGGCATTGCATTCCCCTTACACTTGAACTTTTACATAACTTTACAAATTACTATTCTAATGACTCGAATTAAGATAATTAAAACACTTGGAGTACTTTTAAAATATTTAGCACATATGGGGGTAATAAATGATGTTCTTCCCCATTACTCCATTACACTAGTACTTCACCCATGAGTCTCAATCGTCCCAAAACAATATGTACAAGGATATGACTCGACTTAGCAACCATGTAATCAATTAGATAATTAACTTGGGTTTAAACAAATGTTGTCACAATAATGCACTAAAAATGAGTGCATACAAGGTAGGCTAAGGCGATTTGGGTGTACATTTAAGTGGGGTGTAACAAATTCTTCCTTTAAGTAAAATGCTTAAAGTTAGAAACGAAAAGATAGTCTCTGAGGGTGTACTAGGGGTATCGTGTACTAAAAATGAGTACAACGCAAAGGGTGTGGGAGAATTACTTGACCAATGTAGCCAAAGTAATTATAACAAAAACACAGGTGTAAAACAATGGGTTTATCCTAATGCCTCTTATCATGTAGTAAATCTAACTACACGAATGTAGTCTCACTTGTGGCCTTGGAATGGTCCTAACGCAAGTTCTAGAATCTAAGTGCTACCGGTACACACATCATAGCATAAATGCTTTTTCTACCAATTCTAGGGGCGAACCTCACATATTTGGGGGTGGAAAAAAATTTTAGTGGTACGGTTTTTGTGCTAGTCATATAATTCCTATCCATGAGACGCTTATTAGAACTAAAGTTTCACTCCTAAATGTTGTAAAAAATTTTAAATTTGGCACTAAAATTGCCCTAACAGGTATTTATCTCAGTTTTATTACACATCTACTATTAAACAAACAAAAATCAAGTGCAATTGTATTCTCTAATCGTACTTTACCCCCCCCCCCTTACACTTAAGATGAACATTGTCCCCAATGTTCAAATAACAAGATGTAAAAGAAAAAAGTAAAAGAATGAAATCAAATACTCCCCTGATTCGCTCGGTGGATAATGAAGTAACACGGTTAGATCTTCTTCCAAAGAGAATGTAGAAGCTCCATGACTAATGCATCGCCAAAAGCTTGATTCCACATACATTTCCTTGTCCAAAATAACCTGTTAAACCTGAGAAAACAAACACGAAAACCTGCATAACATCGGTGGGATAAATCTATATATAAGGATATAATGCTTGTGGAATGATTATTTTGCAGATTCCTGGAGATTATAAGTTAGAAATTTAATAAAAACTTTTTATGAAAACAAAACTTTCAAAAATTTTCAGAAAATTAAATCTGACGCCGTCAGGTTGTAAATCCTGATGCCGTCAGAAATAATCTAACAGAATTCTCATGTTATGTTTCCGGAAAATTTTTGGAAAAACCTACACCTTACTTCCTGGAATTCCTGCAAAACATCATTATGACTCGATACAAGCATTTGACTCAAACAAATACTAATATGTATGTTAATCTATTATTATTATGATTCATGTTTAATTGTGTTCTAATAAACCGATTTGGATTTCCCTTACACTTAACTTTTGCAAAATACCTTTATATGTAGTTAAGACGAAGTTAAAAACAAGATAAAGCATTTTCACAAATTAGTTTTTAACATGAATCAATAATAATAAAACTTAAACACACATATGGAAACAAATAAAATCAAACAAACAAATAAATAAACACACAAAGCAAATAAAACTTGGGTTGCCTCCCAAGAAGCGCTTTTCTTTATTAACGAGTCTTGTAGCTAGACTCAAAGTCACGTACATTACGTGACTCCATCATTGGTCATGGTTCCTAGGCCATTCTCATTTCCGGTTTTATACTCCGGTCCTAATTTCAAACAATCCTTGTAGAAACCGGATATCCTTCCCATAACATAGTCTACTCCTTTATTTCTATCCTCATCATTCCTATAGTAGACCACTTGCTTAAGCTCCTTCTCAACATTTGACAAGTGTTGGAATTGTTCTATCTTATATGGCATTTGGTAGTTTACCTCATCAGTCTCATCCTTAAATCTAACTATCCCTAAGGAAGGTTCATAAGTCATTCTAGAGACCTCAACAAATGGTTTTCCAAAAACCACTTGAGTTAAGGATGCATCGACTATTGGGCGGATATCTTCTACAATTACAAAGTCGGTGACATAGGTGAAGTTTCCTATATAAACCGGTAATCCCTTAACTCTTCCCGTGAAGTTACTCATCCAACCCTTGTCAGGGAACATCCTATACCCAAGTTGATTTTTCATTATCAAGTTGTAGTGGGCTCTAGTCATGATGTTTATGGGTGATCTAAGGTCGATGTAGGCTTTCCACACATGCAAATGTCCGATGTTGCATGGAATGTTGAGATTAGAAGGGTCGCCTATTTCTATGATTGGTCTACCTAGGAAGTATGGTGTTTCGGGGTCATCGAATAAGTCCGTATGATATGCGCGCTCTTCCTTAGTGGGTAGCCTATTGAAGTGGTCCTCATCATCATCTACTTCTTCAATCTCACTTGTCCAAATTTCTTTATCAACCTCGACTTTCTTAACCTCATCCTCAGGTTCACAATTATCCTCATTCCTATCAATCGGTTTGATAGTGACAACGTTGACAAAGTGGACGTGTTTGGATGAAGAGGGGTCTTTTACTTGGGGTCCGCTATTTGTGTTCCTAGCGTCCTTATGTGGAGGTGATATCACTTGGTTATTGAGGGCTTTCAATAAGTTGTCAATTTTATTGGTCATCTCCGTTTGTTGTTGATTGAATTCGGATTCAAACTTAGCTATCCGAGCTTCTTGAGATACCATAAATTGGGACATCAATCCTTCAAGGTTATTGGTACTACCATAATTATTGGAAGGATTGTTATTGAAAGTACGGTTCGAGTTGGAACCGCTCGATTGGAAACGATTAGGTGGGTTGGAAGAATTGGTTTGTTGTGCGTTTTGGTTTTGTTTCCACCTAAGGTTTGGGTGATTTTTCCATGAGGGGTTGTATGAATCACCGTAAGGGTTTGGCTTCGGGTTTGAAAGTGTACCACTTGTCTCCCGCTCCGTCGGTACGCGAGGATGCGTAGTCCACAAAAGCTTGTTCGGGGAGTTCCATGCAATCATGAGTGTCGTGGGGACCACTACATAATTCACATGAAGAAGTGATTTTGTTTACTTGGCTTGAAGGTTTAGGAGCCTCGTAGGATTTCATGAGAAACTTGACTTGGTCTTCAAGTTCTATGATCCTGCGGTCAGAAGTGCTTGAATTGTTCGAAGGCAAAGATATTGCCTTGACCGTTTTATTCAAATCACGGGGATCATTCCAACTTTCGTTGTCATAAAGAGCAAGGTCTTCTAGGAGAGCCCATGATTGTTCCGCACTTAGATCACGTAGCTTACCACCAGCCGATTGGTCAATGGTTTGCTTCGTGGAGAGATTTACATGGTCATAAAAGATTTGGACTTGGAGCCAAAGTTCTATGCCATGGTGAGGGACTTTTTGGAGTAAGTCCTTGAATCGAGTCCATGCCTCGTAGAGGGTTTCGCCTTGACGTTGTTGGAACATCAAGATATCATTCCTTAGCTTGGTAGTTCTTCCCGGTGGGAAAAACTGAGCAAGGAAATGAGTGGTGAGATCATCCCAAGAGGTGATGGATCCTGCGGTTTGACGCTCTAGCCATTGACTAGCTTGGTCCCGCAAAGAGAATTGAAAGAGACGCAGTCGGGTCGTCTCTCGAGTGGCAACATCAAGGTCTATAGAATCAACGATTTTGAGAAAGTCCTTGAGATGTTGGTTAGGATCTTCGGAACGAAGTCCATGGAATGCGCATCCGCTTTGCACCAACCGGATGGTGTCGGATCGCAGGGGAGTGACATTGGCTCCATGAGTGAGCTCAATGGTGTTTCGATAGCCATGGTGGCTAGGACGGGAGTACTCTCCTAAAGTACGGGCTCTAGGAGGTGGTGGTGGTTGTTGTGGTGGTGGGTTGTTGGGATTAAGGATATTACCATCTTCCATGATGTCGAATGGTAATGGTTACGAACAAAGAAACGAAGAAAATAGATAGACTAAAGAAAACCTAGAAAAATAAAATAAAAATCTCACTAGAAAGGAATCTAGTGAGTAGACCTATAAAATAAAATTCAACCTAAACAATAACTATTCCCCGGCAGCGGCGCCAAAAACTTGATGCGTGGTTTTGCAACCTTACAACAGGTTTTACCTCTCGAGGGATCTCAAGAGGCTTACAACCCCACCAGGCAGTGTACCTGACCGATGTAGTATAGTGTAGTGGTAAGTACGGGGGATTGATCGTTCTCCACAGGGAATAGTGTTCGTTAGGTATGAAAAACTACTCTAATAGGTCTAAGGATGAGAGAAGATTCTTTTTATGTTTTTATATTTTTATGAAAGCAAGTAAAATCTTGGGTTTGAAAGAGTGGGCGGAATTAGTTGCTAGTCAACTAACCCAAATTACTACGAATGCAAATAAAATAAAATAACAGAAAATGAAAAGGTGGTAGAACTTATATGTAGAGAAATGTGTTTACTTAGATTTCCTTACTCCCTAACTATCTTTTACCGGTTGATTAGTGTGTATCAATCGCGTGGATGACGGGTGTATTCCTTAATACCAATCGTGGGGTGGCGTACGTACTTCCCCAACTCTACAAGCTCCTACTTCACTCCTATGTCGAGCCGGCTAGGAAGCTCCTAACATGGGATCACTAGAATTCGCTTGTGCATTAAATACAACCATAAAAACCTTTAGTACGCATTGGTTCATGTTTCTTAAGACGTTCAAGCAAGTTACCGAATAGGAAGTTAGCCAGTTTTCTTAAGCCTAACATAGATGAACAATCATCAATACAACTAATAACACACCAATAACCAATAATCAATAGCTAGGTTTCATTAGATCTAAGCAAACACAAGATAAATCTAGCCTAGCATGTTAAACAAAAGACAAGAACAAGATAGAATCAAACAACACATAGACATATTGAATGATTAATTGATAACTTATCTTCAATGTAACATGGAAGATCTCAAGGCAAAAAGCCTTGAAAAAGCTGCTAAATTCGTCTTAGGGTTTTCACACACAAAGTTCCCCAATAAGTTCCACACTAATGACAAAAAATTGCAAAACTATATATAGACTTTTGGATCTGACGGCGTCACGTTATGGAGTGTGACGCCGTCACCTCGCCGCTTTTAGGGTTCCCGGATGGCCTTCTTGACGCCGTCCCTCTTTAGCTCTCCAAAATCCGTTCTGGCTTATCAAGGCTTGACGCCGTCAGACTTAGGGGTGACGCCGTCCCACTTTAAATTAAGCCGTGACGACCTTGATCACATTAAAGCGTGACGCCGTCAGAATTCCATGCAAATTTCTCTGGCTTATCATGAGTAATTTTCACATCCACCTTTTTCTTGCCAAGCCATGACGCCGTCCAGGGTAATTTCTGACGCCGTCTAAGGTAACTTTTAGCACAATTTTGAGACTTTGTCGTTTTCTTCACTTTAATGCTCCAAAAACGTCCAAAATGCCTCCTTTTCCAGATTTCTCCTCAAAAGTACCTAAAATGACAAAAGGAACGATTTAGGGCAATATTTGATCAAATAAATACGATTTAGGGCTTAAATGACCCCTTAAAAGCGGTACACTTTTCGCTTCATCAATCTCTTAGGTACACTTAGTATACACTGGATGTTCAACAAAAAGAACACCAGTTGTAAATTATAGGAGTGTCCTTCACAGATCTTAGCAATCTGCCGAGAACATTCATGAGAGAATTCACAAACTGTGATTCTCAGTGATTGAATGGAAATCCTGCTAGGGTCAACATCAAACAGCCCTGACAGCAGGTCACTTCGGTAATCCCTTATGGACTACGCTTAGTGAAAGCTCCAAAATGGTCTACAGTCGTGGGGTGATCTCCAGCAACTCACTGAATCGTGGGTGCACTTCGGTGTGTCCGTGTAAGCCCTTTCGGGGGTATCCGGTTCAGAACGGCCTGGGTTTATATTAGAGAAAGTCTTCACACTATGCTGTTGATGATCTCGAAGTCCAAATCTGTAAGTGCCGGATGATTTATTGCTAACTATTTACCTGCAACGAATCATGAATACCTGGAGTTCCACCATCCTTCCATCATGCTCATATCCTGAAGATATGTTCTCACAAAGACTAAGAAATAACAAAAGTTCAAAGATATTAAAGAATAGTCAAAGTTCAAGCACTACAACCTTTCATAAGTCAAATATTGAAGAAGTGAGAACCAGATGAAGAACAAAAGTCAAAGAACATATGAGCATGGTGGAAAAGACGTAAAGACACCAGAATTGAAGACCATTGGAGGACGGCAGATCATTACCATTCCATATCATATCACAACAAGAACAAAGGAACAAAGATGCAAGAGATGTCTGAATCCATGAAGCAAAGACGACGTCGAGCAACCTTGATGACCAATACTTAGGAGGAGATTGTTGGGAACACATTTTGTATTAACAAGTATTGATCATGTTGTAATAAGGTTGCTTAGGCCTTTATGTTTGATTTATGGCCCAGCCTGTGTAAAAGGCCCATGGGCTGTGTCTTGTTATTTATGTTAAGTATGTTTAATTAGGGCTTAGAGCCAATGTCATGTAAAAACTATAAATACCCCCTCCCATTCAAGGGAGAGGGTTGGTTGGTTGAAGAGCTAAACATTTCATTATTATTGTTAATCATCCTTCCACTCTCTTTCTCTCTCTACTTTCTCTCACTAGATCTAGATCTAATTAGGTAGCTTGTGTGATTAATTAATAGATTCATCAACCCTAAACCCAACTGGGTCGACTGAAAACTAAACGGGTTCGACCCGACCCGAAATCAAAACATATTAAACAAACCCACTTATTAATTTACCACACGAATTATGATCAAAACATGTTTCTATTGTTGTTTTAATTCCACGAAAATAATATAAATGATTTATGATTGGAAATAAATCTGAAAGAATTAATATAGTTAGATATAGGGTTCGACATACCAACAAGGGGAGGGAGACGGCGAGGTGGAGATGGCGAGGTGCGGTTGTGGCCATGGTGGCGGCTTGAGGTGGTGTTGATCGATGCAGGAGAGGGGATAGGAGAGAGAGTTACCTCTGCTTCTCTTTTGTTATAATTGGAGGGAAAGAATAGATATATGTATACTGTGGTGAGATAAGATTTTGGATAATAAAGAGGATAAGAAGATAAGGATTTTATCCTATAGTGTATTGTGTGTACTCCGTCTCCCATTGAGTTAAAGTATAAACACGGTACTTTGGTTGGGTAATTGCGAGAAATATATTTTTGGATTCGTTTTTATAGAAATAGTATATAAACGAAACTATTGATGTCTAATAATGACTATCGAATGTGAACCATTTTTATTGCGGTGTTGGTATGCAAGAAAAACAATATATTCTCTTGTTAAATAGACAAAGGTGAACGTAACGTTCAGATAGTAATAATTCGAATCAGAGCGGGTTATTTAACTTGGGAAGTTACCGGTTAACTACCGATTACCGTATTTGCTTTTATGTTAAGGTAAAAGTCAAATAGTCAAGAAGTAAATGTCAAAGTCAACTTTAAAAAAAATCAAAGGGTAAAATAGTTATTTTGATGTGTAAAAATTTACGGGTTGTTACAGGTAATTGTTTTACTCAGTGGATAAAGAAGATTTGGAGGGGACACAGCATATTTGTTGGTGGCTATGACACAAGGACTAAAGGGTAGTATGAAAGTTAAATGGTTAATGTATTGGTCCAGGGTATTTAGTGTTTAATAAGGAATCTCTTACAAGTCTAGATGGGGGTCGAGCAAGGGGAATTGGAGGGGAGCAAATTCATGAGAGTGGACTATCCATTGGATCTTGGTTTTACATATTAGAAGTTTATGGTTATGAGGGAACACTAGTGTACTTGGTGTGACTTGACTGGAAAAGAGGTACAAGGAAGGAGGGTTTGTCGTGGCTTTTAAAGACAAAAAAAAGAAGAGGTGTGTTTGTTCGGGTTATTATAAGCCCATATGTGTTGGTTACTGTTATAAGCCCTTTAATAATTTAGTGATTTTTACGGAGCGAATTCCGTGTCTTGTTGAGTTCAAATGTGAGTCGTGGCAACCCAGTTTGATGTTTTCAATTAAAACACGTAATACACAATATTGAGAGTATCTTAATAATATTGATATGAAAACAATGTTTTTTACTCATATAAGAATTTTGTTAGGAATTTTGTAAAAAGTCATTGCTGCTGTTAGCTTTAGCTGGTTCCTGCTGGTAGTATGCATTGCTGCTGTCGTTGGTTCCTACTGGTAGCATTGACTCATTCCTGCTGGTAGCTTTCAATGCTGCTGGTCATAGCGTATTTTTAGTATCTTGTTAAAGTTATTCTAGGAAGAGATTTATGTTTATCTCTTTACTCGTTTTCATAGAAGCTGTATTAGGGTTTCTTTGTCTATAAAAGAAACCTGCAGCTAGGGTTTATGTACGCATCAAAAACATTATCTTTAGTTAATAAACGATCCATAGAGGATCAAATCATTATTAGTTACTTTCTTCTTTATATTCTTGTGTTTAGTTTTCGCATAGGCACAAGTCTTACACTTAGAGATTCTCCCAAACTGCTTGTGTTTACATAAACGGTTTAACCAAGCTCAAGCAATCAGGCATGATCCTACAAGTGATATCAGAGCCTGGTGAGGATCTCTGTTAAAGAAGAAAAAGGCTCTCAAACAAATCTCTTAACCCTCTCTCAATGGAAGGCGAAATCCCTGAAAACAATGTCATTAACCAGGAGGAACCTCAACCCAAACCAGTCCAACAACAAATAGTCACAACCACTGTGTCTAACAGTAATGCAAAGTTCCCATACCTTAAGAAAGATGAGTATGAAGTTTGGGCCATGAAGATGGAATACTGGATCTCAAACAGTGATCATAATCTGTAGAATGTTGTACTCAAAGGAAACAGCCCAAAGAGAACTGGGAGAGATGAACTGGGGAACATCTTAATCTTTCCACCTGTTACAGTAGAGGAGCAGGTTGCTGTACAAAGGGAAACTAAGGCAAGAACTCTTTTGCTTCAGGCTATTCCAGAAGATCATATGGGTGATTTTCATCACCTGGATGATGCTAGGGAGATCTGGCGTGCTGTAAAAGCCAGATTTGGAGGGAATGATGAGTCCAAAAAGATGAGGAAGTCCATGCTCAAGCAGGAGTTCCAGGAGTTTAAGATCTCTGAGGCTGAAGGGATTCACAAAGGTTATGACAGGTTTCACAAGATCCTCAGCCAACTCAACCAGTTACAGGCCAGGCCGGACAATGAAGACTACAACACCAAGTTTTTGAGGGCCTTTCCTCCATCCTGGTCTCAGGTTTCTATCACACTCAAGGCTAGAGGTGGACTTGATTTCATGACCTTTGATGATCTGTACAACAAGCTCAAAACCCTGGAGATTGATATCAAAGGGTTTTCAACTTACTCATCTCACACCCCTACTCATACTGCATTTGTTAGTGCTACTAGTACTAACAAAGTATCATATGGTGATAGCCCAACTTCATCATCCTCATCAGTTTCTTATTCTCCTGCCGCACCAAAAACTCAGACCAGATCTGATAATGTGGTTGAGGAAGTGCTTCACTCATTTGTTGTTGAAAGTACACCACAGCAGCAAATTGCTTATGAAGACTTTCATCAGGTTGATCAACTGGATCTAGAAGAGATGGACATTAAATGGCAGATGGCTATGATGTCATTGAAAGTTAACAGGTTTGAGAAGAAGGCAGGGAGAAGGATCAACTTCGATGGACAGGAGGCAGCAAGGTTTGACAGAAGGAAGGTGAGGTGCTACAAATGCTCACAACCAGGTCATTTTGCTAGAGAATGCCCAGATAAGAAGGTGGATGACAAAACAAGGTACTCTGCATTCAAAATTCAAGAATTAGAGACAGAAGAACCTAAAGCCTTGGTGTCTGTGGATTCAATGGTGGACTGGGAAAAGCATGAGAAAGCTGCTGCAGTAAGAGGAGCTGAAAAGGTCTATGGGATGATTGCTGGATATGGTAAGAAGACACAAGTGGTGGGTGATCTTGGTTTTATGGGCTATCCATCTAAGGTACGTAACAGTCATTATGCTTATGAACTTAAATATACTGAACTGAAAAAGGAGTTTGATGATATAGAGAGTAAATATAAGGATTATTATATACAGGTCCAAGCTTATAAAAATGCTGTTAATACATTAGAAAAACAAAAGACCTGGTTTCAAACTCAACATTTAGCATATGATGAAAAGATAAGGGTTTTGCAGAGAGAGTTAGAGTTCACCACTAATGAGTTAAAACATTCTAAGAGAGAACATGCTAAGGTGGTTTTAGAAAAACAGGATTTGCAGGTTAAATTAGACAGTGAGGTGGCTAGGATGAATAAATGGAATGAAACACCTAGAAACCTACACAAGTTAATTGATAGTTCTATGTCTGTAAGGTCTAAACTTGGGTTGGGATATGGAAACTATATAGGGTCTGATGAAGTATATGACCCTTCTGAACCTTGTATATATGACCCTGAACCTGTAAACTATCAAAAACCTGTAAAGTATGTAAAAGAGGGAGGAATGCATGCTGTTCCTTCAACAATAACTGGAACATTTATGCCTACCTCTCCTCATACTGACATTGATGAATCTAAGATGACTTATGGCAAGAAGGCAACTGTGTTGTCTGATCTTGATTGTGACTCTAATGATTTTGTCTCTTGTTCTAACAGTGACAAAACCTCAGAAATCAAGACCAATGCATCTGCCACATCTGGTTCAAGTGAAAAGTCTACCTCTACCATGTCAGAAGATATCTCCTCAGAAGTAGCTAGTGATGAATCTCATTCGAAGACAGCTGCAAATGAAGAAATTTCTTTTGATTATGATAAAAACAATAATGTTTCTAGTTTTGGTTCTGTTTCAAACAATAATGTTTCTGGTTTTATTTCTGTTGAGAATAATTTTGTTTCTTCGTGTGGTTTTGAGAATTCAGTTTGCAATAAAAGTTGTGTTAAGAAAAAGTCTTTTAGGAAGAAATCTTGCTTTGTGTGTGGTAGTTTTACTCATCTTATTAAAGACTGTGACTTTTATGAGAAACAGATGGGTATGAATGTTGGAGAAACTAGGTCTGTGTGGAATAATGTTAGTGAAATTCCCCCATATGTACCACAAGCAGCACGAATGAACTCTAGTAGAGTTTCTTTTCCTGCTGGCAAGCCAGTTCCTACTGGTAAGCCTGTTGCTGCTGGTAAGCCTGTTGCTGCTGGTAAGCCAGTTCCTGCTGGTAAGCCTGTTGCTGCTGGTAAGCTAATTCCTGCAGGTAAGCCTGTTTCTTCTGACAAGCCAGTTCCAGCTGGTAGTTCTAATCCTGCTGGTTGGAGAAGCAATGCTGCTAGACCTTTCTTCAGACCTACTAGTGCTTATTTTCAGAATGATTTAAGGCCTGTTTACTTTGACACCATGCACATGGGGGGGGGGCAAGATGGGAAACTGTTGTTAAGTCCTCAGCAGGTTGTTCTTGGAGAAACAATAACCACTATATGAGAATGGGGTCCAAGAACAATGGTGGATCTCATCAATCTCCATGGTTTTATTCTTATTGATCCACTAGGCAGGCTCAAGTCAGTAATGGCTTGGGTCTCCTTTGTATCTAATATTGTATATGTACTCTTTTATTGTAGGAACATCATTTTAGAAGTAAAGATGTAGGTATTGTTGACAGTGGATGCTCCAGGAGTATGACAGGAAACTTACAAAGATTGCATGATTTTGTGCCCCTAAATGGAGGAATTGTGACATTTGGAGGAGGAGATGGCAAAATTACAGGAAAGGGAACCATCAAGACAACCAAGCTGGATTTTGAGAATGTCTTCTATGTGAAGGAACTCCAAAACTTCAATCTGTTCTCTGTCTCACAAATTTGTGACAAGAAGAACAGTGTTCTCTTCACTGAGACTGATTGTCTTGTGCTGTCCAAAGACTTCAAGTTGCCTAATGAAAGTCAGGTTGTACTTAAAGTTCCAAGGACACACAACCTTTACAGTTTCAATCTAAGTGATGTCCAGCCTGAGGGTACACTTGCTTGTTTGGTGGCAAAAGCTTCTGTGGATGATTCTAATAAATGGCACAGAAGAATGGCTCATGTGAACTTCAAGACCATCAACAAGCTGGCTAAGAATGGTTTAGTACAAGGGCTCCCTCTCAAGACCTTCTCTAATGAACACAATTGTGTTGCATGCAACAAAGGAAAGCAACATAAAGCTTCATACAAGGCCATTACTACTGTGAGCACCATCTCTGAGCCTCTGCAGCTGCTTCATATGGATCTGTTTGGTCCTACTTCCTTCAGAAGTATTGACCATAAGTACTACTGCCTGGTGATTACAGATGATTTTAGTAGGTTTTCTTGGACTTTCTTTTTAGGTTCTAAAGATGAATCCTATCCTGTGATTAGGGACTTTATTACCTTAATAGAAAATCAGCTGAATAAAAAGGTTAAGTCAATAAGGTGTGATAAAGGAACAGAGTTTAAGAATTCAAACCTAATTGAACTCTGTGGGAATAAGGGGATAAAAAGGGACTATAGTAATGCCAGAACCCCACAGCAAAATGGGGTTGCAGAAAGGAAAAATAGAACCCTTATAGAAGCAGCTAGGTCCATATTAGCTGACTCTAAGATGCCCACTATGTTTTGGACTGAGGCAGTGTGCACTGCTTGTTATGTGCTGAATAGGGTATCAATTACCAGTCCTCATAATAAAACACCTTATGAGCTTTTGTCTGGGAAAGTTCCAAACATTAGTTACCTTAAACCTTTTGGATGTCATGTCACTATATTGAACACTAGTGATCACCTAGAAAAATTTGAAGGGAAGGCTGATGAGGGTTTTATTGTTGGGTATTCTGCTCATAGTAAGGCCTATAGGGTGTATAATTTGTCTACTAAGAAAATAGAAGAGACTCTCAACCTAAGATATCTTGAAGATAAACCTAATTTACAGGGTGCATGTCCTGAGTGGTTCTTTGACCTAGACTATCTGACAGATACCTTAGGTTATTCTAGATTCAAGGCAAATCAATCTGTAGGTACACATGATTATCAAACTAACAATGCAGGTACCTCAGATGGTGAATCAGATTTAGAGAGTGATGAACGACCCATTGTTGTTCCTTCTTTTCCCTCTAACCACATTTCAGGTACAGAGCTCAAAGATTCTTCTGATATGGTTGGAAGTGATTCAAGTTTTGTAGAAGATCTTGCTAGTATTCTGAGACAAGAACATAATGCCAAGAAAGCTGCTGAAATGTTTGGTTCTGGGTTTTCACAAGAAACAGAGGAGATATTGAGAAATGCTGCGGCTGAAGCTAGAAGACAACTGGATTCTGCTGGTGGTGTTCCTGTTTCTGCTGCTATCAATTCTGCTGGTAGTACACCTGTTACTGTTGGTCCCTCTGATGCTGCTGGTGTTTCTACTAGTTCTGCTCCTTTGACTACTCCATCTGTTGACTCTCTGGGTTTCAATAACTCCCTTGAAAGATTCCCAAGTCCATCTGACCTTGGAAATTCGTACTCTTCAAAAGATAAGTTGGAAGATCCTCATCATCAATCCAGGACAAGCATTTTCACTTCTTCCTCATATGATGATGATTTCATCCCTTCAATCACAAATCAAGCATCCACCATTGATGTCAATCCCACAGTAACTAAGAGGATTAATACTGTTCATCCTCAGTCTTTGATTCTTGGAGATCTAAATTCACCTCTGCAGACAAGAAGCAAATTGCATCAACCCAAGTTTGGAGAATCTGCTTTCATAAGTTATATTCAGGATCAGTTAAGAAGCAATCATACTGACTATCTTCATTGCCTCTATGCTTGTTTTCTATCCCAAATTGAACCAAGCAGTATAGCTCAAGCTCTTGATAATTCTGATTGGGTTGAAGTTATGCAAGAGGAAATGCAGCAGTTCCAGAATCAGAAAGTCTGGAAGTTGGTACCTTTGCCTGAAGGAAAACATGCAATTGGAACTAAATGGATTCTCAAGAATAAAAGGGATACAAGGGGAATTGTGGTTAGAAACAAAGCTAGGTTGGTAGCTCAAGGACATAGACAGGAAGAGGGTATTGACTATGATGAGGTGTTTGCACCAGTGGCAAGAGTGGAAGCTATTAGATTGTTTTTAGCTTTTGCATCATTCATGGGGTTTGTGGTTTATCAGATGGATGTAAAGAGTGCATTTTTGTATGGAAGGATTGAAGAAGAGGTGTATGTCACTCAACCAAAAGGATTTGTGGATCCACAGAATCCTAATTTGGTTTACAAAGTGGTAAAAGCACTCTATGGTCTTCATCAAGCACCAAGGGCATGGTATGCTAGGTTGTCAGCCTTTTTGCTAAAACATGGTTACAGAAGAGGGGCAATAGACAAAACACTTTTCATAAGGAAGAATTACAAAGATATCATTCGGGTACAAGTGTATGTAGATGATATTATTTTTGGTTCCACAAATGAAGCTTGGTGTAGAGAATTTGAGGAGTTGATGAAGAGTGAATTTGAGATGAGTGATATGGGAGAGATGACATTCTTCTTGGGTTTACAGGTTAAACAGAAACCAGATGGGATTTTTATCAGCCAAGAGAAGTATGTTCATGACATACTTAAGAAGTTTGACTTGGAAAGTGTGAAGACTGCAAAAACACCATATGAAGCTCCAAAGCCAAAATCCAATAATGAACCTGATGCTGCTGTTAATGTTCACCTCTATAGGTCCATGATTGGTTCCCTCATGTATTTGACAGCTTCTAGGCCGAATATCATGTTTGCAGTCAGTGCTTGTTCTAGACATCAGGTTACACCCTTGACTTCTCATTTAAATGCTGTCAAGAAAATTTTCAAGTATTTGAAAGGCCAGCCTAAGTTGGGTCTTTGGTACCCCAAAGAGTCTCCTTTTGTGCTGAAAGCTTATAGTGATAGTGACTATGCTGGGGCTAACTTTGATAGAAAGTCTACTACTGGGGGTTGTCAGTTTTTGGGTAGAAGGTTGGTTTCTTGGCAGTGCAAGAAGCAGACTATAGTGGCTACATCTTCTACTGAGGCAGAGTATGTTGCTGCTGCTAGCTGCTGTGGACAGGTTCTTTGGATGCAAAATCAGCTATTGGATTATGGGTTCAACTACATGAACACTAAAATCTTCATTGACAACCAAAGCACAATCTGTATTGTTAAAAACCCAGTGTTTCATCAAAGAACAAAGCACATAGAGATTAGGCACCATTTCATAAGAGATGCTTATGAGAAGCATCTTATTCAAGTGCTTAAAATACACACTGATGAGAATGTGGCTGATCTGTTAACTAAAGTTTTTGATGGTCCAAGATTCAACTATCTGGTGGTCCATATTGGAATGCTCAATCCCTAGGTGCTGAGATTGAGGGGAGGTCTAAGCCTAAGGGGAGGCTTCTTGTTGTATATTTTTCTTTCTTCTTTCTTTATTTCTTTATTTCTTTTTGTGTGTTAGTTAAAAAAATAAATCTTATGTATATTTTGTGTGCTAACTTGTTTGTTTTGAGGGCATCACCTGCAGGTACAGTGTTGGTTCTTGAACCACACCTCAAATGGTAATCAACTCACCATGTCTCACAGACAAGAAAGAGTTGACTCACCATGAGGGTACGGCTCTGGTGTGATCCTCAAATCCGTTGATAGCTGTGATAGTTTGCTCAAAACTATTAGGGTTCTCAACTCACCCATGTTTCACAACTGAGAGTTGAAATGGTTTTCAATTCACCATGGATTTTACTCCTTTGGGGGTTTCCAAAGAATTGGCTAGCCCACATGTATATGGCCTGTGGTAAAGGCAGTTGGAAAACCATATTTGGTACTCAATTCACCAAGGTTTATCTGTAACCAAGAATTGGCTAGTCCTGAACAAATGGCTACAGGTAAAGACAAGTCAAATCCGTTCACAGTTGATGATTTACTAAAAAATCATATGGTTATCAATGTACCATGGTCTAACACACCAAACATTGGCTACTCCAGTAGTGATGGCTATTGGTAAAGAGACATCAAATCCATTAATTTTCAATGATTCACCTCTCACAGGAGTTAACACACCTGGACGTGATGAGAATAGTATGAAACTTAAAGTGATTTGATGTACACATTGTCATAGTAGCAGTCAAGATCAAATGAAGTTCATGGTAACCAGTTTAATTGGAGATGATTTCCTGTTGCTGCTGCTGTAATACCCCAACCCGACAAGGGTAAAGATATCACAACAATGGCTTCACATCAGATTACAAGCATTCAATCCAAAACATCATAAGTCCATAACATTAATGATAAAAGGGAAAATAAGTCAACATAACTTATGCCAAAACAGAAATAAACTGAAGTACACAAATCCAAAATGCCCAAACAATGGCATAACAGAAACAGAATCCAAAATGGTAAAACTAGAATGTCTAAAGTCTAAGCTTCACACAAGTTGCTCTCATCCCAAGCTAAAACCCAGCTCCTAGCTTAGATACCTGCCGCAGGAAAAGGAAATGCGACTGAGCTTAAAAAGCTCAGTGAACAGATACATATACACAGCAATGATAATGAAACAGAACTGAAATATGGTGCACGGGGAAAGTATCATGAAGTATAAACAAAGAGACAGAAATATAAAAGAAGAATAGGATAGTCATCTACCACGAGCCCAGAACATATCAGATATTAACCATCATAATCTAGAGGGGATGCCTCTTAAGTAACCAGATAATATGAGGGGTGTCCTCATGTATCAAATGGAGTGATCAGCTCCCAGATAAATGTGAAAGGCGTGTATTGCACACAAGCACCAGTCACCAGACAATAACAAATCATATATATATATAGATAATCCACTAAACTGAACAGATCTAGGATGCATCCATGCGCCCCCCAAACAAATACTGGCCATAACAAATATAATGCGCATATCATAATCAAAATGGGGACGTGGCGGAACATCACTCTACCACCCTAGAGTCATGCCATTGGTGCATCAATGACACGGACATGGAACCCCCATGCCTAGTGAAATGGCTCGGGTATCAAACTAAGAGTCAGATATCATATCATAATCAGAGTGTCATATAACAAAGGTCAAATCAGATGGTCCATAACAGATGGTTCATAACAGATATATCAGGTGAAATACCAAAGGTCCAAATCATAGTTTAATCAGAAAGGTGCATAACAAAAGGGAACATAGCAATGGCTTTGGAAATCTTAAACGAATCAGAATCAGAATCATATCAATGAGATGGGACACCCTTACTGAAAAAGGGCAGAGTATCTGTACCTTATTGCAAAGCAAAACAAGAACCAGAAATAGAAAATACTGACAGGCTCAGGACCTCTCCTTCTTCACACCTAAAGGAGTAGAAGAGTATTACAATAGGTTTTAACCACTTTCCATATTTTAGGGTTTCAAAGTAATTGTACCAAAGATGAAGGTTTAAAGTGAAAATATCATAAGTAGCTCATTTTAATTCTTACGTTATCCAGATTTACATAATTAGTCCTTTAGATTTTACAATTTACAATTTACACCCTTTTATTACATAATTTACATTTTAAGCTTTATGGTATTTATAATTACACATCAAACCTTTAGTTTTTCCAATTTTACACCAAGTACCCTTAATTTAATGTTTAGTACGATTACACCCTAAATTTTATAGAACTTACACAACAAGTCCCTTAAATTGCAAAGTTTACAAATTAATCCTTTAGTTTACATTTCCCATCTTTAATTATTAATAATTACACATTAGTCCAATAAATCTCAAAAATTACACATTACACCCTTATCATAATTTGATATTCGAACCACACTTAACTTTCCAGAATTTACATTTTTGGCCCCTTTACTTTATTTAATTTCATGCGGATATATATAATTATATATATTTATCAAATAAACCCTATAATTACCAAATTAACACAAAATACCCTCCAAGCATATTTTATACATTTTTCCCCAGATTTATAACACCTTACAAAAATATCCCCATAGTTTGCAGAATTACAAAACACACCCTTAAGTATTTTTATTTCAATCGGTAACCACTTTTATTATCAGAATCAAAACTCTAATTATCCAAATCATTTAGTAATCATTACAACATCATTATTATACATTAAAAATGCAGATCCAAATACCCAAACCCTAATTCGAATGGTTCTTAAGGTTTTCATATGTTTTCCTTATTTTTCCAACTAATCCGATTAACCAATAATTCGAACACAAGGATTTTAAGCTTCAACAATTCTAATAAACATTTTTGTGGTGTTATATGATGTATTTAGAGGCCACAAAAATTATATCAAAGATCTTGAAAATTCGTATAATTTAGTTTGAGATTTAATTCGATTTTAGGGTTTCGATTACATAAAAATCACAAACAATTCGTATATCATGCATGGATCAACTTTTATATTTTATATGAGACTTATGTGATGTATAGAACATGAGAACATTACCAGGTTGATTTTAGAACGTGTGGTAAAGGCTGTACAAATTTTGGTCTCTCGGATGTAGTGTTCGACAAGAAAGAATTCACCACGATCACAAACGCGATCCACCAACATTGTAGATATTTTTCCCAGGTCATAACCAATATAAGGAACATAATAAAAATGGTAAACGAATTTTAGAATGATTGAATGAATTATGGACGATTTACCTATCGAATGGAATTTAGCGACAAGAAAATTATGCCACGATCGAACCAGGTAAAGCACAGCCCTAAACGAATTTTTCTAGCCTTCCTTAGATGCTAATGAACACCAGAAAATTATCCTCCAAGCTCCAGAAATTCGTATGATTGAATGGTGAATTTATTTGTGTGTTTTGGAATATGCGGCTAGGGTTTTTAGGGTAACAACTAAATGGAATGACCTAATAAAATAGAATACCGATCATGGGGGGGGGGGGGGTTATGGGCTTAAGAGTCGGTCCCTCATTGACCAAAAATTATGGGCTTGATTTGATTTTAATTTGCTAATTATTTGTAAGTTATAATGACTTAAATGTAATTAAATGGAATTAATTTAATTAAACTTGCATTAGGGTATTTTGTACATGTAGTTATGAGAGACAATGATTCTTGAACATGTAGAAATTATTTCATTTCATGTATAGCTTGTCACTTAAATTTTTGGATTCATTTTGGTACTTTATAAGTTTATTAATCAAATTCAAGATTGTAGGGGCATTTTGGTCTTTTTACATGATTAAGATTTTTGGGTATTACAACTTCTTCCCCTCTAACAGAAAAATTTCGTCTTCGAAATTTGCAAGGAATAAGAAATGAAAAGGAACTGAAACAAAACAGAGACATACCAGATCAGAATAAGAACTGCGGGTAACTGGTTCGTATCGACTCCTCGGTTTCCCAGGTAGCCTCACGCTCTGGGTGATTCTTCCAAAGAATCTTTACGAATGGAATAACTTTATTTCTCATAACTCGCTCATGGCGATCCAGAACCACTTCCGGCTCTTCAGACAAAGACATATCGGACTGAATTTGATCAAGCGGATAAGATACCACATGCAAAGGATGATAATTGTATCCCCTCAGAAGAGATACATGGAAGACGTTATGAACATGAGACAACTGAGGCGGAAGAGCCAACCGGTAAGAAACTTCTCCAATCCGATCCAGAATCTCAAATGGTCCGATGAATCGAGGACTAAGCTTGCCCTTGATCCCAAAACGTTTAACCCCACGAAACGGCGATACCTTAAGGAACACACGATCTCCCACACGAAACTCCAGGTCACGACGATGCTTATCAGCATAACTCTTCTGACGAGCACGAGCCTCCTTCAACTTTTCCCTAGCAACAGCTACCTTTTCGTTAGTGATCTGAATCAACTCGGGACCCTCAATAATACGCTCCCCTACTTCATTCCAATAAACTGGCGCTCTACACTTACGCCCATACAACATCTCGAATGAAGCCATCCGGATACTAGCATGCCAACTGTTATTATACGCAAACTCCACCAAACATAAATACTCGTCCCAACTACCGGTCCATTCCAAAGCACAAGACCGTAACATATCCTCCAATGTGTGAATGGTCCTCTCCGACTGACCATCAGTCTGCGGATGAAATGCAGTACTAAACTTAAGGCGAGCGCCCCAAGACTTATGGAGCCCTTTCCAGAAATGCGAAGTGAAACGAGGATCTCTATCAGAAATAATAGACAAAGGCATACCATGCAATCTGACAATCTCCAGCTGAAAGATCTCCGCCAACTTACTGATACTATAGGTCATACGGATAGGTAAGAAATGAGCAGATTTAGTTAGCCGATCAACGACCACCCAAATCGCATCATGTCTTTTACGAGTCAAAGGCAGACCAGAAACGAAGTCCATAAAAATCTCATCCCACTTCCAAGTCGGAATTTCTAACGGCTGCAACAAACCACTAGCCCTCTGATGCTCGATCTTGACTTGCTGACAAGTCATACACTTAGATATAAAAGAAGCCACGTCATGCTTCATTCCATTCCACCAGAAATGCTGCTTAAGATCCCTGTACATCTTGGTGGAACCGGGATGAATAGCGAATGGGGAACTATGAGCCTCAGATAGGATAGCCTCACGAAGCTCGGAATCATTAGGAACACAAAGACGATCTTTAAACCATACCACACCAAAATCATCCACCCTAAACTCTGTCTGCTTACCTTCCTCAATATTCTGCACAATAGCCTAGAGCTCACCATCATCCTTCTGGGCTTCCTTAACTCCCAGGATAAGATTGGACTCAACCTTCAGACTGGCCCAATATCCAACATCACGTCGCATACACAACTCTACATCCAAACGCTCCAAGTCTCTGAGAACACGCTGATCAATCTCCAAACTAGCAATCATTCCAGATTTCCGACTAAGTGCATCAGCAACCACATTAGCCTTACCTGGATGATACTGGATGTTCGTGTCATAATCCTTCAGAAGTTCTAACCATCTCCTCTGTCTCATATTAAGCTCCTTCTGAGTAAAGATGTACTTGAGACTCTTGTGATCGGTGAAGATATCACATGATTCGCCATACAAGTAATGCCGCCATATTTTCAATGCGAAGACCACAGCTGCCAACTCTAAATCATGAGTCGGATAGTTCTCCTCATAAGGTTTCAATTGCCTCGAGGCATAGGCAATAACCTTCTCGTGTTGCATAAGCACACAACCCAAACCCTTCTTAGAAGTATCACTATAGATCTGAAAACCACCCAAACCAGATGGAAGAGTCAAAATAGGAGCAGACACCAAACGCTTCTTCAGCTCCTCAAAACTATTTTCCCGCTTGATGAACTCAAATAAGTACATATTATTACTATCATTTATCCTATTAATTTGACTTGTTTTATTATATTATGTATGAGGATTGATACTTAATCGTTTACTTTTGTAATTCTCAGTTGAAAACAAGCATTTGGTGAAACTTGGCGATTTTGGACTAATTATGGAGCAAAACATGCAAGAAGTTAAGAGTCTAACGAAATGTACAAGATCAAGACTATTCTGCTCCAGATGCGCCGCATCTCACTTATGACATGCGCCGCATCACTATCAATATTTCACCAGATACGATCCAAGATACAAGAGGACATGCGCCGCATCCTATTATGGAGTTACGCCGCATCTTCTGGCGGTGTACGAATATTCCTGAATATTATAATCTTGGACCCCACGCGAAGTTAAGTAAATGCGCCGCATCTACTTACTAGATGCGCCGCATCTTACCCTCAGACAGAAACTATAAATACCCCAAGACCAGACGAATTCCAAAGCTTTTAGTCGTGACACATATTATATACGAAGACCGAAGACCAGAAACCTAGGACGAATTCAGTCAAGGCAGCAGCACAAGACACACCCAAATCAAAGATACAAGAGCTGTAAGAAGGTGCTGCATGTGTTTAATTCATTAAGTAGTTTTGTTTTATTGTGTTAGTAAACTTTAATTCATCAAGATTGGTGGCTTGTGTAATGTGACAAAGGAAAGATTGCACTCCCTTAAAACTGCTTTCTCATTAATTAAAGTTTATATGTTGATGTCATTGGTGACTTTTATTAGTGCATTGATAACCTCTGTGTCTAGCTGAGCGTTGATCGGGTCGCCATGCCTCTGCCCTCGCCTGTTTATTAGATCGCCTATGCATTCTATGGTCTGTAGAAAAGTAGGAGAAAGATAAACGGGATAGTCATAAGTAATCATTAAGGGTTTACTCGCCGATAAGATTAGAACCAACGAGAAAGGACTTAATCTCGGTGCGTTGCATCGAACTATACACTTCATATAACACTAGCAATAAAACAAGTGACAAACTACTTATCATAAGGACAGCCCTCTTATTGTCTCGAGTATTTATCTGTGTACGTGTGTGCTACTTGCTGATTCATTCCTATTGGTTTAGTTTATTATTTAATTGCAACCAAATCGTGCCAGTCTCTCAGGCTGAACCCTCTTGCGTTAGAATAGGTTGTATAGCTAACTTAATATATTAAAATACTGATTAGAATAACTAGATAATACGTTCCACTCTTAGTGATCGACACTCTACTTACCATTATATTCATACTGACCGGGTACACTGCTCGTTAAGTGTGTGTGTTATTGATAAGTCGGCTAAATATAAATTTAAAACTTGAGTAGGCATTAAAACTGCTAAACCGCAACGACACGCGACACGCATCAAGTTTTTGGCGCCGTTGCCGGGGAGTGAATTGTTATTATCTGTTAATTTGATTAGTATTTTAATTAGGTTTTTAATTTTTAATCTAACCGCTAATTTTGTTGTGTATTAGATTAATTTGCATTCATTGTACTATTTTGCATATTTTCTGTTCTTGTGTGTTATTTGTTTGCTTTTGTTTGTGTTTATTTTCGTGTGTTTTATTTGTTTTTATTTTTCGTATTTTTTGTTTTCTGCTATCGTTGTACTGAGCTAAATCGAACGATACGGCGCATCTGATTTCTCAGATACGGCGTATTGCGTTCAATTTTTTTATAAAATACAACGCGTTTAATTAATTCGATACGACGCATCTTTCCCCAAGATACGGCGTATCTGTTTTTAATAAGAAATTTTTTCTATGCGATAAAGCGATACGACGCATCTTTTCCCCAAGATACGGCGTATCTGTTTTTGATAAAAAAAATTTTTTCTAAACTTTAACGCCATACGACGCATCTGCTTTAGCAGATACGGCGTATCTATTATTTTAATTAAAAACGGTTTTCGATTAATTAAACAGATACGGCGTATCGATTTTTATCGATACGGCGCATCTTCTGAATCAAAAGTCTTATATTTTGAAACGTAATGAAAATACGGCGCATTAACTTTTGTTAATACGGCGCATTTAATTTTAAATAAATATCGATTTTTGATTATTAAAATTGATACGGCGCATTCAAATTTCTAAGCGGCGTATCTATTTTCTGAATAAAAGTCTGATTTAATTTTAACGATTATAAGATACGGCGTATCCAACTTTTTGGATACGGCGCATCGTCTGCAGATATCAGTAACTTTTATTTTTCTTATCTCCGAACGGAAAATACTCTGACCTTTATACTTGGAAACTTTTACTTTGAAATCTACCTCTCTTTGATTTTCAGGAACAATGTTCGATATTTTCCCCAACTTGTTCGGAAGACCCCGAAGAAATCTTACCATCGAAGAGTTTGCACTACTAATCGCTCAAGCCAATGAAAAAGAACATCATGAAGCAAGAAACTTTATTAATGAATTCAAAGGCAATCATGAGCTGTTACTAAAGGAACAAAACAACATGATTTATGGATTGGCAATTGAAGTGCACCAATTGTCAACGGTGCTTAACAGGGTTCTTTTGGTAAGGCAAGACTTGAAAGGGATTACAACTAGAGGCGGAAAGTCAACTTTTCAAATCGGAGAGACACCCGAGGATGACGGTACAAACAAGATTTCCCCTGAATCTTTATCACCCGAGCAAGAGCAACCAAAAGAGAGTGATCCAGAACCAGTAATTAGAGAAGAACCTTCTGTTGAACCTAAACGATCAACACTACCTTTCCCACATAGGGTAAGGAAAGAGAAAGAAGATGCCTATCAAAAGAAATTCCTGGAGAATCTCAAGCAGCTGCAGCTAAGCATACCATTTATGGAAGCCCTGGTGCAAATGCCAAAATATGCTAAATATCTGAAGAGCTTGCTTACAAACAAGTCTAAACTCGAAGAGGCTTGCACAATAACAATGGGGAAAAGAAGCTCAGCTGCATTGCTCAACAAACTTCCGTCTAAAGAAAAAGATCCAGGGAGTTTCACTATTCCTTGTCAAATTAAAAATTTGCATATTGAAAATGCTTTAGCCGACCTAGGAGCTAGTATAAGTCTTATGCCCTCTTCTATGTATGATAAATTAGGTCTTGGTGAACCAAAACCTACTAGAATGTGCTTAGAACTAGCTGATAGGTCCATACAATACCCATTAGGAATAGCTGAAAATATATTAATAAAAGTTGATAAATTTGAATTACCTATCGACTTTGTTATCCTCGATATGCCTGAAAATTCTAGAACTCCTATAATATTAGGACGACCATTTTTAGCCACTGCTAGGGCCATAATCGATGTTTTTAATAAAAAGATAACTCTTACCATAGGAAAAGATGAGGTTGAGTTTAACATGGAACAATCTATGAGTAAAGATAATTCCGATGACGATGAATGCTATAATATCGATGTTTCTGATGACACGATTAATCAATTTACTCAGAAATTGTTAAAAAGTAATTTACTTGATTCTTTTCTGCTTAAAAATCTAGAAAACACAATTGCTATAGAAGATCAAGTTGAAGAGAATACTATTGATAATGATTTAGCTACTGGCTCTGCTGTATTTAACGCCATGCGGCGCATCGAAACTATCGATGCGGCGCATCTATCTAATGACAGCAGCGATATAGTTAAAGAACAAGTTTATTCCGCTAGTGCTACTGAAATTGATAATGTTAAACCTGTGCTTAAGGATCTCCCTTCTACTTTGGAGTATGCCTATCTAAATGGGAACACTAATTCGCCCGTTATTATTGCATCTAACTTAACGCCAAAAGAAAAAGAATCACTTTTGCAGGTACTGTATAAACGAAGAGGAGCATTAGCGTGGAGTATGTCTGATATTAAGGGAATTAGCCCGTCATTTTGTACGCATAAAATCCTTATGGAGGATGAATTCAAACCAACTATCCAACCTCAAAGGCGTTTGAATCCAAAAGTCCAAGATGTGGTGAAAAATGAAATTGTGAAATTACTTGACTCCGGACTTATCTACCCAATTTCCGACAGCTCGTGGGTCAGTCCTATCCACGTTGTACCAAAAAAGGGAGGAATGACGGTAGTACTCAATGACGATAATGAAATAATCCCTTCAAGAACTGTTACCGGATGGAGAGTTTGCATCGACTACCGCAAACTCAATGATGCTACGCGAAAAGATCACTTCCCTCTTCCATTTATTGATCAAATGTTAGAAAGACTATCAAGTCATGATTATTATTGTTTTTTAGATGGTTTTTCAGGTTTCTTCCAAATACCAATTGCCCCTGAGGATCAAGAGAAGACGACTTTCACCTGCCCTTATGGAACCTTCGCCTATAGGAGAATGTCGTTCGGACTATGCAACGCCCCTGCTACTTTCTAACGTTGTATGACGGCTATCTTCCATGATATGGTAGAAGACTTTATGGAAGTCTTCATGGACGACTTCTCGGTGTTCGGTAACTCATTTAGTGATTGTCTCTTTAAACTTGATAAAATGCTTGCTAGGTGTGAAGAAACTAACCTTGTTCTTAATTGGGAAAAATGTCACTTTATGGTTAGAGAGGGAATTGTGTTAGGACATAAGATTTCTGGGAAAGGTATAGAAGTCGATAAAGCTAAAATTGATGTAATTGCTAAACTACCTTACCCCACTAATGTAAAAGGTGTTAGAAGTTTTCTAGGACATGCCGGATTTTATCGTAGGTTCATAAAGGATTTTTCAATGATATCTAGGCCTATGACCCAATTATTGCTAAAAGATGCGAAGTTTGATTTTTCTAGAGATTGCAAAAAGGCATTTAATATACTTAAAGAAAAACTAACCTCCGCACCTATTATAATTTCGCCGGATTGGAATCTGCCTTTTGAACTAATGTGTGATGCTAGTGATTATGCTGTTGGAGCTGTACTTGGCCAAAAGATAGATAAGAAATTTAAGCCAATTTATTATGCTAGCAAAACATTGAATAATGCCCAAGAACATTACACCACCACGGAAAAAGAACTTTTAGCAGTAGTTTTTGCATTCGATAAATTTAGATCATATCTTATATTGTCAAAAACTATGGTTTACACTGACCATTCTCCTTTGAAGTATTTGTTCAATAAACAGGATGCCAAGCCAAGGCTTATTAGGTGGGTTTTATTGCTCCAAGGATTCGATATTGAAATTAAAGATAAAAAGGGTGCCGAGAATCTAGCTGCTGACCACTTATCTAGACTTGAAAACCCTAATATGGAGGTGCTTGACGAAAGGGAAATAGCTGATGACTTTCCTGATGAACACCTTATGATGGTAGGAATTAAGAGCAATAATAATGGACCATGGTATGCCGACTATATAAACTTTATTGTGGCAAATGAAATTCCAAAAGGGCTAACATCCGACGAGAAACGAAGGTTTCTAACTCGCGCTAGCGAGTATATTTGGGATGAACCTTATGCCTTTAAATTATGTCCTGACAATATTTTACGAAGATGCGTAGATGGTGATGACATCCCAGCAATATTGGCACATTGCCATTCAGGGCCAACGGGGGGGCATCACGGTGCAGTCATCACAAGAAGAAAGATCCTTGATGCGGGATTTTATTGGCCCACTATGTTGGATGATGCAAAAGATTACATAAAAGGATGTGATGCGTGTCAACGATCCGGGAATATAACATCAAGAAATGAAATGCCGCAAAACTATATCCATGTATGTGAGGTTTTCGACATATGGGGATTGGACTTCATGGGACCGTTTCCTGAATCTAAAGGTAATAAATATATCTTGGTTGCTGTTGATTACGTATCAAAATGGGTCGAAGCGCAAGCATTGCCAACAAACGACAGCAAGGTAGTACTTAAATTTTTACAAAGTTTGTTCTCTAGATTTGAAATTCCTAAAGCATTGATTAGTGATAGGGGGACACACTTTTGTAATCATCATCTGGGAAGAGCCTTGCAAAAATATGGAGTATATCATAGGGTTTCCACCGCATACCATCCTCAATCCAATGGGCAAACTGAAGTAACCAATAGGGCTATTAAGCGAATCCTTGAAAAAACGACTGGATATAATCCGAGAGGGTGGTCTGACAAGTTAAATGATGCTTTATGGGCATTCCGTACAGCCTATAAGACACCAACGGAATGCACTCCATTTCGTCTTGTATACGGAAAAGCATGCCACCTACCGGTCGAAATTGAACAAAGTGCATATTGGGCTTTGACGAATTGTAATATGGATATGGAAGTTGCAACTAAGAACCGTTTCATGGAACTTAATGAACTCTATGAACTAAGAGATGAGGCCTACAAAAATACTAAGATCTACAAAGAAAGAACTAAAAGATGGCATGACTCGAGGTTACGTGGGGATAAAACGTTTACTATTGGAGAGAAAGTGCTACTATTTAATTCCAGATTGAAGATGTATCCTGGTAAACTTAAATCAAGATGGACGGGTCCATTCGTTGTCAAGAAAGTGTATCCTTATGGAACTATTGAAATATGCGATAAAAATGGTTATTTATTCAAAGTAAATGGGCAACGTGTGAAGAAATACTTTGATAATAAAATTGAGGATAATGAGAACGAGGTGGTGGAGTTTGAACCTGAAGTAATGGTATAATGAGCTGAACGTGAGTCTAACTTGAAGACTCTGGAATAAAGACAAGTGCTTACCGGGAGACAACCCGGATTTATCTTTTTATTATTCTGTTTTTGTGTCGAGTCAGTCAGGCCGCAGAGGATACGGCGCATCTCAATTCTGAGATGCGACGCATCTCCTGCAATGGTCATATCTTATTTTATTTTTCTGCATTATTTATTTTCGAATTTAAAACTTTTTATCAGTTTATTTTAATGCGGCGCATCCCTGGTTAAGGATGCGGCACATCTTCTATTCTGATCCGTATTTATTCCAGGCTCGATACGGCGTATCTTCTTTCATAAGATACGGCGCATCGACTAACCTGATGATTTTCATTTTTAATTTTTATGTTTTATTTTTACCTAACTACTAATGTATTATGCAAGTTTGAACCTTTCTTACCTTAGGTGTGTTTTGAAGCCTTGGTGGTATTATAGATTCCTGCATTTCCTGTGGATACATCGAATATGAAGCTTAAACGTTCTAATCCACAAGAAAGATGATTTTTGCTCTAATACTAATGGAGGATCATACCGAGCAAATCTCAGGGGAGTTTTTCTGTTCTAATTCTTTTATTTTCCAGTTTTTAACCTTTTATACGAACAACGAGGACGTTGTTTAACTTAAGTGGGGGGATTGGAGAATTAGAACACTTAACATTTACTTGTCCTAAACTTTTCAAAATATGCTTAAAATGTGCTTAATATATCAAAATTTAAAATTTTTAGCATGTTTTTGTTTAAAGTCTAAGTTGCATAGCTGCACACATTACGTTATTTTCAAAAAAATTGTGATTTTTCAAAATTCACAAATCTATGAGTGTGCCGGTGACTTGTAAACTTTAGAACTTGGCTTGTATACTATTCGAGACCACCATAATAAGTATTATTTATATAATTGGAATGACTTGTCTAAATCGGTAAATTTCTAGGATTACACCCAAATAGCCCTTATATGTTATGTGATATTAGCTAACTACACTGGTTAGTTAACCCCCGTATAAACCTTTTGTTACTCTCACTTTTAGAGTAAGATACCCCTAGAAAAACACTCAGAGCCATTCCTTTCGTTTCTTACACCTTTGTTTAAAATGTTTCGTTACACCCTTACACCTTAGCCTACCCTGTAGATTAAAATCCGTGGTTGGTTAATTGCTATAGGCAAAGTGTGTTTCCTTACATTACCTGTGTTCGCGTGCGTAATTCATTATCTATGGTTAGGTCGGGAAATTGCACAATGCAATTGGAGTGAAAGTAAATATTGTATATCTTTGAGTTTATTTTTCGTGTGTTTACTACTTTCACTATTACCGTTATTTCTGAAGTCATGAAAAGTATGGAAAAATTATCCAGAATTATTGTTTTGGTGATGTGGTGAAATTTTACACATCTATGTTTATGTTATTATATATTAAAAAAAAAAAAAAAAAAAAAAAAAAAAAAAAAAAAAAATCGAAAAAATGAGAAAAGAAAAAGAAAAAAGAAGAAAGTTGGATGTTTGTTTTAACCAACGATGTAAAGTTATGTAAGTGGTCGATATCACCACTATTTGTTGTATATTATATCTATGGATTGAATGGGAGTTGGCAGTTATGGGAACGTCAACTAAGGTTTATTCTTTGATTAAGATCTTGTTGAGTATAATTCGTGTCTACCTAAAGCGTGTGTTTCAAGTGTTAAAGCGTGAGTTATTCAATGATATGAGTCTTATTCATGGGATGGTTGGGATAGTGATTAATCACACTTAGGATTTTAATTTATTTGTTTTGTTTATTTTTTATTTTACACCAATTTATATCCCAAATATTATCCATACCCTGTATTATTCTTTATCCAACCAAACCTTTGATTTATTGAGATTAGGGATTTGAGCAATCTTAAGTATCGTAGTCGTGGATTCGGCTATGTATTTATGATTTTGTCGCCCTTTTTGATATATTATTATTGGTGAAGTTTGGACCTATCTTTAGCCTATTCGAGTTAAGGATTTGAGCAATTGCAAGTATCGTGTTCGTGGATTCGATCATGTATTTGTGATTTTGTCGCCTTTTCTGGAATTTGAGATCGATAGTGATTAAGAATAATTAACCCTTAAGCCTAAAAACCCTTTTTACCGCTTTAGACTTGTTATTCCTTGGCTTTAGTGGAGGAGATGTGTATACTTGCCAAGCTTATGATAGAATATTCGTCACGACTGGACAGTTAAACGATTAGATTTGCTTTTATCGAAATATTTTTATTCTACTTCTAATTCGTTAAGTGTTTAGTTGTGTGATTATGACAAAAACGAATACATGCTTAAATATAAAAATAAATCCTAATATCTTTTAGGATACATTTTCATAAGATTAATTCTAAGGTTTACTTGATGACAAGTAAAGTTCAAGTGGGGGGATATTTGATGAACTCAAATAAGTACATATTATTACTATCATTTATCCTATTAATTTGACTTGTTTTATTATATTATGTATGAGGATTGATACTTAATCGTTTACTTTTGTAATTCTCAGTTGAAAACAAGCATTTGGTGAAACTTGGCGATTTTGGACTAATTATGGAGCAAAACATGCAAGAAGTTAAGAGTCTAACGAAATGTACAAGATCAAGACTATTCTGCTCCAGATGCGCCGCATCTCACTTATGACATGCGCCGCATCACTATCAATATTTCACCAGATACGATCCAAGATACAAGAGGACATGCGCCGCATCCTATTATGGAGTTACGCCGCATCTTCTGGCGGTGTACGAATATTCCTGAATATTATAATCTTGGACCCCACGCGAAGTTAAGTAAATGCGCCGCATCTACTTACTAGATGTGCCGCATCTTACCCTCAGACAGAAACTATAAATACCCCAAGACCAGACGAATTCCAAAGCTTTTAGTCGTGACACATATTATATACGAAGACCGAAGACCAGAAACCTAGGACGAATTCAGTCAAGGCAGCAGCACAAGACACACCCAAATCAAAGATACAAGAGCTGTAAGAAGGTGCTGCATGTGTTTAATTCATTAAGTAGTTTTATTTTATTGTGTTAGTAAACTTTAATTCATCAAGATTGGTGGCTTGTGTAATGTGACAACGGAAAGATTGCACTCTCCTTAAAACTGCTTTCTCATTAATTAAAGTTTATATGTTGATGTCATTGGTGACTTTTATTAGTGCATTGATAACCTCTGTGTCTAGCTGAGCGTTGATCGGGTCGCCATGCCTCTGCCCTCGCCTGTTTATTAGATCGCCTATGCATTCTATGGTCTGTAGAAAAGTAGGAGAAAGATAAACGGGATAGTCATAAGTAATCATTAAGGGTTTACTCGCCGATAAGATTAGAACCAACGAGAAAGGACTTAATCTCGGTGCGTTGCATCGAACTATACACTTCATATAACACTAGCAATAAAACAAGTGACAAACTACTTATCATAAGGACAGCCCTCTTATTGTCTCGAGTATTTATCTGTGTACGTGTGTGCTACTTGCTGATTCGTGCCTATTGGTTTAGTTTATTATTTAATTGCAACCAAATCGTGCCAGTCTCTCAGGCTGAACCCCCTTGCGTTAGAATAGGTTGTATAGCTAACTTAATATATTAAAATACTGATTAGAATAACTAGATAATACGTTCCACTCTTAGTGATCGACACTCTACTTACCATTATATTCATACTGACCGGGTACACTGCTCGTTAAGTGTGTGTGTTATTGATAAGTCGGCTAAATATAAATTTAAAACTTGAGTAGGCATTAAAACTGCTAAACCGCAACGACACGCGACACGCATCACCGCTCCTCAGTCCAAACAAATTTCTCCCCTTTCCTCATCAATTGCGTTAATGGCAAAGCCAAACGCGAGAAACCCTCAACAAAGCGTCTGTAGTAACCGGCAAGTCCCAGAAAACTCTTGACTTCAGTCACAGTGGTAGGTCTCGGCCACTTGGTGATAGCCTCAACCTTAGATGGATCCATGGTGATACCATCTGCAGATACAATGTGACCAAGGAAAGCTACTTGGCTTAGCCAGAACTCACACTTAGAAAATTTCGCGAACAATTTCTGCTGCCTCAGAATACCCAGAACAATACGCAAATGCTGCTCGTGCTCCTCAGACGATTTAGAATAGACCAGAATATCATCAATGAAAACGATGACGAACTTATCAAGAAATTCATGAAAGACCCGGTTCATCAAATCCATAAACACAGCAGGAGCATTTGTTAGGCCAAAAGGCATAACCAGAAACTCATAGTGTCCATAGCGGGTACGGAAAGCAGTCTTTGAGACATCCTGCTCTTTAACTCGCAATTGGTGATAACCAGATCGCAAGTTGATTTTAGAGAAAACTTTAGCTCCTTGCAGCTGATCAAACAAGTCATCAATGTGAGGAAGCGGATAACGGTTACGAATGGTAATACGATTTAGCTCCCGATAGTCAATGCACAAATGCATAGTCCCATCCTTCTTCTTTACAAATAGAACCGGAGCACCCCAAGGTGAAACACTAAGCCGAATAAAAACGTTCTCCAATAGTTCTTCCAACTGCTCCTTTAATTCCTTTAACTCAACAGGCGCCATCCGGTACGGAGCCTTAGAGATAGGTTCGGCACCGGGAATTAGATCAATAGAAAATTCAACTTCTCTAGCCGGAGGAAGACCAGGATGTTCATCAGGAAAAACATCAGCAAAATCCCGAACAATGGGAACGCTAGCAACATCAAGACTTTCTACAGATGAATCTTTAACAGAAGCCAAATAGCCTTGGCAACCATGAGATATCAGAGTTCGTGCTTTCATAGCAGAGATGATTTTAACAGATTTCAGAGGCTGGGAACCATGATAAACAAAGTCAGGATGATGAATATTGCCAAAGATTACCTTACGGGCATAACAATCGATGGTAGCCTTGTGAGCAGCCAACCAATCCATGCCCAGAATCGCATCAAAATCGATCATATCAATGGGAAGCAGATTTGCCGGACGAACACAATCATCAAAACGTAGAGGGCAATTCACATATTCATGATCAATAATCACTTGGGTTTTCATTGGGGTTGCGATGGATATACGATTTATTAATGGTATTGGTTTCAGATTAAGTTTCTTAACGAAGTTTACAGATATAATAGAATGAGTAGCACCGGTGTCAAACAATACGAAAGCCGTACGATCTCCAATATAAAGTATGCCAGTAATGGTACCTGATGTGTTGGCCGCCTGATCCCGAGTAGTAGCATAAACTCGACCCATGGTGGGAGCTGGCCTAGTCGAGTTTACTGGCACGATAAGGTTCCTCTTGGGACAGTCCTTGATCCTATGCTGAGTAGAGCCACACGAAAAACAACCACCAGAAGCTCTATAACAAGGACCCGGATGAGTCTTCCCACAGGAAGTACATGTAGGAGGAGGAGGTAGAGCCTCACCAGACCCCCTCTGACCAGACGAACCCGACGACTGAATCTGCTCCGAACCCCTACGCTGGTTGCCCCCACTCTGACCCTGTCGATCACTACCAAACCTACTAGAATCCCGCCGATCCTGGTTCCTGTAGTCCTGGCGCCTATGATTATACCCTCGGTCCTGGTGACCCCTCTGATCAGTCCCATGGTCCTGACGACCCCGAAAATCCTGCCTCTGGTCTTGTCGACCCTGTCCCCGGAAATCCACACGGTTACCGTCCCTGTCCCGTTTATTAGAACCCCCGTCCGCATGTAACAACTCGATGTTACGTGCAGCATCCTGAACTGCAGCCACATCCTCGTACTCAAAGTTCACGATACGATCTAATACCCATGTCTTCAGTGCCCACTTAAAATGACGTGCCTGACGATGAGCACCCCCAGTAACCTCTGGCCTAACAAAGCTGGCCAACCGCAAGAACCTCTGCATAAACTCACCCGACGACTCACGATCCCCCTGACGAATCATCCCATACTCCCTCTCATACCTCTGCTGCTCCGATAATGGAATATACTGCCTATAGAACACCTCAATGAAATCCGCCCAAGAACAGGTCTCAGCATAATCATCTCCCTTTGCCTGAACAAGAGCAGTCCACCAGTTAAGAGCGTCACCCTCCAGCTTGAATGTGGCTAAACGAGTTTTAAACTCGTCAGCACATCCGAGAACCCTGAACAACTTCTCGACATGGGTGATCCAGTCCTCTGCCTCATGGGGAGTGGCAGCGGACTTGAAAGAGAGAGGCTTGAGCTTATTGAACCTCTCAATCCATACATGAATACCGACAGGTGGAGCAGTGGGTGGAGCATCGCCACCACCACCACCAGAAGAACTCGCACCATTTCTGATGTTGTTGGTGACTTGGGTCACCAACTGAGGAAGAGCAGCAGCCATAGCAGCGGCAATCATGGCCTCAAAATCAGGGTCATCATTCCCATCAGTGTACTGAGTAAAGCGCGTATTCACCATCTGAACGATCACAAAAATGGTTAGCAACTCAGATAGAATATGACAGAGCAGATCAAGAATATATGACAGAGCAAAACAGGAAAAGAGTGCGCGAAAGGAAACCTAATTTCTACCCAATCCTCACAGGTCACGAGCCTAAGCTCTAAGGGTTTCGAATAACCTATCTCTGATACCATAAATTGTAACACCACAACCCGACAAGGGTAAAGATATCAAAACAATGGCTTCACATCAGATTACAAGCATTCAATCCAAAACATCATAAGTCCATAACATTAATGATAAAAGGGAAAATAAGTCAACATAACTTATGCCAAAACAGAAATAAACTGAAGTACACAAATCCAAAATGCCCAAACAATGGCATAACAGAAACAGAATCCAAAATGGTAAAACTAGAATGTCTAAAGTCTAAGCTTCACACAAGTTGCTCTCATCCCAAGCTAAAACCCAGCTCCTAGCTTAGATACCTGCCGCAGGAAAAGGAAATGCGGCTGAGCTTAAAAAGCTCAGTGAACAGATACATATACACAGCAATGATAATGAAACAGAACTGAAATATGGTGCACGGGGAAAGTATCATGAAGTATAAACAAAGAGACAGAAATATAAAAGAAGAATAGGATAGTCATCTACCACAAGCCCAGAACATATCAGATATTAACCATCATAATCTAGAGGGGATGCCTCTTAAGTAACCAGATAATATGAGGGGTGTCCTCATGTATCAAATGGAGTGATCAGCTCCCAGATAAATGTGAAAGGCGTGTATTGCACACAAGCACCAGTCACCAGACAATAACAAATCATATATATATAGATAATCCACTAAACTGAACAGATCTAGGATGCATCCATGCGCCCCCCAAACAAATACTGGCCATAACAAATATAATGTGCATATCATAATCAAAATGGGGACGTGGCGGAACATCACTCTACCGCCCTAGAGGCATGCCATTGGTGCATCAATGACAAGGACATGGAACCCCCATGCCTAGTGAAATGGCTCGGGTATCAAACTAAGAGTCAGATATCATATCATAATCAGAGTGTCATATAACAAAGGTCAAATCAGATGGTCCATAACAGATGGTTCATAACAGATATATCAGGTGAAATACCAAAGGTCCAAATCATAGTTTAATCAGAAAGGTGCATAACAAAAGGGAACATAGCAATGGCTTTGGAAATCTTAAATGAATCAGAACCAGAATCATATCAATGAGATGGGACACCCTTACTGAAAAAGGGCAGAGTATCTGTACCTTATTGCAAAGCAAAACAAGAACCAGAAATAGAAAATACTGACAGGCTCAGGACCTCTCCTTCTTCACACCTAAAGGAGTAGAAGAGTATTATAATAGGTTTTAACCACTTTTCCATATTTTAGGGTTTTAAAGTAATTGTACCAAAGATGAAGGTTTAAAGTGAAAATATCATAAGTAGCTCATTTTAATTCTTACGTTATCCAGATTTACATAATTAGTCCTTTAGATTTTACAATTTACAATTTACACCCTTTTATTACATAATTTACATTTTAAGCTTTATGGTATTTATAATTACACATCAAACCTTTAGTTTTTCCAATTTTACACCAAGTACCCTTAATTTAATGTTTAGTACGATTACACCCTGAATTTTATAGAACTTACACAACAAGTCCCTTAAATTGCAAAGTTTACAAATTAATCCTTTAGTTTACATTTCCAATCTTTAATTATTAATAATTACACATTAGTCCAATAAATCTCAAAAATTACACATTACACCCTTATCATAATTTGATATTCGAACCACACTTAACTTTCCAGAATTTACATTTTTGGCCCCTTTACTTTATTTAATTTCATGCGGATATATATAATTATATATATTTATCAAATAAACCCTATAATTACCAAATTAACACAAAATACCCTCCAAGCATATTTTATACATTTTTCCCCAGATTTATAACACCTTACAAAAATATCCCCATAGTTTGCAGAATTACAAAACACACCCTTAAGTATTTTTATTTCAATCGGTAACCACTTTTATTATCAAAATCAAAACTCTAATTATCCAAATCATTTAGTAATCATTAAAACATCATTATTATACATTAAAAATGCAGATCCAAATACCCAAACCCTAATTCGAATGGTTCTTAGGGTTTTCATATGTTTTCCTTATTTTTCCAACTAATCCGATTAACCAATAATTCGAACACAAGGATTTTAAGCTTCAAAAATTCTAATAAACATTTTTGTGGTGTTATATGATGTATTTAGAGGCCACGAAAATTATATCAAAGATCCAGAAAATTCATATAATTTAGTTTGAGATTTAATTCGATTTTAGGGTTTCGGTTACATAAAAATCACAAACAATTCGTATATCATGCATGGATCAACTTTTATATTTTATATGAGACTTATATGATGTATAGAACATGAGAACATTACCAGGCCGATTTTAGAACGTGTGGTAAAGGCTGTACGAATTTTGGTCTCTCGGATGTAGTGTTCGACAAGAAAGAATTCACCACGATCACAAACGCGATCCACCAACCTTGTAGATATTTTTCCCAGGTCATAACCAATATAAGGAACATAAGAAAAATGGTAAACGAATTTTAGAATGATCGAATGAATTATGGATGATTTACCTATCGAATGGAATTTAGCGACAAGAAAATTATGCCACGATCGAACCAGGCAAAGCACAGACCTAAACGAATTTTTCTAGCCTTCCTTAGATGCTAATGAACACCAGAAAATTATCCTCCAAGCTCCAGAAATTCGTATGATTGAATGATGAATTTATTTGTGTGTTTTGGAATATGCGGCTAGGGTTTTTAGGGTAACAACTAAATGGAATGACCTAATAAAATAGAATACCGATCATGGGGGGGGGGTTATGGGCTTAAGAGTCGGTCCCTCATTGACCCAAAATTATGGGCTTGATTTGATTTTAATTTGCTAATTATTTGTAAGTTATAATGACTTAAATGTAATTAAATGGAATTAATTTAATTAAACTTACATTAGGGTATTTTGTACATCTAGTTATGAGAGACAATGATTCTTGAACATGTAGAAATTATTTCATTTCATGTATAGCTTGTCACTTAAATTTTTGGATTCATTTTGGTACTTTATAAATTTATTAATCAAATTCAAGATTGTAGGGGCATTTTGGTCTTTTTACATGATTAAGATTTTTGGGTATTACAGCTGCTATATAGAGGTTGCTGCTGGAAGTTTTGCTTTCAAGATGTTACTGCTGGTCACTTATTGATGCTGCTGCTCAAGTGTAATCCTCAGGCCCAAGCGTTCCAAGCTCAATCAAGAAACTGGAACTTATCCTAGTCAAGTACCAGTTTAGGGGAGGATTGTTAGGAATTTTGTAAAAAGTCATTGTTGCTGTTAGCTTTAGCTGGTTCCTGCTGGTAGTATGCATTGCTGCTGTCGTTGGTTCCTGCTGGTAGCATTGACTCATTCCTGCTGGTAGCTTTCAATGCTGCTGGTTATAACGTATTTTTAGTATCTTGTTAGAGTTATTCTAGGAAGAGATTTATGTTTATCTCTTTACTCGTTTTCATAGAAGCTGTATTAGGGTTTCTTAGTCTATAAAAGAAACCTGCAGCTAGGGTTTATGTACGCATCAAAAACATTATCTTTAGTTAATAAACGATCCATAGAGGATCAAATCATTATTAGTTACTTTCTTCTTTATATTCTTGTGTTTAGTTTCCGCATAGGCACAAGTCTTACACTTAGAGATTCTCCCAAACTGTTTGTGTTTACATAAACGGTTTATCCAAGCTCAAGCAATCAGGCACGATCCTATAATGATTATGTTTATGTACCTTGTTACAGATATTATGGGCTAACACCCTTATGTGTTAGTCAAGTTTATGATTATTTGATGTTTTGATTTGTTACTAATTTGATAGGTAGCTCAGTCTTCGTTTTGATTACATATATAGTTTATCATTCCTTGTCGACCTTAGCCTCGCACAATTATTTCATTAACATCGTTTGCATGATTAATGTAAGCCTCTAAGGGGTTAATTAATAAATAAACTAAGTAATCATTAAGCAGCTTTATGCGGGTTTCGATTAATTGTGACAGGATTAGTCAGTCAAGAAGACTTAAAATGGAAAACTAATTGGGTGTCGGTACGCGTGCGGCTCGTTCTCTCAGTTCATGCAGTTTAGTTAAAAGTTATACGCAAGAGAAATTTGTAACTTCCAAAAATAAATTATTTTGAGTTTTAAGGTTGAGTAAGGACCTGAAAAATTGCGGGTTGTTAAAGTCTACCCTCGTTAAGAGAATTTTGCCCTCAAAATTCAGCTAGTACTATTGTCAAACAGGTGTGGGTACTTATGTCTCATCTGATCCTCTCGTTCCCAAGTAAACTCAGGTCCATGCCTTGAGTCCCAACGGACTTTAACTAGTGGTATCTTGCTACGTTTCAACTTCTTGATCTCACGTTCTAAAATCTCAACAGTTTTCTCTACAAAGTGTAACTTGGGATCTATCTGAATCTCTTCCAATGGTATGTGTAATGTATGGTCAGGAAGACACTTCTTAAGGTTCGACACGTGAAATGTATCATGAACGCCACTTAGCTCTTGAGGTAGTCTTAGTCGGCATGCTACCGGGCCGATCCTCTCAGTAATCTCAAAAGGTCCTACATATCTGGGCGCTAACTTGCCCTTCTTCCCAAATCGTACAACACCTTTCCAAGGTGACACCTTGAATAGTACGTGATCACCAACATTGAATTCTAGGGGTCTCCGTCTCTTGTCGGCATAGCTCTTCTGACGATCTCTAGCAACCTTGAGTCTATCCTTGATTTGAATGATCTTCTCAGTGGTCTCTAACACTATTTCAGGTCCTATCATTTGACTCTCTCTAGCTTCCGCCCAACCAATAGGTGAACGACACTTTCTTCCATAAAGTGCTTTGAATGGTGCCATATCTATGCTGGTATGGTAGTTGTTGTTATAGGAGAACTCGGCTAATGGAAGATGGGTATCCCAATTACCACCGCAGTCTATGGCACACGCCCTGAGCATGTCCTCTAAGGTCTGTATGGTATGCTCGCTTTGACCATCGGTCTGTGGGTGATAAGCCGTACTCATCTCTAAGTGTGTTCCCAGGGACTTTTGCAATAATTGCCAAAAGTTTGACGTGAAACGGCTGCCACGATCAGATATGATTGATATAGGCACACCATGTCTTGCCACTATCTTTTTGATGTAAATTCTAGCCAATTTGTCCATCGTATAATCTTCTCGGATTGGTAAGAAATGTGCAGACTTAGTAAACATATCTACGATAACCCAGATCGTATCATGTCCACTACTAGTCCTAGGAAACTTCGTAATGAAGTCCATGGTTATCCTTTCCCACTTCCACTCGGGAATCTCTGGTTGTTGTAACAAACCAGATGGTCTCTGATGTTCAGCCTTTACTTTAGAGCAAGTCAGACACTTGCAAACGTAGATAGCTATGTCCTTCTTCATCCCAGACCACCAATACAAGTCTCTAAGGTCGTAGTACATCTTATCTGCTCCTGGATGAACGGAGTATCTCGTCGTATGTGCTTCGTCCATGACTAAGGTTCTCACGTCACCAGTTAACGGTATCCAAATTCGGTCTACAAAGTACAGTCCACCATCGTCCTTTTTCTCCAATTGCTTATCTAAGCCTCGCATCTTCTCTGTGGGTGCATCCATATTCACAGATGCCTCTCTCTGAGCCGCTAGTATCTTATCCTTGATACCTGACTGTATGGCTATACTCATGGCTTTTACTTTCCTAGGCTTGAGTCCTTCCTTTCTACTCAAAGCATCAGCTACTACGTTCGCCTTACCTGGGTGGTAGCGAATCTCGCAGTCATAATCACTGAAGAGCTCAATCCATCTCCTCTGGCGCATATTCAACTCTTTCTGATCGAAGATATGTTGGAGACTCTTGTGATCAGTATAGATGATACTTTTTGTCCCATACAAGTAATGTCTCCATATCTTGAGGGCGAATACTATAGCGCCTAGCTCCAGATCTTGGGTGGTATAATTCTTCTCATGAATCTTCAGTTGCTGGGAGGCATAGGCAATCACCTTACCTCTCTGCATTAAGACGCACCCAAGACCTTGGCATGACGTGTCGCAATACACCACAAAGTCTTATGGTCCATCGGGGAGTGCTAAAATTGGAGCATTACACAAGTTATCCTTCAATGTCTGAAAAAAATCTTCTTGTTATTTGCCCCACTCGTATTTCTTGTTCTTTTGAGTAAGTGAAGTAAGAGGTTTGACAATCTTGGAGAAGTTCGCGATGAATCGTCGATAATAACCTGCCAGTCCTAGGAATGAGCGGACTTCTGATGGTGTTTTAGGAGCTTCCCAATACTTCACCACTTCGATCTTGCCGGGGTCCACATGAATGCCATCTTTGTTAACCACGTGTCCAAGGAATTGGACTTCTTGTAGCCAGAATTCGCACTTCGAGAACTTAGCGTACAATTTTTCCTTCTTGAGTAACTCTAGGATTAACTTCAAATGCAACTCGTGTTTATTGTAATCTTTTGTATTGTCAGATTTAAGAATTAAAAGAAGTTAAAAGGAAACAACTGGAGGCAGAAAAAGCTAAAGAGATTTTGCTGAAAACTAAAGATGTGGGAGACGCAAAAGTAAACCATGAACTCCATGTTGATTTTGTGAAGTGTGTCAATGGTGATTCATCATCTTTAGGCTCAAATCAAGTTGAGAAAGCTTTGGTTACTGAATTATAAGATGGTAAAGATTCAGTTCAGTATAATGGCAGGAGAGATCAACAGCTTCCTGACGAAAATCTTGAAAAGGTAGTTTTTTTAACTTTGAACCAATTTCGTAAATTCACTTTTCTCCAAAGGTGACAATATACGTGGGTTGGGGACATTGGGTAATGGGTCAAAAGTATGATATTATTCTATAATCTTAGCAATCTATTTCTTTAGTTAGATACTTTAAGAGGTTTTTATGCATTAAAGTACGCTTTGTGCAACTTTTGACCCATATGAAGACCCATGAAAAACAGTCGTACATGATACAGTTTAGCTGAAATAATCATCCTTGGAAATTTGACCATTTTACAGGATCCCACGCCAACTATCTAATATATGAATTGTGAAATGATTGTTGTCTTGCAGGCTCTCGTACAATCGGGCATGCACGATGTGTAAGATTTAAGGCCAGGATATACGACAATACCTTAAACATAGATGCTACTTTTGCAGCCAACCTTAGGAGCAATTGCCAACAGAATGCACCTAATGGTGATGGTAACTTGGAACCACTTGATTTACATACACCAAATACATTCGAATAATTATAATGCTAAAAATTACACACCATAAACACGCTTGGTCACAATAAATAAGAATAACTTAATTCATTATATACTGTTGAAATCGACTACTTAGTAGTATCCGATGGTCATAATTGAATACCTCATGTTCTCTCTTCCAAGCTTGATAACTCATATTGGAAGTTGATCTATCCATCCTTGCAATCCAAGCGAGACCTCCATACGACAAGATTTAAATATGCTCCAATCACTCTCTCAAACAAAGTTCTGCAATTCTCCAACCAATTTTGATGCACGAAAAACATAAATATATAATTTAGTCACAACGATACATCATCTTTTAATACTTTTGTTTTAGGGGTCGTCGGGATTGCTTAATAGAACTACTTATGCCCTTATAAGGCAAGCATAAAAAGAATGTTTCAAAACACAATGCAGGAAATAATGTTTAAATGTGACAAATGGTAATTTTCCCATTTGTATAATTATGATTAATTATCAGAAAATGCGCATTTGATATTTTCTGACATCTATTAATGAGAAGTTATTTTATTTAACTGTTTATTTCCTTATAATAACTCAAAACACGTTGATACGTGATTTACCAAATATTGGAATGAGCTCACACGCGGACCACGAAAATCAAATACACTTAAAATACACCAAACGGGTTCCTATATTAATTCACAACCCAACTTATATGGCCTGACACTATTCATAAAGCCCAACCCAATTCAAATAATTTTTATTATTTCTCTATATTACTCGACTAAATCACCTTTACTTGGCCACATTTTTTTTCTAAATTCGACACATGAACTATAAAACTTTTTATACCTCTCAAATCTCTACGCACCAAAGAATCAAGACGTCAAGTTTCATTCTCTAAATCGAACGTTTGATCTCTTAACGAGAGGCAAAGTAAAGCATCCTCGGCAACATTCACAAGTTCAATAAATATTTACACCATATTACAAAATTCGGTTTAACAAAATTCTACCTAGCATATTTATTTTTCTATGATCATATATGTGTTCCCAAGTATATTTCTCACATAATTACTCAATATCATACGTAATATATTATTTTGGACCTTTAAATCATATGTCGACATACACAATATATATATATCGACACATACTCAAATCCTACACATAAAATCTTTCAAGATATATTTACAAATCTCCTTAAAGTCCAAGTTCCCTGACATGTTTCCTGATCAATCAACTTGCATGTTTACTTCACAATATAAGTCGACACATTGTATATATTTGTACTCGCCACATATGCTCAAACTAATAAATAAAAGTCCTTCCAAAGATCTTTTTAAATCTTCCAAAAGTCCTCCACTCTATGCCATAGTTTGATCCAACAACTTGCCATATTATATAATAGAAATTCACTTGTACAAATCCATATATATCGACATATATACATCTATTTCCTTTGTACTAAATCCCATTCACACTATAATATTTACATGCATTTTCCAAGTCTTTCTCATTCCATATTCAACCTCAGGAGGGCAGGAGCATTTCTAAAATCATTTGAGCCATTTTCTAGTCAACAAGTTTCCATTCGAAGCACTTGGTTATAGTTTTAGCGAGTTATTCAATTTCTATCAAAGTTCTAGTTCGTTACACGTTTAACTCTCACCATCCTTGAGTTGTAAGTCTTTAAAAACTCATTTCAATACTTTCCTATGATTTAAAAATGTTCCATGCATCGTACTTATTTGTTTCGAACGTATATCTAATTCTTTTGCATTTTACGTACCTCGTTATTTATTTTTTTAGCAAAACTTGGTTGCCTCCTATGATGGAAGGCTAGGAACCAAGTTGACACACTCACACCACATTTATTTACTCGTTTTATAGCTTAACGAACACCCTATTTAATTTCGTATCACACGTATAAAACTTAAACTCAAATATTCTAAGTCTTTTTCATTTATTTTAAATGCTCACAGTCGACTAGGAATGGACTTATAAAAACTAATTCGAACACATAACATGTTAATATTATTACATGACTTGATTCCTTACTTGCTCACCTAATAAATTTGTGTTTGGAGTTTCCTAGAATAAGCTCATATAAGCTCTTAAAAACTGCCAAAGTAAATGCTACTCAAACAAGCCTAAAACTCTTTATATTAGTCGACATGGGCTTAAAAGCCCAATAAGCCATTTTTAAGCAATCCGTATAAGCTGGTCCAACAAGCTCTTTTGTATTATTTTTAGAACATTAAAACAAGCCCAAGACCAAGCCCAACTTCCCTTAAACCCCCCCCCCCCCCGGATCTAAAAACGTTAACGGGCCTTTAAATTGGCTCGTTAAGCCCATTAACCTAAAAATAAGCACTCCGGCCTAATAAGTTGTTCCATTAGACTTGAATAAGCTATATAAAAATGTAGGAACTCTCGGATTTCATTTCACACTTTTTTTGTGATTTTTGGACTAAATTTGCAGAACATTTCAACCTTAGGGACTAAAACTGCCAACTTCACCAAACTATGACCAAAACTGTAAAATCAGAATCCTAAGGGTAGAAAATGCTAAAAACAGTAAGTGGGAGGTTTGGAATGTAAAGTTTGACCTTATTGGACTAAAAATGTAACCAAGGACTAACGGTGCAACGCTAACTCCGTTAGGGTAGAAAATGTAAAAACTGTAAAAGTTCAAGGACCAACAGAAACTTTATTACATTTTTATTTCTAATCTATATTTTACATTTTCAACACTCCATCAGGTGCATTTTTACGTTTCAGTCACATATTTAATAACGTTACGTTATATTTATAACGAATTTAAGGACTCAACTTAACGTTTCGTTTCACCACTTTCGAGGAAACGATAATTATAATTCAAAGACATAAAAACAAGATAATATTATATATAATATTATTTTTGAATTTTAAGCATTCTAAGCATATCACACACTCACATCACAAATCAAATCGTTATCCGTTACTCACTTTCACAATCACTATTCGTAGTAAGTCAAATTCTCAGACTTCATTATTAATCCAGGTCGTGTGTTGGAGCTGTTCCCATAACTTACTTGATTTTACATTTCACCTTGCCAGATACGCTCAAGGTGAGAATTCATAGCCCCTGCTTTTATACGTTTTGATAAACTCTTTGGGGGAGATACATGCTCAACTATATTTATTTACTTTTACAAGTACTCTAAACCTTTACATTACTGTGAGATTTCACAATCTCTACTTTTATATGCTTTGAACTACTGTTGGGTGAGAAACCTGTTTACTTTTATGAATCATTGAAACAATACTTTTGTTTGTAAAACTATTACCTGCTGGTCTAAGGACTGTATTTATGCCCACGAATATGTACCGTTAATTCCCTGCTGGGAAGCACAAGTGATATAAATAGATCTATTGAGGGTGACACCTCCATCTGTGTTGAGATTCAACAGTCCAGATTGGACAAGCGGATGTATACCATGTCGAATTACAAGTGACTAGAATTAGCACACTTGCCGGGTATTGATAACATGAGCACTTTTCATGCAAATTATAACATGAGCACTTTTCATGCCAACTGGTCGTAGCTTCGGTGACATTTAAACTTAGCGTAGCGTAATAACCTTTCGTATAACATTATGCACATTAAAATGTTAACTCGTAAACTTATTTTGTATAACATTATGCCCCTTATAATGTTAACTCGTAAACTTACTAGTCCAACTTTACTGCTTTATGTAAACTCTATGAACTCACCAACCTTTGTGTTGACACTTTTTAGCATATTTTCTCAGGTGTATAATTGATTGACATATGATAATGCGAGACAGTGCGTGGCAGGGGCATATGCACACATTTGGAGTGTACACATAACACTCATGACCAGGGTTTTTGTACAATGGGACAACCAATAACAATCATGGGCCTTATTTTTCGCAAATTCAATTGTGTAAAACTGATGTTTTATTCAATAAAGCTTTTAAAACGAATTTGATAAATTCGTTCTCTATTACTTATGTTATGATCCAACTAAGTAGCACCCCAGATGTTAATTACCGCTGCGATCTGATTTGGGGGTGTTACATTAAATTTGCTTCTTCTGTTATGAAATGCATTATTAGTTGTTTGGGTGTTTAGAACAAATAATAAACGGAACACACTTTGGAAAGAAGGTGATTATTCTGAGGTTGAAAATTACTCAGTCTGATAAATGTTTACCACTAAAGATCGTAAGAAAACAATATCCGATGGCCGTTTCATTTGCTATGACAATAAACATGAGCCAGGGTCAATCTCTTTCAAAGGTTGGTTTATATATGTCACGTCCAGTTTTCATACATGGACAACTAAACGTTGTTGTTTCAAGGGTAAAAAGCAAACGTGGTTTGAAGGTTGTCATTTGTGATGAAGATGGTAATACATCGAAAAGTACTACAAACGTAGTCTACAAAGAAGTACTTAAAGGTCTTTGAAATAGATGTCGGGGATTGATCAGTTTGTGTAGGGCTGTAAATGAACTGAACGAACGCGAATGGAGCCTTGTTCATGTTCGTTCGTTTAGTTTTAACTGGACACGATCGCTTAAATTGACAAATTTTCTTATTCATGTTCGTTTATTACAAAAATAGGACTGTTCATGTTCGTTCATTAAGACACTAAACAAACATAAACGAACGAATATAAATGAACATATAAAAATACATAAAATATACATAATATTGTGTTTCTAAGGAATTTTTTTTTTAGGTAAACTATTTTTTCAAGTATATAATAATAATATACGATATACGAACATGAACAAATAAATTAACATAAACGAACGTTATCAAATGCATAATCAGACGTTCACGAACATAAATGAATGAACTATACTTTTGATCATCTTTCTTCATTTAACTTAAAAGACATAAAATATTGTTTATGCTCATTTATTTAATAAACAAACGGACATAAGTGAACTTTTTACCGAACAATTTATTAAATGTTTAGTTAATTTAATCCTCTAATTTTGTGAATGTTAAAAAAAAATGAAAAATAAAAAAAATAATAAATATTAAAATAATAATATAGTGTCAGGCGGTCTTCACCTTCTCTTTTGCATGTTTGGGTTGATGGACTCACTCCAATCCAACCACCAACCACCAAACCCCTCATTTCCCCTTTCTCCATGGCCGCTCAATTTCTCCTTCACTCCACCAATTTCTCGTCATTTTCTCGGTATAAAAATCTCCTCCTCACTAACCCTAACTATTAATTTCACTCTAATTTGATCAGTTATTATCATCATTTATATATAATCGATTGTTGATACTGTTTATTTATAGATGTTAATAGATTGCTACATTGAATGATTTAATCGCTTTATATTAGTTTCAGATGTATATATTTTGAATATATGTATTAGTTTGTTTATCAGATTGCGATTTAGGCTTAACTAATTGAGTTATGATAGTTACTAGATGATTGTGATTGCGATTGCGAACGGTTGAATGTAGGTGTTTTTAGGTCTGTGTATACGAGTAGAAGCGTTTTGTCGTTATTATCCAGGCGTTTTTATTATAGCTATGGACATAAATGTTAGAACGGAAATGTAGTGAACAATTGATAATGTTTACGAGATGATTGCGATTGCGGAAAGGTTGAGTGTAGGTATTTTAGGTTGTTTGTGCATGAGTAGAAGTGTTGGCGTTGTTATGCGTTTGCATGTTCGTTAAAACGCTGTAACGGAAATGTAGTGATAATGTTTATGATGTTATGGCTGAATGTTGCTGTGATTTAGGTTAGGCTAACTGAATTAGTTACGAGATGATTGCGATTGCGAATGGTTGAATGTGGTATGTTAGGCGATTGCGAATGGTTGTTATTGTCGAGGTCACGTGTTTTTGTTTTGAATAAATTTATGGATGTATACGGTGTAATGAAAATGTAGTGAACGATTGATAATGTTTAATTGTTTACGATGGTATGGTTGAATGTTGTTGCGACTTAGGTTAACTGAATTAGTTACGAAACGATTGTGATTGTGAACGCTTGAATGTAGGTTTTATGGATAGTTAGAAGCGTTGTCGTTATTGTCAAGGTTACGTTTTTGTGTTTAGGATTAATCTTGGATATAAAAGCTGTAGCGAAAATGTAGTAAACAGTGGATTAGTCTGCGCACATGAAGTATAATTTCAGGGACGAATAAATTGTACGATAGAATAAAGTGGATAGGAAGCTGGATGATGTTTATTAGTTTATGATTGATAATTTAGATTAACTAATTTAGTGGCGAGATGATTGCGAGTGTTGAATGTAGGTTTTATGTTTTGTATATGTAGAAGTGCTGTCGTTAATTTCGGACTAATGGATATCTGTTGTAAAAACCGACGGAGATAAATGTTGTAACAAATATGTAGTGAACGATGGATTAGTCTGTGCGCAGCGCATGATGTATAATTCATCGAGTTCGTGAGAGTGAATTAGATTGTAGAAGAAAGTAGTACTTTGAAACTTGTTCAGCTAGTGTTGTAAAAAGCGGCCGATTAATCGGCGCCTAGGCTCTAGTCAATCACTTTCTGATGTGTTCTGGAGGTAATCAGCTATATTAGCCGGAATCTGTGAAAGTTGAGTCAACCGTTGAGCCTAGTAGGCATACATTGACCAATTGTGAACCTAGCTATTATTTGTAGGCTGTGTTGTGGTTGTTATATTTTGCTATTGCATTAGGCGAGTGCATGTCGATCTGAAGAACTTTTGTATCTGATTATCGAGATAGCTTTGGATAGGAATATGGATAATGTTTATTAGTTTATGATTGATGATTCATGTGAATGAAATTGTGATTTAGGTCAAGTAACATCATGTCATTGAATATAGGTTTTTAGTCTATTAGTCTATAAGTATGGCTATAAGTATATAATAATTGTCATTATTCTCGATGTTACGTCTATGTGTATTAAAATTAATCAATTGACATTGTAAGGAAATTGTAGTAAGCCTGTGCATATTAAATATAATTCCACGTAGTTCAAAGCTCTTATGAATAAATTTGATGATCGAAGAAAGTGGTTGCGTGAAGCTTTAGTTAAGTCTTTCAAATTCTAGTGTAGCAGGCATAGATTGACCAATTATGCACCTATCAATAATGGGCCTCTAGTTTTATAACTTCTACATTAAGTCATTAACCACTTTAACCTGAATACCCCATGTCCCCTACCCCATTTTGTAATTCTCTCTGTGCTACTCTATTCTGATATCATCTTTATCTTTCAACGAATCAACGCCCTCTAGTTTGTTTTTGCTCGTAATCGTCTTCGTGCTATTAAATTTTATCCATCTTTATTATCCCTTCCATGGCCGCTGACTTGTTTTCCCGTATCTTCCGCTCCCCTTATTATTACAAGTGAGCTTTCTGGCTTCACTCTGAGCCAAACTTCGACTTGAATAGCATTGAATATATTTTCTGATTGTTTGTTTGCAGTGAGTATGGACATCAGCTCTTATATACATGGTTTTCTACATTGGAATGTTACAAATCGTAGTGATATATTTGGTCAAAAACTTAAATCTATGGCCAAAGTATGAAACATTAATGCATGATAATAATTGGCTTGCTCTTTTTATTTTGACAAGATATGATACCGATATATATAGTTCACCTAGTTTGAGTTGCATAAGAGACTTTATTAGCCGTAGGTCCTCATCAGGGAACTATGAAGATGGTATTAAGTTATGTGATATTTGTTGTGGAGGCTTATCGTGATTCAAGTAACACTATTATTGATTCTGTGCACGATATATATGAGAACGACACTTTTAATGGTTTGACACGTTTCCCTTTGTAAGGCTAGTGGTAATAGTGACCAACATCACTACCGCCTACTCAGCTCTACATCAACTTCTCTTTCTACAACCAACATCACCACCAAAACATACCCCACGTAAACACAAATATACCCCACAAAAACCAAAATATCACACACGCAACAACTTACACAATTCGGTCGTCTGAACGACCAAGTTCTCCCAAAACTGCAACTTCAACGCGTGCATATAGGGTGAGTGTAATAAGGAGAGACGCATCTTCTGGGTGACACGGAAGCAAAGCACGCGTCTTCAACTTCTTATTACCGCTAGTCTAAGGAATTAGTATAGAAATACGATAATAAAAATTGTCTTACAGGACCTAAGACATGTATCTTATATAAGTTATTGGACTGAAGTTCGTTAAATTATGTAACTGTGTCATAGGGAATCTGCTGGATCAGAAGAAAGTGCAAAGTTTAGCAAGAAAGGGCAAGAGAACGATGGCTTTTCAACAAATAACTTTTTTCAAGGGTTTCTGTTCAGGCATTGCATTTCGTCCCAAAAAAGTGTCACACTAAGCTGGTCTTCATCAAGATCATTGTCATCTATTGCCTCTTTGGGCAGAGATATTATCATTGCTGAGGATTTGCCTTCTGTGAGTATACCACACAGTGATGAAGTGGAATTTAACCGTGTTAATTGCCTTGTATGGGTATTGCATGAATCTGCAAGGAGCTTTTCCCTTGAAATCCAGAATCAGCCGTTGGCTAGGAGTGGACCTGAGCTTTCAAATGCATGGATTGGAGTAGATGTGCATTTGTGGCATAAACGCATGGCATATCAGGTATTTTGATAAAAAAAGTTGTAATACTCTCCTTGTTTAATGTTCAAAATAAACTATAAATTAACCTTGATATTGGCCACTTTTGTATGTTCTCTGGCAAATGTTCTTTTGTCTTGGCTGCAATGAGAAAGCAATAGGTTAGAGTTTGAAGTCGAACATAGCCCATAGGGGTGTTTACAGTTCAGTTAAATCTCAAAATTACGAGAAACCTCAAACCTAGCCTCATCGGCTGTTTGACCAAAAACTTAAATCCAAACCTACTATTATTTCATGATTCTTATTAGACTGAAAAAACTATCAGGTAAGCAGGAATCCTAACTTAATGTTGTATTACAGGTCGCAGTTTATGCATTATTAAAAGCTGCAACTGAGGTGGAGTTGTTTCTTTCTCAAAAACGTTACAACAGTCCTGTAAGTGAAATGTAAGTACCATCTGGAAGTGGTTGGCTAAAATGAGTCCTTAGACATGTTTTACCTTTCAATGTTGTTAGCATTTGGGAAGTCACTCCCACGTAGAGAAGTATCTTAGGATGAGAAGGGTGGTACTTTTTGTTTCTTGTCCATTTATATAGAAAATCAGTTTTTCATACTAATAGTTATGCCATTGACTCCTTGTGGCCTGACGATCTATTTATGCTTCTATCTCAGTCTGTCTGCAAAGGCATTATTTCTTGGCGAGTTTGTTGAGAATCAGTTGAATGCCAAGCACCCCAAATTGGTGCAGTGGTTTAGAACTGTGGAGCTTCCACGGGTAGCCAGATCATTTATCCCACTATTCAAACAGTGGTCTGTGGAATATGCGGGAAGGTATGCAAGTAAAATCAGCATTTTGATTAAATAAACCATCATTTACCCTTCCCAGTGATGATCAAATTGCAATGAACATTGCTTCTTGCATGGGAGCAGTCAACAGTTTTGTTATTGAGATGGATAGTTTATGTTTAGATAACAGACATTTAAAGCAAATTTATTCAGTGGTGTTGCAGGACTTATTCTGGCTATAAGTTGCTGCACTGCAGTGAGAAAGTTAGGATCAGGCCGTATTGCTTGTGCTTTATTTACAGAGTCAATTGATGATATCTTGGTGGAGCTTATGGACTTATCATGTAGCCTTGTGACAGCAGATAAATTGCATCGGTTGGCGCTTGAGGCAGGATTTGAAGACGAATTTTTATTGCATTTTGGCAAAAAAGTTCTTCCGAATAAGAACATTGAAGATGTGGAATTTTGGATTGGTCTGGTCCAGAAAAAACTTATGTTTGCTTTTCACAGAGAAGGCGTGATAACAGGGGAATTGACATTCAGTGATAATGTGAGTATCACAACCTCATTTTTTTTTTTTTTTTTTATCTATGTGATATTATAGCATGGATTAATTTCATATATCACCCTACTTTCATGATTAATTTCATATATACCCAAAGTGCAAGTATTGAATGCATAATGTACAATGTTTTTAATGCATGTTTGGGTATATATGAAATTTCCAACTAAAAGGAGCGGAGATATGAAATTGGCCCTTATAGGATTAGTATTAACAAGCCTTTCATTCAAGTTAGCTGGGCGAGGCCAAAATGATAAAAAAAAATAATAATAATAATAAAAAAAAAAAAAAAAAAAAAAAAAAAAAAAAAGAACTTTGTCGAAACCCAAAAGTAAACATAAATTAGTAAAATTCTGAAGTTCCATTACATGGAACTTAATATTCCAGAATTCCTTTATCATGTTCGACTTGACCTTTAGTGCTCTATGCATCAAAAAGTAATAACAAGGCCGCAGGTGATTATACAAATGGGCTAATTGCATAACTTGGTCCAGGGTAAACCTTTTTAGGCCAGAAAGAAACTTTCATAGTTGTAAGTTTTCATATACAAGTTAACCAGCCTCCAAATTTTTTATTTCAAGTTATTCTGACTGTTAACTAGTCAAAGCGGGGCAGCTGATGTGTTGGTTAATTTTTAACAATGCTAACATTTTTTAGTGGGTTGACTTGACTCTAGCATGGCGCCTGAATTCCGGTTATTTTAGGTGGTTACCTTAAATCAATTTCTTAGACTCAGATGGTGTTTCAGTCATAAACTAAGTTGGCTATCCAGAACATACATTAGACTGGTGTGTTTGTTTAAAAAAAAAAACGTCTTACCAGCCTCTGAATCTTACTAGTAAGAGGCGGTCAGACATGTTAGCTTGTTGTTTTTTCATTTACAGTCAGACGCGGTAAGACATATATTGTCTGACTGAGTAAGAGTTGATGAGCAAGTCTGACTACCTCTTAACACTACCCTTTCATACATTCATCTCTTAACCCTACCCCTTCAACCCCTTCACACCTTTAAAATCTTCACCTTTCAAACCCTCCAAACCCTTCACCCACCTCCAAAACCTTTAAACCCACAAAACCCATCATCGATCTTGAACATAAGACAACAACCGAACCTTACCCGATACCTTGTTATCAAGATCTTAGCCGTGGTCCTTGTGTGATACGAGATTAAAGGAGATAGAAAACCATAAGTTTTCCAGTGTTTGTGGCTCGGTTTTGGCAGAAAGTAAACAAAGGATATTATGGTTTTGGAGGGTTAGGAGAAAGAAAATGAGTCATGACTGCATATGTGATGAGTGAAGCGTGGATTTAGGGTTACTACATACGGAGTATTAGGATAGTATTTATTTTAGGGTTGTTATTAGGGTTATTGTTATTGGGTTACTTTGAGTTAATCTTGGGCTGTTAAATTCTTGAAGTTGGGCTTGTTTTATTTGTTCATTTTGGGTTGAATTTTGGTATTATAATTTGGACTACAAATAGTGTTAGGCTGAATTTTCGGGTTCGAGTTTATTTACCTACCGAGCTATTAGTTCGTGAATTAAAGTGTTACTCGTAACTCGTTTGTTGACATAGTGTGAACCGATTCATTTTCAAAGATACTTATTTATTGTATTGTTATCGTCTAATATATACTTAAAAAAATGACAATTAAACCATTCAGACAATTATAAAAAAAACAAACAACATTATTTCATTCAGATTCAGACTTTATAACCACCTCTTACCAGTAAGATCTGGTAGTCAGATTCAGACCCAAAACATCTTAATGAAACAAACACACCCAAAGTTGAGTACATTGTGCTTGGATTTATTGGAAGAGTTTATTTGTGTGATATACTAATACTGCATGATCATACAGATTGAAGAGACTACTTTGGCTACTCTGGGGATTTTTGCATTTCTCGGAAGAGAGACAAGATTATTCTTATCAGAAATGAACATAAAAGATCTTGATGAACAGATCAAGGACTTCCTTAGGTAAATTGCTAAAATTGGTCAGACACGGGCTTCTAATAAATAAACAGATTTTGAAAGCTTTGAGGTTTTTGAAACTGCAGTTACTTGGAGTGTGGTAGCCTGTATATATGTCCCGAATTTAACTCCTTGCCTGAGTATCAGCTCTTCATCGAGGTTTGTAGTTCATTAAAATGATTTATTTCATAGATAAACTGAATGATGAATCATGCGGATGTATATATGTTTGATTGCAGGTCGTTGTTGATGAAATTGGATGGCTTGACTTCTATGCACCACTTAGATCCAAATTTCATCATGATGGAAGAAGATCAAGGCAACATGCTATCCAGGCAGAAAAGGAGATAATTCTATATACTGTTCTTACTGTTTGCTATGATGTTTTCTCCGGATATGCTCACTATAGCAATTCATCTCAACAACCCATGGATAAAAAATTGCTTTCTTTTTTGCTTCGAAGGTAGTTCAAGATTACTTGGATAAACAAATTCTGCTGGTTAATCAATTTCATACTAGCTGTCACGAAACCAATTATTGAAGTGTAAAACAAAATCACCTTATCACTTCTCCATTTTAAACCTAATTTAGAAGGACTTTAATTTTAAGTTCACATGATGCATCTCCTTTTATCAAATGAATCTTTTATTTTGGTCATTTATATTTTGTCGAACACCGAACATCTAAATATTACTAATGTAAAACAACAAAAGCACATCCAAACACTGCTTCCTATGCTTGTTTTGTCACAGCTGATTATTTGATTTTGACTACCAGACTATTCAAATCACTTTCAATTTACATTTTAAGCACCCCCTTAACATGATTTGATTTTATTAAGTTACATCTGCTTTTGTATGTGCAGTCAGACCTTATTATCTTCTTGTCTCGAGGAGTATTGGGCTGCTTACGATAAATCAAGGTAAGTCTGTTTATTTACCATTTCTTTAGACTGGGTGCCTGCCTGCATAGCTCAAAGAGGAGTAACTTATATGTGTAAAATCTTCCGTTTGCAGTGAATCAATGAAGTTTTCAGAGAGAGTTCCTTCCGACTCAACACCATCTGTTCCAACTAATAAAGCGATAACAAACTCGTCTATATTATTGGAAGCTCAGCAAAATCCAGTTGACTTGATGAAAAGGAGAAGTAGCCAGGATGGGTCTACAATTAGGAAGGTATAAGTTCTTTTTCTAGGTTTAATCATCGGTCAATACTTGTTTAAGACATTGTACTCGTGTTTGAGAACAGTGAAAGGGAAAAAAAAGCTAAAAAAGAGACGAATTAAATGGGTTGAATGCATAAAACATATCCAGTGTCTTTCAAAGTGTATTTTAAATGCATACAAATATATAAACTCCTAATTCTCTTTATTCAATTTTTGTATTTATTATTATTTAGTATTGTTACACAAAAGAATAATTGATGGGCATAAAAGAATTACCTGTCTTAGGACCCAGCATCCAAGGCCACCCAATTTGCCACCTCCAGGTAATTGTTACTCATATGTGACTAAAGATATGGGGATTGGGGTATTGGAAACATTGTCTATGCAAAATGTGTATTATACTAATAGGTACACAGGCTTCCCTTACCGACCCTCACACACACAAGGAGTATTGGTGCAAGTAGAGTTGACCCTTCAAAGATTCTATCCTCTCCAAATTTTTAAGGAGGTGTTTGGTTGTTCCATTTTTACAATGATTATACTATATTTAATAATCAGAATCCGATTACCAGTTGTTTTTAAATGTGCTTCTATCGTTAGTTGTAATAATATGAAACAACTTTTACACAAAAAGACTAAGATTTCTTTGGAATGAGAGTAAAAGTCTGAAATTAGATTAAAAGATGGGGTAAATAGGTAATATATATTTATCTTTACGTAATCAGTTTGTTGCAACTAGAATAAAACTGATCATCTAATCTAGTTATTTGACTCCTAAGTAATCAGAAGCACATAATTTGTTACACCAAAAAATAAACTGAATTATCAATTTAAGTTAACACTAGATCCAAACTGCAAATCCAAGCACCCCTTAAGTCTACGTTAATTGGGAGCTCAATAACTTTCTATATGCGGTTCTTACATACATTTTTCATATGTTTAATCTTGTCTCTGTTACTTCTTTTCAGGGCACTAATTTACAGGGCGAGAGGGGAGGTGGAAGTGAAAGAAAACCGTTGTATGAACGCTTCGTGAGAGACTCCACAAAGAAGTTAGTCACTGTTAGTAATGTAAGCCTCCAAAAACTATTGTTAACAAGTATTTGCGACATTGTTTTGATATCAATTTCATGTAGGACATATGGATGGGCACTCGGTTGCTATTTATAGATGTAAAGGATGCTTTTGGGCTTCTTGTGAAGCAATTGCGTGGTAACAAGATTACAAATAGAGAAAGAGGGAAGATAGATAGAACACTCAATGATCTTGCAAATCTAGTTCCAATCACAATTCTAATGCTAATTCCTGTAAGCATCTAATACAATCTATTCACGAATTGTAGATTCTTTTTTTAAACCATAAGTTTTTTCTTTTTTTTTTTTTTTTGGGTTGGATTTCTTCGTCATTTTTTTTCTTTCATTTATACAACTGTTTCCATCTGTGAACAGGTTTCAGCCGTGGGCCACGCAGCAATGCTAGCAGCAATCAAGAAGTACATGCCATCATTGGTACATTTCGTTAACACCATCAAGTCCTCCATCCTCTTTAGTTGCTTACTTAACAAGTGTTTAGAATGGGCGGGTAGGGTTGACGCTAACCTTTTTTTCCCCATTTTTCAAGTGAATAATTAGTATATAGAAGGGCTAATTACAAATAAGAGGTAACCAACTTTGATATGATATCTGCATCGGGTATTCTGTCACATAAAACCGGCGAAGGCTCAAAAACATTGATATAATAAGATAATCTTTCTGTATAAAAAAAAAACATAATAACATAATTGGTTTTCAAGGCGCGACATCCACACCGCGTTATAAAAAATGTCAACCTGGTAAAAAATTACCGACAAGCCACAAGGGGTGACCCAGCGGTAAGAATACCAGCCTTCCAAAGGGGAGGTCAAGGGTTCGAATCACAACGGGAAGAAAATTAATCCCCTTGTGGCCATGGACCTGCGCCGACTCCGGGCTATCCAAAAGGGTAGTCGCCCTGGGATTAGTCGGCTCGCAATGTCGAGTCGGAAACCCAGGTTACCAAAAAAAAAAGTACACTTTTGAAATTTTGACGGCTTTTTTGGCCTAAAATGGTTGGTTACCTAAGTTAGCAATCAAATGAAAGTTAGTTATTTTTTCTATGCACATTAGTAGCATATAAATGCAGTCTTCCATTTTTGTGAAACAATGCAATATAGAATTTTGACTTATGGTTTAAATCTACCATTTCTATTTGTTTTCTTCATGATTTTCTTGTTTACACGGGTCCAACAGATACCTTCTCCATATTCATCTAAACGTCTCAACCTGGTGAAGCAACTTGAAAGAACAAAAAAGATGGAAGTTGAATCATGGGCTGCTGAAGATCTGGGTCGAGCTAGAGAAACTAGTAAAGAAAAGGAAGAAGATAAAAGTTTTACAGTGACAATGCCACAGTAACAGAAGGTGATGGTAATTTGTAAATAGGTACATGTTAATGTACAATCAATTTATAGATGTTACATGAGTTCATGTGCAACTCAACATGTTGTTAATCTCCTACAGATTTAGTTGTGAGGTCTCATAGTTGCAAAGGAAATGTTTCCTATGTATCTTCGGCTTATTTTGTTACTTGAATAGACATTTGTAAAAAAGTAAAGTTGTCTTTTTTAACAAACAAGTTTCGGAAAGACTTAAGCTGTTATGTGTTTTCACCTTTTATGATTGACTTGTTACAGATCATTTTGTCTGGAAAACTGCGATATTATTCATTCCTAGGTTGTCCTAGATGGCTAGAAGAGTTCGATGTTTCCTTTATTAGCCCAAGTCCAATTTGGATTTTCATATTTGACTTGTTACAGTCTTACAGATATTAGAAGATATTCCAGAAATTGGTTTTGGTCCATAGGGTTTTCTGAAATTATGTAGTTTAGAGGTATTTTGAGTAGTTTTCAATTTATTGAAATATGTAACATATAGGATACGTGGGAATGGAGCGAGAATTCTTTTCCTCTGGTGGGAAAACATCATAACACTGTACAGTAGGTATTTGGATGCGTGTTTCAATGGTGATTTTTTATGCTATATAGTATATAGTTGGAAAGTTGGAAACAAAAGTAGGCTGTGCAAACACGTAAAACGGGTGTTTAGTTAGTAACTAGAAATTATTATGGGCGTAGGTTTACGATTAGTCTATTACGGTGGAACGGGAATGTGTTTGTACCCCGGTCCCTTTGTCTGCTTCGGGTATGCCTATTGGGACCATGTCATCTTATTTCCCAGCTGTCCTTAGCGAAAGGAAAAGTGATGAATTATTTTAAAAGAATTATACTTAAAAAAAAGGAAATTTAGGACATCTTATGCCCAGTATATTGACATCGATTTCTAAATGATTAATCACATTTTAATCTGCAGGTACCCATACCAGTCACTTGCCAACCTGTTGCTGAAATCTGAAATAACCACCGTGCGTTATGTCTTAGGTAAGTGAATCAATTGTACACTAAAAGTATCATTTTGCACATCACAACATTGAATAATCAAACAAGACTGTAAAAAGAAATCTGAAAACAGAATAAATGGTTCATGCACAAATCACATCCCACTGGGCACTGGATAGAGCGAACTCCCGCAATAATTTTCAACATTTTGACCAAATTTAATGAGAAATAAAACCAATCATTTTATCTTATATATCCACCCTTATCTAGTTATCTTACTTTTGTAGCATGTCATGCTTAGCTGTGAGATTCAAAGTTCCTGTTTAAAGCGATGAGGTTGGGGAGACTTTTGCACACGGCATATCTGAGGTGTCCCAATGACTGTTTTCAATAAGGCCGTCTCGCCGAGGATTTCGGTGGCCCGTGTCATTACCAGGGGCGGCGCCCGACCCCCCGAATTTTTTTTTACGATGTAGGGGTATATAGTTTTCGTGTAGAAAAATTTCGGTATATTCGGTTTCGACCCCCCGAAATTTTTTCCCTAGCTTCGCCACTGGTCATTACCAAACAGAGGCCTCATTAAACACAGAGAAAATTACATATGTATTAGTAGTGCATGAACTAATTAAACTTAAGACTCATAATGTGTAAATATTTAAAAGGAGTGCATGAAAATTTGTGGCTCTCATCAAGCGGTGGCCCTGTGCAATCGCATCACATGCAGTCCCCTAAAGACGACCCTGGTTTCCAATCTTTTCTCCACCCACCCGCAAAGTATGTGCTAAGTGGGGTTTGAACCTGAGATCTCTTATGAGGAAATTAGAGTGTCAACACCTTGGTGGTGGTTTGTTTAATGCCATATATACTAAGGGTGCGTTTGGGTTATAAAGGGGTTTGGAATTTGATTTGGATTTAAGAAATGTTTGAAAGAATAGGAGAGAGAAATATATGATTGATGAAAAAGATTGTTTGTTTTATAAAGACAAAAATACACCGTTGTTCCCTAAACTTTTCTAAAAGCATCGCAGGGGCCTCAAAGTTGGGAAAATTGTCTCCGTGCGTCCCTTTTTCAAGTTTTTGAGGCCGATTGCGTCCTTTGACCCGTAATCCGCTGGTCAACGCCGTTCCTTTCCGTTACATTTTGTTTTTAGCACTAGGGCATAATCGTCATTTCGCATTAACGCTATACCAAGTATGTATTATTTTCATATGTCCTATCCCTCTTCTCGCCCCATAAACACCTAGACTGCCTCTTTTATTCGTCCCAAAACTTTTTTTACAAGAATTATCAGAATTCACAAACCCTCATTGCATGTCACAAAACCAGTTCCATATTATTCAGAATTCGAAAACATGTATTTTACTTTATGGAAAGTAAGAAGAGATCCAGGTTATCCAGTTGATGATACTGTTTTGTACAACTCTGCTAAGAAAAATACGGTACGTTTTGTTGTTATAATCGTTGGAATATCTAATAGGGGTATATTTTAATTTGCTATTAAGGTTTGATAATGTGCTTTGGTCTATTGATATGTTTCAGGTAGTAGATCTAATATGTTTAGCATGAGGGTTCATCACAATGTTGTTTTTAAATACTGGCCTGGTAGAATATAAGATGGAGGCATGAAAACTTTAGTTGATTTGGTTGATGTTGATAGTGTGTCAGTTGAAGAGTTGGATGTTCTTATGTATGAATTGGGTTACGAGCTAGGTCAAAAAAATTACTATTACTTTTGTTAAGCCTGGTAGTAATTTAGATGATGGTTTGTATAGCTTAAGTGAGGCTGCGAATTTAGAAATATTGAAAGATCTTGTTGATGACCATAAGATAATAGAAGTTTATGTTGAAAATGGTAAGACAAGATTGGATGTTGATGAAATGTCACCAAAGTCAATTAGGACAGTTATTGCTGATGTGGATGCATCAAAGAAGAATGCAACTCTTGCTGTTGTTTCATATTGCTCGCAAAAATTGTTCCTAGAAAACATTGTTAAAAAGCCTGTGGTAGAGGCTTTAAGTCAAGTCACACAACCACCTTTGGAAGTCAATACTCTGGTAGAATCTAGTGAGTTGCTAGAAATTGAACTCTTGATGACCATAGATACACCTGTTGAGCATATGCAAAAAGATAGTCCTGTTAGTGTTGACCATAGCCAAAAAGATAGTCCTGTTAGTGTTGACCATAGCCAAAAAGATTGTTGGGCTATGAAATATCAAAGTACTGCTGAAAGTCAAAGTACTGCTACTCAAGTCAAAGTACTGCTGCTCGTTAAAGGACTGCTATGCAAATAGTTTAAGGACTAATGTGTAATTCTAGAATGTTCGTATTAGATTAGAGTTATAATTAGAATTACTTGTCGTTCAAGTTTGTAAACCGACTAGGGTTTTCCTTGTGCCTATAAAAGGATCCCTAGGTTGGCATTAGACACAAGGCGATTAGAGATACGATTAGATAAGATTTTAGAGAGACAAGTTTACACGAAGAAGCTTGTTAGAAGTATTAGTAATTAGAGTTTGTTAGTGAATCTGTGTAAGAAAGCAGGTTCAAGGTTTTAATAATATTCGAAATTGTTTATTAATTCTTCTTAGCTTTGTTGAAGTAGTTTCCGCATACTTAGCAAAGTATATCAGTGTTTCATTATTAATAGTTTTGAATTCATTCAAAGTTGTTAAACCGTAGACAAGCTACAAGTTAGTTTGGTCAGAGTATATCGATCCAACAAGTGGTATCAGAGCTTGTGTGGAGACTCTGATTAAGAAGAAACTCTTAAAACCGATTTATCAACAAACCCTCAACAATGTCGACTGAAGCTGCACCTATCCCATCCATCACCTCACTCAGAATTCCTATCATCAAGAAGGGAGAATATGATCTCTGGAGCATGAAGATGAGGCAGTACCTTGCTATTACTGACCATGCTCTATGGGATGTAATTGTCAATGGTAATGTTGTTCTTGATGAACCTTTACAAGTTGAAGGACAACCCAAACCACCTCAACCAACCTTGCCAGCAGCTACAAAGAGAAATCAAGATAAGGCTCTCAACATACTGTTGTCTGCTATTCCTGATGGTCACCTACTGAAGTTCCATGATGCTAAGGATGCAAAACAATTATGGGCTGCGATCAAGACAAGATTTGGAGGTAATGATGCTTCAAAGAAGATGCATAGAAACTTATTGAAGCAGCAGTTTGAAACCTTCACTGTTGGTGAAAGAGAAGGTCTTGATGCTGCCTATGACAGATTTCAAAATCTACTTAGTATGCTAGAACTGTATGGAGCAGAGGTATCTGTTGAAGATGCAAATTTGAAGTTCTTAAGGAGTTTGCCATCTGTCTGGCATGTGGTTGCTACTATGATTAGAGGACAACCTGGATTGAAGTCTATGGACTTTGATGATCTTTATAACAATTTGAAAGTGTACGAGCAAGAGATGAATGGTCACAGTTCTCAGAAAACTCACAACATAGCTTTTGTGTCTTCTGAAAACAGAAGCAGTACTTCCACTAAAAGTACTGCTTATCCTTCTCAAAGTACTGTTGGTGATTCACAGCATGTTTGCACAACCACAACTTCTCCCAATCCATCACCAACAAACAACACCAATTCTGATGATGTTGTATGTTCCTTCTTTGCACAACAAGCCACTTTACCTGTTACCTATCAAGAAGACTTGTTGCAGATTGAAGAAGATGCTTTAGAGGAGATTGACATAAGATGGCAAGTAGCTATGATCACTGCAAGGATCAAGAAGTTCATGAACAAGACAGGAAGGGGATTTGATTTCAAAACCAAACAAGGTATAACTTTTGACAAATCCAAGATTGAATGTTTCAATTGTCAAAAGCTCGGACACTTTGCAAGGGAATGCAAGTTTGCAAAATATCAGGCAAACATGATGGTTGAACAACCCAAGGTTGAAAGAAAGGAGGTTCCTATTACTGAATCACAACCAAAAGCTTTGGTGGCTCAAGAAAATTTAGCAGAGATTGACTGGAGTGCTGAATTTGATGATGAACCTGTAACCTATTCTATGGTTGCAATGGAAGAGTTTGATTGGGGCACAGCTTTTGATGAGGAACCAGGATATGCTGCTTTGGAATCAAGAGATGGTCTTGGAAGCTTTGACTGGAGCATGGAGGATGAAGATGAACCTGTTCAGATTGCTATGGTAGCTACTTCACCAAGTTCATCCAATGTCTCTGAGGTATGCTCTAAGTGTAATGATGTTTATCAAAAGTTGCTTAAAGAATATGTGACTGAAAGAGATAATTGTAGAACAGCTAGGTCTGAGGTAGCTGGTTATCAATTAACTTTAGAGTCAATGGAAGCCAAAATATTAACACATGAAAATAATGAAATGGCTTGGGCAGAAAAATATGAGCAACAAGATTACCAATTGAAATTAAGTGAATGGAAGTTAGGATGTAAGGTGTCTGAATTAGAAAAGATTACTAAGGAAAGAGATACTTTGTTAGAAAAACTTGGTAGTATTAAACAGGCTGGTCTATCACATGTTCAATTTGTTGAAAAACAAAGAGTCATAAACAGTAGAGCTGGACTAGGTTATGGTGAAGATAGTAGCTCAGATGAGACCTCACCTAGTGATAAGGAAGAAACCCCACCTAGTGATAAGGAAGAGATTCCACCTAGTGATGATGACCTTACAAGCTCAGAAGAAAACACATCTAGGAATGAGGAACCAATTAGTGAATCACCTCCTGAGTTTAAGAAAGATAAGGAGTACCACTCAGTTCCTCCACCCACTGGTCAGTTTCAACCACTTAGGACAGATGTTTCTCGTTATGGTGTAGACAACCTAGAGTTTAGAAAGAAGCTTACTGGTCCATTTAGTTCTGAGAAACCTAAGAATGATTTTCAAAGGGGTAATGATCAAAAGTTTCCTACAGCCTTTCAAAAACAAGCAGTACCTCCAAAAACTTTTCAAAGTACTGCTGGACATTCAGCAGTACCTCCAAGAGAAACTTTTCAAAATACTGCTCACTATAGGAAACCTTTTAATCATAGAAGAGGATTTGGGAATATGGAGAGAAAGTTATGTTATGTATGCTATAGTCCTGATCACTTGATTAAGCATTGTGACTTACACTCAGAATATTTAAGTCAGTTCCCAAAGAATAGACCTGCCACCCATAAGCCAAGAGAGACTAGACCAGTTTGGAATCACTCAAATAGGGTCAACCATAGTAATTTCTCTAAAGACTATAGGTACCCTCACCAGAAAAGAATGTTTTCCAAACCACTAGTACCTTCACACATTGCTAAGTCTCAAGAAGTACCTTCTCAAAGGACTGATAAGTTTTCACCCAATCATGGTATTGCTAACACTTTTTCACCTAGAAGACCTAAGAGATTCAATTCATATAAAAGGTCTTACACCTCAAGCAGAATACCTAGATCAGAGAAACCTAAGGTCAAACGAAATTGGGTTCAGAAAGAAAGTACTGATGAGGAACAAGCAGTACTTTCATCAGATAAGGTTGAAACAGGGAGTGTTGTTGATAATACAACACAGGACATGGGACCAACTCAAATGATCATTGACCATGCCTTTAAAACCAGTGGAGATTACATACTGAAGGAATTCAAGTATGTCACTCCACAAGGGGAACACAAGTCAGTAATGGCTTGGGTTCCTAAAAGAAACTAACCCTTTTCTTTAATGTGCAGGGCAACCCAGAGGAGGAGCTTAAAGATCATATTATTGTTGATAGTGGTTGCTCTGGCAGCATGACAGGGGACAAGGAGATCCTGTCAGATTTTAAGGCATATTATGGAGGAAGAGTTGCATTTGGTAATGATCCTGATGGAGGGAGAATCACTGGCAAAGGAACAATCAAGGCTGGATGTATTGATTTTGAGAATGTTAGATATGTGAAGGAGCTCAAGTTCAATCTTTTGTCAGTATCTCAAATTTGTGACAAGAAGTACCCAATTCTGTTCACTGATACAGAAGGTCTCATTCTCTCCCCTGAGTTCAAATTTGTTGATGATCACTTGGTAACATTGAGAGTACTAAGAACCAATGATGTGTACAGTTTAGACTTAAAGAGTCTCAATTTTGCTGGAAGAGCAACATGTTTAGTAGCAAAGGCATCATTGGAAGAAGCACATTTGTGGCACAGAAGACTAGGTCATGTTAATTTTAAGAACATCAACAAGCTGGTCAAAGGAAATTTAGTTAGAGGTTTACCTTCCAAAACATTCAAGACTGATCATTCATGTTTGGCTTGCAAGAAGGGTAAACAACATAAAGCTTCATGTAAGAAGCTTGGGGAAAGAGATATTAGAGAACCTTTGGAGTTGCTACACATGGATCTGTTTGGACCAGTTTCAGTAGAGAGTTTAAACAAGAAGAAGTACTGCTTGGTTATGACAGATGATTGTAGCCGATTTAGTTGGGTCTTTTTCTTGGGATTCAAAGATGAAACCTTTGATGCTATCCATGGCCTGATAGTAGCCCTTGAAAATCAATTAAGACTCAAAGTAAGAGGTATTAGATGTGACAATGGAACAGAATTCAAGAACAAGCATATGGATGAATTCTGTGCCAAGAAAGGGATCAAGAGAGAGTTTAGCATTGCTAGAACACCCCAACAGAATGGTGTTGCAGAAAGAAAGAACAGGACTTTGATAGAAGCAGCTAGAACAATGCTTGCAGATTCCCAATTACCTATTCTCTTTTGGGCTGAAGCCATAAGTACTGCTTGCTATGTGTTAAATAGAGTTTCAGTAACTAAACCTCAGATGAAGACACCTTATGAGTTACTAATGGGAAAGAAACCAAACATTCGTTTTCTAAAACCTTTTGGCTGCTCTCTGACTATTCTAAATACCATTGACTCTCTGGGAAAATTTGATGGTAAGTCAGATGAAGGATATCTATTGGGTTATTGTACAAATAGCAAAGGTTTTAGAGTTTACAACAGGAATACCAAAAGGGTACAAGATTGTCTTCATGTTGAATTTTTGGAAGATAAGGAAACTCAGAAAGGTAAAGGTCCTGATTGGATGTTTGATCTTGATCTCAAGTTCACTCCATCCATGAATTATGTTCCTGTTAGAGAAGAGAATCAGGCTAATCACAAAGAAGATGATTCACAGTACATTGTTCATGGAGTCAATGTTACACCAGAAGATGTTCCTGACAAAGAACCTGAAGTTACTTTTGAAGACCAAAGTACTGCTCAACCAACTAATACAGTATCTGATGAAGATCAAGCCATACAAGATGAACTTAATAGGATGCTTTTTCAAGAAACTATAGCAAAATCCTATGAAGATGAACAAAGGAAGGCTTATGAAGCTGCAAAGAAAAAGAGTGTATTTCAAGATACTGTTCACAGTACTTTTGATCAAGGTACTGATGATCTTTTTGACAGTACTTCTGGTGTGTTAGAACAATCAAATTGGAACAATGCTGATGATTCCAATGTTGATAATGATGATTTGGATAATGCTAACATTCCTGGTTTAGAAGAAATTGATGATGAGCTTAATCCATAAGGTATTTTCTCCAATGAAGGGATTGATTTTACTAACTTAGAGTCTGATCTTCCAGTACCACCAACTCCTACATTGAGAGTTCATAAAGCTCATCCTCAAAGTAACATTATTGGATCACCCTCTTCAGGAGTGGTTACAAGGAACAAAGTTAAAGGACTTTCTAAGCAACATACTGCTTTACTTAGCTTTGTTTACAAACAAAACAGGATGAATCACAAAGATCAACAAACATGCCTGTTTGCTTGCTTTCTATCTCAAGAAGAACCCAAGAAGGTAGCTCAAGCTTTAGTTAATGAAAGTTGGGTTGAAGCCATGCAAGAGGAGCTTCTACAATTCAAGCTTCAAGAAGTTTGGGTATTATGTGATTTACCAGATGGCAAAAGAGTCATTGGTACAAGATGGGTTTTCAGAATCAAAAGAGATGAAAGAGGGAATGTTATCAAAAATAAAGCTAGATTGGTTGCACAAGGATATCGCCAAGAAGAAGGAGTGGATTATGATGAAGTATTTGCTCCTGTTGCAAGGATAGAGGCAATAAGGTTATTTCTTGCCTTTGCATCATATATGGGATTTCCTGTCTACCAAATGGATGTGAAAAGTGCTTTTCTTTATGGCACAATTTCTGAGGAAGTTTATGTTAAACAACCTCCTGGTTTTGAAGATCCTGCACATCCAAACAAAGTCTACAAAGTGATCAAGGCACTGTATGGCCTTCATCAAGCTCCCAGAGCTTGGTATGAGAGACTCTCAAATTTTCTATTACAACATGGTTATAGGAGAGGAGCAATTGATAAGACTTTGTTTATCAAAAGGGATAAGAAAGATATTATGTTAGTCCAAGTATATGTGGATGATATTATATTTGGAGCCACAAAGAAGTCTATGGTGAAAGAATTTGAAGATCTTATGCAGAAGGAGTTTCAAATGAGTTCTATGGGAGAATTAACTTTCTTTTTGGGACTTCAAGTTAGACAAACAAGAGATGGAATCTTTATTAACCAAGAAAAGTATGTTGCAGACATACTTAAACGATTTGACCTTCCAAATCTCAGGCCTGCCACCACACCCATTGATAACAATAAACCCTTAGGCAAGGATGAAGATGGAAAAGCTGTGGATGTCAAGCTTTATAGATCCATGATTGGTTGTCTTATGTACTTAACTGCATCAAGACCTGACATCATGTTTGCTGTATGTTTGTGTGCAAGATATCAGGTTACACCCAAGGTTTCCCATATGTATGCAGTCAAGAGGATTTTTCGATATCTCAAGCATCAACCAAAGTTAGGATTATGGTATCCTAAGGAGTCACCTTTTCATTTGGAAGCTTTTTCAGATAGTGACTATGCAGGGGATAACTATGATAGAAGATCAACCTCAGGAGGATGTCAATATCTTGGAAGAAGATTAGTTTCCTGGCAATGTAAAAAGCAAACAATTGCTGCAACCTCCTCTACTGAAGCAGAATATGTTGCTGCTGCAAGCTGTTGTGGACAAGTTTTGTGGATGCAAAATCAACTCTTGGATTATGGATTCAACTTCAAAAATACTCCTATCAATATTGATAATGAGAGTACCATCTGCATTGTGAAGAATCCAGTTTATCACTCCAAGACCAAGCATATTCAGATTAGGCATCACTTCATTCGGGATTGTTATGAGCACAGGCTTATAAATGTGGTTAAGGTTCACACAGATGATAATGTAGCTGATCTACTCACTAAGGGATTTGATGTTTCAAGATTCAACCACTTAGTTGTGAGCATTGGGATGATTAACTACTAGGCTACATTTGAGGGGAGCTTTAGTATTAGTTACTATACTTTCTATTAGTTCTTAATGAAAGTATTGTTTTTTAGTAGTTTAGTTTAGACCATATGTTGTATTTGAGGGGAGGCAACATAGTCATTAGTTAGAACTTATGCATGAACCATTTACAAGTTCTTGGTTTAGTTTGGAGTATTGATTGTGGATAAGAAGATGGAACGTACTGCTTTGTTGCTTAAAGTACTGACTCAGCAAAGTACTGCTTCAACGTACTGCTTACGTGGATGTACTGTTCCAACGGTCAAAAATTGTGGGGCTATGATTAATTAATTCCTTACGGCGGAGAGAATAAGTTAATCAAAACGGTAACTTTATTATTTTGAGTTTGATTTGTTTCCATCCTATTTAAAGGAACTCTCCCTATTTCCCCGCCTTTTACCATATTTGAGATCCCTCATTCGCTTTTACACCACAATTTTTTTTAACAAAACACACACTCAAAGCGAATACTTCTCTACCACTCATCATGGCTAATCGACTCACTGTTAGCAAACACAATATGATCGCTAATTTGGACAAGACAAGGGATAATGTTGATTTTCATGCGATCATTGATTTCTTAATTGGGTCTTCCATCAACTACTCTATTTTAGTTGACCCTGATGTTATTGGTCCCTGGATGCAAGAATTTTGGACTACTGCAACGATTGAAGATGACTCGTTGATTAGGGCTACGGTGGCTGGACGAACTATTCGGATTTCTGAGGCCACGATTAGGGATGTTTTGATGTTTAATGACGAAGGAGGGGCTGTTCGTTTTGACAAACAAGTGCTTTGGGACACTTTAAGTGATATAGGTTATGAAGGAGATCTGACGAAACTTACTTTTCAGAAGCCTTTGTTTTGTTCTCATTGGAAGTACCTCATTCACGTCTTACTTCATTGTTTAAGTCCCAAGAGTACTTCTTTTGATCAATTTGGTCAAAATATTGCATCTGCATTAGTGGGTTTGGCTACCGATCAAAGGTTCAACTTTTCAAGACTAATTCTTGATGGTATGCTTACACATATTCCTAATGGTTCGCCATTCTTAATGTATCCAAGGTTTGTTCAGTTATTCTTGAACAATCAACTTGAGGATGTCCCTAAACCTCAAAGTTTTTTACCCACTGTCAAACTTCCACCAAAGGTGTTTACTTTTCTATCTAAACAAAGTGTCAAGTTTTCTGGAACCACCACACCTTTGACTGCTCATATATTGGGAGTTGCACAAGTTGTTAGAGATCCAGAGCAAGAGCAAGAGCAAGAAGCAAATTCTGAATCAGCAAGCCAAGAGTCTCCAGTTTCAAGAGAAGATAGTATTCCTCAACCTACTGCTTCTCAACATACTGCTTCTCCACATTCTGCTACTAGGGAAGATACTGCTCCTATGGACATTCCTACTCATGAGGAGTCAGACCAAGGTATGAATCAACCACCATCTCCTAATGATTATTCTTCCACAAATATGTCTAAGCAATTTGAAGAAGACGAGGCAGAGTTGGATAATTATGCTTTAACAAGGGAGTTAAGGAGGCTGAAAAAGGAGAGTGAGGCTCAAGCTGCTAAGATAGTCAAATTAAAGACTAAGTTTCAAAGGTTGAAAAAGTTTGTTTGGCCACTAGTTCAACACCATCGATTATGGGTAAAGTCTCAGAAGCAGAGTGGTCAGAAACCTAAGAAGTCTTCTCAGTCAAAGAAGAAAAAGTCTACGAAGCAATCTTCATTCCAATTGGGGAGGAATTTAGAGAATTTGAATGAAGATGCTGGTTTTGAACAAGATGCTGGATTTATGGATGATACTCAGAGGATACCACCTGAAAATATTCCTCAAGATACTGCTGAGAGGAAGAGTGATGAAACAGAGCAAATCAATTTGGAAGAAGCTGCTGTTGAAGTAAGAAGTGGTGATACTGAGGAAATAAACTTGGAAGGAGCTGAAGCTGAAAGTACTGCTCAACAAGGTACTGAGAGGCAATTTACTATTACACCTAGAACTTTAGATTTTGAAGAAGATATTGGTCCTTCAATTCAAGTTCAAGAGGAAGTTGGCCCTTCTAAACCAGCTCAGGAAGAAGATGTTATAGCTCATACTAACAGTGATGATGAAACAATTGCTGACATTATGCTTAATATGTCAAGTCAAAGAGGCATCAGTATTCATGAGGTTGAACAACAACATCATACTTCTTCTCAACCTACTCAGGAAATAGATCCAAAAGATAAAGGCAAAGGGATCTTGGTAGAAAAGAAGAAGAAGAAGATGATGACATTGGCACAGTTAAGACAGATTCAGATTGCCAAAAATGAGGAAGCAGCTAGAATATTGCAAGCAGAGATAGATGCTGAAGAATCAAGGAAGACTGTTCAATCACAAAGGCCAATTAGTAAAGCTAGAGAAAGGAATGATATGATGGCTTATCTGAAAGGTCAAGGATATACAGGTTTAGTCAGATTGACATATACAGAGATGAAGGATCTGTATGATGCTGTTAGAGAAGCTATAGAAAAGGATCTTGCAAGCATTATTTCTTTTGAAGATAAGGAGCTTGAAGATAAAAGAAAGGAAAGAGCTGTTACAAGAAGCTCAAAGAGGAAAAGAACTACTGATGAACAGCCATCAAAGAAGTTCAAGGAAGCATTTGAATTGAGAACAGATACAGTTGATGAGCTCAGGAATTATCTTAGAGTTGTTGATTTTGAACATCCAAAATTGAAAGAAGATACTGATAAGAAGTCCAAGATATCTACTTTTTCAGTTGTAGAATCTCAAGAAGGAGATTATCTGATCTTTCATAGACAAGATGGAAGTTTTAGAGTGTTCAATTCATTATGGGATATACTACATCTGATTGATAGAGATGATATGCTTCAGTTATATCTCCAAGTACAAACTTATTTTGAGCATATTCCACCACAAGGAGTAGGTTTGATATTGTTAGGAGATCTCACAACAATCTGGGAGACAGAGGAAACAAAGGACAGTACTTTGTGGGAAAATCAAGACAATTGGGAGATTAACAGATGGAGATTCTTTGAATCAGTTGGAATACATGTTTTGGAGTTAGAAGATGGCACTATGATTCATATGCTAGCAGAACAGAGATATCCACTCACAAGAGATCTGATGATCAGGATGCTAGAGCATGGCATGGAAGTGGAACAAGAGAATGAAGTAGCATTGATGGTCATAAAATTATTCATCAAGTGGACAACTGAATCTGAAGATTAATGCATAACTACTGGTATGGTTTAATTATTATATAAATCTTTTGAAAAATAAGTACTTTCTTCAAAGTACTGCTAGTCAAACAGTACTTTCTCAAAGTACTGCTTGCAGCATAAAACCAGTAAAGTCTTCTGATAAAATCAGTAATTTTTGATAAGTGCAAAAACATTTTGAAGCACAAAGATTAAACAGCAACAAATGGTTTTGAAAGCAACAGCATGGTGTTAGTACTTGTACTACACAACAAATGGTAATCAACTCACCATGTTTAATAAACAAGAAAGAGTTTGACTCATCATGAGGGTACGGCTCTGATGTGATTATCAAATCCGTTTTTAGTTGACAATTTACTAAAAATTGTATGGTTTTTAACTCACCATATCTATATTAGTGAAGAGTTGGCTAGCCCACAAGATAATGGCTTTGTGGTAAAGGCTGTGGAAAACCATTATATGGTAATTAGTTCACCATGGTAGTGATTGTACTAAAAGAACTAGCTAGTCCAAAAGCAAACGGCTATTTGGTAAAGACTACTCAAATCCGTTGATAGCTGATGATTTGCTAAAAAATCATATGGTTATCAATGTACCATGGTTTTTCCTAAATCTAAACATTGGCTACTCCAGAGTTAATGGCTTTGGTAAAGAGACATCAAAATCCATTAAGTTTTCAATGATTCACCTCTCACAGGAGTTAACACACCTGGAAGTGATGAGAATAGTATGAAACTTTTAAGATCTGATGTACCTATTGCCAATTTGATGCTGTGTTGCTGAAAAGATATGATGCTGAAAAGAATTGTTGCTGATGAAGATTAAAGATACTGATTGCATTGATGATGACAAAACAACAACGAGACAGATTTCAAAGAAACAACCTTTCCTTGAAGATAAAGTGTTGAAGTTAAAGAAATACAAAGGAAGTTGAAATCAAGCAAGTAGAATTCAAGTTAGGGGAGGATTGTTGGGCTATGAAATATCAAAGTACTGCTGAAAGTCAAAGTACTGCTACTCAAGTCAAAGTACTGCTAATTAAGTCAAAGTACTGCTGCTCGTTAAAGGACTGCTATGCAAATAGTTTAAGGACTAATGTGTAATTCTAGAATGTTCGTATTAGATTAGAGTTATAATTAGAATTACTTGTCGTTCAAGTTTGTAAACCGACTAGGGTTTTCCTTGTGCCTATAAAAGGATCCCTAGGTTGGCATTAGACACAAGGCGATTAGAGATACGATTAGATAAGATTTTAGAGAGACAAGTTTACACGAAGAAGCTTGTTAGAAGTATTAGTGATTAGAGTTTGTTAGTGAATCTGTGTAAGAAAGCAGGTTCAAGGTTTTAATAATATTCGAAGTTGTTTATTAATTCTTCTTAGCTTTGTTGAAGTAGTTTCCGCATACTTAGCTTTGTTGAAGTAGTTTCCGCATACTTAGCAAAGTATATCAGTAGTTTAAGGACTAATGTGTAATTCTAGAATGTTCGTATTAGATTAGAGTTATAATTAGAATTACTTGTCGTTCAAGTTTGTAAACCGACTAGGGTTTTCCTTGTGCCTATAAAAGGATCCCTAGGTTGGCATTAGACACAAGGCGATTAGAGATACGATTAGATAAGATTTTAGAGAGACAAGTTTACACGAAGAAGCTTGTTAGAAGTATTAGTGATTAGAGTTTGTTAGTGAATCTGTGTAAGAAAGCAGGTTCAAGGTTTTAATAATATTCGAAGTTGTTTATTAATTTTTCTTAGCTTTGTTGAAGTAGTTTCCGCATACTTAGCAAAGTATATCAGTGTTTCATTATTAATAGTTTTGAATTCATTCAAAGTTGTTAAACCGTAGACAAGCTACAAGTTAGTTTGGTCAGAGTATATCGATCCAACAAAGATAGTACTGTTAGTGTTGACCATAGCCAAAAAGGCAGTCCGGTTAGTGTTGACCATAGCCAAAAAGATAGTCCGGTTAGTGTTGACCATAGCAAAAAAGGTAGTCCTGTAGAGGTATGTAAAACTGAACAAGAGTTTGGTCATCAAGACGAGGAAATAGATACACCTGTTGAGCGTATGCTAAAAGGTAAATCTGTAGAGTTCTGTGAGACTGATGAAGAGTTAGGTGATGCCAATTTGAGTGAAACAGTTAGTTCTAAGAGTGATGCCGATGTTATTGACAACATTCAAGATGGAAACATAGTTGTTGATGAGGAGAATACTTTTGAGGAGCCTGATGTTGATGTTGATTTGTTCAAATTGATTGAGACTACAAAGTTACCCACTATAGGTAGCTCTAGCCCGATACCAGATGATTTTTTTAATAAAAATGAGATAGAAGATCTCTTAGATGATAATGAGTTTGCAAGTGGTTCTGAGAATGAGGATGAGTATGTAATTAGGAAGAAAAAGATGAGGTCATACAAGAAACAAAAGTTAACTGAGGCACAACAAGTAGACGACGAAGTATTTTTTTTATGTGGTCAAACTTTTGTAACTACAAAAGAAGTGAAAGATAAGATCAACCTGCATTCAATACAAACTAGGAGGAAATTGCAACTCATTAAGAATGACAAACAAAGAATTAGGGCTAGGTGTGTCGGAACAATACCAGTATGTGGTACAAGGGGAGGTATTGGACTGGGAACAGCCCCAAAGAGGAAAACAGGTCCGTTAACTAGAGGCCGCGAAAGGGATGTATATTTGCGATCACAAAAGGAGGAAGCAAAAGATTGCCGATGGTTGTATGTAGCAAAAGATACATCTAAAGATTTATGGAGTGTTAGAACTTTCAAGGATGAACATAAATGTTTGCAATCAAGAGAGATCAAAGCTTGTGACTACAAGTTTTTCTCAAAGCAAATACTTGACCAAGTTCAAGTCAATCCAGATATTCCAATCAGGGCTATTCAAGATCAACTCACTAAACAGTTTGAAGTCCAAGTGTCTATGAAAAAGGCATTAAGGGCAAAAAACAAGGCAGAAATTGAGATTAGGGGTGATCATAAGAAGCAATATACCATTTTGAGGGACTATGTTGAAGAGTTGCAGAAAACAAATCCTAATACAACAGTTAAGATAAGTGTGTAAACTACAACAGATTCATCAAGTCCAACGAGAGTTTTCAAGAGAATGTACGTTTGCTTAGGTGCTTTGAAGGAAGGATATAAAGCTTGTCAAATAGAGTTGTTGGGATTAGATGGTGCTTTTATGAGGGGTCCTTTTCCTGGTCAGCTTCTTACAGCTGTTGGTATTGATAGCAACAATTGAATATACCCTTTAGCCTATGCTGTTGTAGAAGCTGAAAACAAAGATTCATGGATTTGGTTTCTTGATTGTCTAGCAGATGATCTTGACTTGCAACCAAATTCAAACTACACTTTTATCAGCAACAGACAAAAGGTGATGTTAATGTATAGTTGATTATATTCACTTATATAATTCATAAATGATACTTTTATTAGTAATGAATTGATGTCCCTTTGTGCAGGGTATCATTCTAGCTTTAGCAACAATATTTCCTAGTGCGGAACACAAATTCTGTTTGAGGCACATCCATGAGAATATGAAATTGCAATGGAATTCTAGAGCCTACAAGGAACATTTGTGGAGATGTGCAGCAGCAACAACCGTCCAACAATTTGAGGCAGCAATGCTTGCATTCAAGAGTTTTAGTGAACCTGTCCATGCTTGGTTAAGTAAGATACCACCAGCCCATTGGTCAAGGTCGCATTTTTCATGTTAGCTTTGATTTAAAAGTGATGGTCATTTGTATTAATTAAACTTTGTGTCATGTGTATGTCTAGTCTAGCAAAGTGGGCTTTTGCTAGTTAATATGTAAGATTTAATGTAAAAGTCTAGTCCAACTCAAAAGCCTACTTGCAGCCCATCAAAGCCCTTTAGGGCATCACATTTGTAGCATAAATTGGACATTCCCACCTCATTTCCAGTGTGCCTCATAAGATAGCTAAGGTGGGAGTGTGTGTGCGCTTTAAGTTTATTGTTTGTTTCCTTTTTCTTTAAGCTAATAAACATCAGGTTAATATATACGATCCACACTCTCCTCATCTTGTTCTTGTTTGAGTACCAATCGTATAGCATAAGTAGTGTATGATTAAGATAAAGTAGTGTCTTACAAGTGGTATCAACATGCCAAACAACGAGTTAGGAGTTATTTGTGTACGTTTTACCGATCAAAAGTAAGCATAAAAGTTACCTTTTTTTCTTAATAAACCGTATACTTTTTTGTGTATACTTAGATTTTTACACAAGTTTTAAGGTTGAAGGTTGTAGTTTTTTATAGATTTTACGTGTGGTTAGTAAGTTTTGGTTGCTTCTCATTCGATTTTTATCTTCAAATATTGGTTTGTCACGTTAAAGGTTTAATCTTTGTGTCGAAAAACTGGTTCTATAGCATATTGGCGATAAAAGGTTGAAAATTTATAAGATTTACGTGGTGTTTGAAGTACTGTGATCGAGAAAAAGGCTACAAAGGTTGCGTTTGAAGCTTCATCGACTTGCAAAATATCTAATTTCTTGTATAAGAATTTAGATAACAGTGGGTTTATCTCAATTATTGGTGTCGATAAAGTCAAAGGCTTACCGCAATTGGGATACTTATCGAAATTCTGGGATTATCGCAAATCTGAGGAACCTATCGCAAAGTTGGAAAGTCTATCGCAAACCAGGACATTTCATTCTATCGCAATTGTGACAAAGTCAATCCTATCGCAATCTCAGTCAAACCTATCGCAAACCTGAAACAAGGATCTATCGCTAATCTGAGAAATCTATCGCAATTGGTGGTCTATCGCAATTGTTGGATTTTTATCGCAATTCTGAGGCTTTATCGCAATTGTTGGAATTAAGTTCTATCACAATCTTAAATACTCTATCGCAATTGTGAAGGATTAAAAAAAAAAAAAAAAAAAAAAAAAAAAAAAAGTTGACGGGAAAATTTGAGTAAAATTTAATTTTTACAGGTGACTAAACGTTCAATTTTTACGCAAAATTCAAATTTTGGTATAACAATGAAAATTTTGGCCCAAAATTCAAATTTTTAGGTCAAAATTCGAATTTTTTTCGGTGAAATTTGGCGTAAAAATTTTTAAAACTCAAAATTTTCTAATAAGCTTAGAATTGCATTTTATGGCGTATTTCAAATTCTGGTAGATAAATTTTTCAAATTCAATTTTTGGAGGGAAATCAGAAATCACCATTAAGAAATCCTTCAAACGATCTTCTGCTAAAGACCAAGACTTCACCACACCAACTGAATTTTAACTCCTATTTCGTTGCAACGATCCTACATCAACTTTATCATACAAATCATCAACAATGACTACTCAACAAGACATTCATGAAGCCGGTGCAGAAAACCGTCCTCCTATGCTAGAAAAAAGGTGGATATCTTCAATGGACGAGCCGTATGCTTCACTATATCAAAACCAAACCTGAAGGACAAGGTAAACTCCTGCTCAACTCCATCCAAAATGGACCATTCAAGCCTCGTCAGATTCAAGACCCTGGAAATCCAAATGACACACCTCCTACTCTACCATTCCTTTGTGAACAAAGAGAAGATGATTACACGGCAGAGGATTGAAAGCAAATTGTAGCTGATGACCTGGAAATGCACTTAATTCAACTTGGTTTACCACGTGACATCTTTGCTGCTGTTGACAGTTGTGAAACTGCTTATGATATGTGGGAACGAGTTAGAAGGCTTTGTCATGGCACATAAATTGGACAACAAGATGTTGAAAACAAGCTGCTAACTGAATGGGAGAAGTTCACATCCACTCCAGCGGAACCTATTGAGTCTTATTACACCAGGTTTTGCACCTTAATGAATGAGCTCATCCGAAACAAGTTGTCACCAAGACAAATTGTTCAAAACATCAAGTTCATCAACAATTTACCAGAAGAATGGGGACGTTTTGTCACAATAGTCAACCAAACAAAGGACCTTCACCAGGTGAACCATGATCAGCTCTATGATTTCCTAAAGCAAAACCAGGCAGAGGCGAATGAAGTCAGGAAAGAGAAGTTAGCCAAGCAACATGATCCTCTTGCACTCATTGCTCAAACACCTACACCTGCAACATTGACTACACACCCCTCTTCATCTTCCACTCAGAACTTCATGCAACAACATATTCCACAACCACCATTCTACCCACAACAACAACAAGTCATTCCACAACAACAATACCCGCAATACCCAGAACCAGAATTTAATGACAATGATGAGTCCACTGCTGCTTTGACACAAGCATTTGCTTACCTAACAAAGGCATTCCAAGGACGCTACTCAACACCTACCAACAACAATCAAAGAATCTCATCGAACACTCGCAACAGGCAGATTGCACAGCCGAGTTTCAACATGGGTCAACATGGACAAATGGTTGGAGGTTATGGGAATCAGCAGGGATATGCTCCTCGATATCAGATGGGTAATCAGAATGCAGGGCAGTATGTTGGAAATCAGACAGGGCAGTATGTTGAAAATCAGATGGGTTAGTATGCAGGGAATCAGATGGGTCCAGTTGTTGGAAATCAGAGGGGTCAGAATGCTGGGAATCAGTTTAGGAATGTTGCTGCTCCAGTTACTGGGAATATGAATCAGGGTAATTTGCTAAAGTGTTTCAACTATCAGGGAGTCGGTCACATGGCAAGGAACTGTCCCACCAAGCCGAAAAAGAAAGATCCAGCTTATCTGCAGAAAGCATTAATGTTGGCACAGAAGGAAACGGCTGGGTTACAGTTGAGTGCAGAAGAGAATGATTTTATGGCTCTTATGGATGATATGGAAGACCTTGAGGACATTGATGCAAACTGCATTTTCATGGCCAATCTTCAGGAGGCTAAGTATGATACGGATTCTGAGACACCTCCTGTGTATGACACCAATGCAGTCTCTGAGGTATCACCATTCACTACATGTCACAATAATAAAATATTTGATATGTCAACTCATGATGAACAACATCCTGCGACTCCTGCACCCACTTATGATACATATATGGACACGCCAAGTTGTAGCAATACCTATCTGGCAACTCCAGATATGGATCCTAATGGAGGCTTCGAGTCACAGCATGTTGAGAATGATGAGGAAACACGTGTGTTATTTGAATCATTATTGAACAACTGTAGTGTTGAAATTGAAAAAGTCAAAAAGGTCAATCACGATGTTAAGGCCGCAAATGAAAAATTAACCGCTGAGATTGAGAGATATAAGGTGAAAGAAAAAGTTTTTGAAATTAATAAAACCCGACAGTCAGAATTAGAAGATGGTTACAAAAACTCCGTTTCAAGGGAAAAACAATTGTAACTTAAGTTTGACACCCTCGATGTTAACTTAAACAATAAAATAAGATCCCTAAATACGGAAGTTTCAGATTTGCAAAACCAACTTTCTAAACAAAAATCAACTTGTTGTGATCTTGAAAAAGAAAAGAAACAGTTGAAAGCAGATTTTTCAAAACGCGAAAATGAACTTCTTGATGAAATCATTGAGAAACAAGAAACAATTAAAAAGTTGGAAGATTTGCTTGTCAAAACGGGTCATTCTGCTCAAACAATTCATATGCTTATTAAAGATCCAAACCTGCTTTTACATACAATGAAGAAAATGGCTATCGGTTGTGAAAACCCTTATCATCTCAAGAAAGCTCAGAAAGAACAGAATGTGTTATATAATGGTAATGTGCTGTTTGATAAACATGATCCTCCCGAGGTTCGGGATTCTGATGAAACGATTGAGCTTGCCGAAGAGAGTCGAATCAAAATGAGACAACTGAACCCAGAAATCAAACCAATTGATTATAACAAGCTTAACATACTTTCTGGGGTAAATTTTGTTAAACAACAACAACGAACAAAGGTTTTCAAAAGACCAGGTGTTTCAACAAAACCTAAAGTTGTTTCCAAAAATCTTTCAAATCTGGTACAAATGTCCTCTAGCAACCCTTTTAACACAAGTGAAGCTAGACAATACTTGGATGATCTGAAAGATAATGTAAAAATACTTCAAAGTATTGTTGACTCAAAAACGAATCTTAGCATCAGCAACTGGCATTCAAGTTTTCATAATGAAATGAAAAAGGTGTTTCAAACAGAAATTACTACTCCACTCTATAACATAAGTGCGAGAGTAATTCATGTTGAAAATGCAATTTTAAAAGAAACAGCCGACTTCGTCAAGGACCACAAATCCCTGGTGAAGGAAGCTAATGAAAACATTGAACGCATCAAAGTTTTGGAAAACCACAATGATACTCTCTTCGAAGCCGTTCTATCGACCGAAATTATGTCCATTATTTATCAAACATATTCTGTGGAAGATGATGAAAGACTCCGAGCTGAGACTTCTGCAATTGTTATAAAATATGAAAATTCTCTTGCTAAGCTTGAAAAAGAAAATGTCACATATTTTAAACAACTTGATCAGAAAAAGGAAGAATGCAAGTATGACAAATTGTCGTATTAGCGTGCTTACATGAATATGAAAGAGCTGGATAGTCAAAAAAGGAAGGGTGAGGAAACTAAGTTTGCAAAACCATCGACTTCGGATAAACCAAAAATGTCAATTTCTCAAATGGTTCCAAAAGTTGATGTGACAATTGATTTGACAAAACCAGTCACTCCAACACCCTTACCTAAACAATGTGATAAAGCACAATGTGCTGATAAAGGGAAAGCTGTTGTCAAAACATCGAATGTGATAGCGCCTGGCCTTTATAGGATTAGTCCCACTACTGCGTCTGCCTCTACATCTAACACATATAAGGCGATAGACAAAAGTAAAAAAGATAATCCGAAAGAGTCTAGGAATGCTACAACAACCTCTCAGGACAACAACATAAATTCTAATGTGTGTGTCTTACCTTCTATAGGATTAGAAAGCACCTCTAGGAGCAGCAGACTAAAGCCTAGGAGCAATACAAGGAACAATAGAGTCTCGCCTGTCTCTGAGAGTGAATGAAAGAATAAAAATGGAGAAGTAGAAGAACACCCTAGGAATTTATCGCTTTCGTATAAGAAACATATATCATCAGGATGTAATGTTAAGAGTACTGTTTCGAGTGCATGTAATGACTCTGTTTGTTTAATGTGCAAGAAATCGTTAAATGTTTGTGATGATATTGTTTCTAATAATGTGAATGTGAATGCTATGCCTGAACAGAAAGATGTTCCTCCAGGAACTTGTGCTAGGACTAGATATGTTAAAAGACTTATTGCAGCATCTAGAACAACCACTAGTAGTATATTGCCTAGGAACTATCTTAAGCTTTGTGCATGGAAACCAACGGGTAGAAAGTTTACACTTAAGAATGACAAATTAAAAGCTGTTCCAAAAGAACAAATAGAAACCTTCTCTGAGTGTGATTCATTTGTTACCCCTAACCCCATGGAACCAAATGATTTACGGTTTCCAAATGCAAAATCTTCTGTTCTTGGCAGGTTATCGAAATCTGTCTTTGGATCGTCGACTCGGGTTGCTCCAAGCACATGACCGGGAATTTGAAGCTGCTAATCAACTTTGTATGGAAGTTCATGGGAACTGTACGATTTAGAAATGATCATGTAGCAACTATTCTGGGTTATGGAGATCTTCAGTTTGGGAACTACTTAATCACTCGAGTTTACTATGTCGAAGGGTTAGGACACAACTTGTTTTCAGTCGGGCAGTTTTGCGATGCAGATTTAGAGGTTGCATTTAGGAGAAAAAGTTGTTTCGTTAGAAATTTGGTTGGAGATGATCTCTTAACTGGGAATCGTGGCACCAATATCTATGCTATCGACATAAACTAAATGGCCTCTTCATCACCAATTTGTCTCATGACAAGAGCATGCGAAACAAAGTCCTGGTTGTGGCATAGACGTTTGTCCCATCTTAAATTTGACACCATCAACAAGCTTGCCAAAGACAACATCGTCAACGGTCTCCCAAAGTTCAAATACACCAAAGAACACTTATGTCCATCCTGTGAGCAAGGAAAAAGCAAAATGGCAACTTATAAACCTAAGACCGTACCTAGTTCGGTTGATAAGTTACATTTGTTGCATATGGACTTATGTGGCCCAATGAGAGTTGCAAGCATAAATGAGAAGAAGTATATTCGTGTAATCGTCGATGAATATTCAAGATATACATGGGTAAAGTTTCTGAGGTCAAAAGACGAAGCACCAGGCATCATCATCACCTTTCTGAAGCGAATTCAAGTCCTACTTCAAGCTCCAGTAAGGATCGTAAGAACAGACAATGGCACATAATTCACTAATCAGGAGTTAAGAACCTGCTGACATCACACATCAGACATCAGCTGTAAGAACTCCACAGCAGAATGGGGTAGTTGAAAGAAGAAATCGAACTCTTGTGGAAGCTGCTCGCACAATGCTGATTTACTCTAGTGCACCGTTATTCTTATGGGTTGATGCTGTTGCCACTGCTTGTTTCACTCAGAACCGATCCCTTGTCCATCCAAGATTCAATAAAACCCCATATGAACTAGTGAACAACAGAAAACCCGATATCTCTTACCTTCATGTATTTGGCGCTTTGTGCTATCCAACGAACGACAGAGAAGATCTAGGGAAGTTGAAAGCTAAGGGTGATATTGGAATCTTCATCGGTTATTCAGAAAACTCGAGGGCATTCAGGGTGTATAATAGAAGAACTAGAGGATAATGGAGACGATGAATGTGAAATTTGACGAGATTTCACAGATGGCTTCTGAGAGACTCGCTCTAGAACCTGCGCTTAACCCAATGGCTTCTAATCATACCAGATCAGGACCCGCACCAAATGTTCAGACTTATGGACATATCAGTTCAGGACTCGTACCCCAAGGAGCTCAGTCAACTAATACCGAAAAACCAACAAATCAAGAACTGGAAAACTTCTTCGAGTATATGTATGATGAGTACTATGGTGGAGCTTCGACAAATACATCACAACAACGTTCCGCTGCACCCACTCAAAATCATCAACCACCACCACCACCACCGCAATATGCATCAACAACATTCGAAGCTGACGCACCAACTCCCTCAACGTCATCAACATCTACTCCACCAACTCCATTAATTGAGATTGTTCTACCAAGAGTTGATGAGCAAAACCCAAACACCCCAATTCAAGAAGAACAACAACAAAACGATGTTGTGTTAGAGGAAGAACCATTCGAAAACCCATTTGCAACGGATTCTTCTGAATCTTCTTCTAGGTTACATGAACCAACTAACACACAGTCGTCAAATCCAATGTACCCTTCAACGTTACAGTGGACTAAAGACCATCCAATAGATCACGTTATTGGTGAACCTTCACGGCCAGTTCAGACAAGAAAACAACTCGCCACCGATTGCGACATGTGCATCTACGTCTGCTCAGTCAGTCTAAAAGAGCCAAAGAACATTCGGGAAGCGATGGCAGATAACGCATGGATTGAAGCAATGCAGGAAGAACTTTTCAATACCAATTACATGACACTTGGGATTTAGTTCCAAGACCAATCGACAAACTTGTCATTGATCTTAAGTGGTTATGGAAAAACAAAAAGGATGAAGAAATGACTGTGATTCGCAACAAAGCTCGTCTCGTGGCTAAGGGATTCAGACAAGAAGAAGGGATAGATTTTGAAGAGTCATTCACGCCAGTAGCAAGACTTGAGGCAGTCAGGATTTTCTTAGCATATGAAGCTCACAAAAACTTCACGGTCTATCATATGGATATCAAGACGACATTCTTGAATGGAACTCTGAAGGAAGAAGTGTATGTGAGTCAGCCAGATGGATTCGTTGACAAAGATCATCCAGACTACGTCTACAAGCTAAAGAAAGCTATCTATGGTTTGAAACAAGCCCCAAGGGCGTGGTATGAAGAACTATCATCTTTCTTGCTGCAAAACAATTTCACCAAAGGAACAATTGACCCCACCCTGTTTACAAGAAAATTCAAAGATGACATTTTGATTGTTCAGATTTACGTGGACGACATAATCTTTGGGTCCACTAATCCGAAACATTCAAAACATTTTGCAAATCTCATGAAAAGCAAATTTGAAATGTCCATGATGGGGGAATTAAAATTCTTTCTTGGTTTACAAATTCATCAATCCCCATGTGGTATTTTTCTAAATCAAGCTAAATATACTATTGAGATTTTGAAAAAACATGGAATGGAAAATTGTGACTCTGTTGGTACTCCAATGGTCACTTCACCAAAAATAGGCGCTGATTTATATGGGAAACCCATGGATCCGAAGAAATATCAGAGCATGATTGGTTCTCTCATGTACTTAACTGCTAGTCGACCCGATATACATTTTGCTGTCTGTTTATTAGCACGGTTTCAGGCAAGGCCTACCGAACTTCACCTCCAAGAGTTTAAACGGATCTTTCGGTACCTACGAAGAACCATTAACATGGGACTTTGGTATCCGAAGGATTCGGAGTTTACACTAATAGCATTTTCAGATGCAGACCATGCCGGTTGCCAAGTTACAGCAAAGAGTACATCAGGTGGAGCACAATTTTTGGGAGAAAAGCTAGTAGGCTAGTCATCAAGGAAACAAGACTGCACTGCACTATCAACCGCAGAAGCCGAGTATGTATCTCTATCTGCGTGTTGTGCCCAAGTTCTATGTATAAGGACACAACTCACAAATTATGGCTTCTCTTTCGACCGCATACCTTTGTATTGTGACTCGAAAAGTGCCATAGCCATCTCGTGCAATCCAGTTCAACACTCGAAGACCAAGCATATTAGAGTACGCTATCACTTCATAAAGGAACACGTAGAAGAGGGTACTGTTGAATTATTTTTCGTGAAGACTGAATACCAACTCGCCGATCTATTTACTAAAGCCCTCCCAAAAGAGCGGTTTGATAACTTAGTTCGACGAATTGGAATGCGAAGCCTAACTCCCGAAGAGTTAGAAAGTCTTCTCGAATCTTCTTGATTTATCTCAAAAAGCTTCGTTGTAAATATTTTTGAAAAACAAAATACAAAATTTGAAAAACCAACAAAAACAAAATAAAAAAATAGAAAATTTTCAAAAATACAAAAACAATAGGAAAAAAAAAATAGTCTTCTCACGACATGTCTCTCGTATAATCGATATTCTGTACGTATCTAGCAATGTCATTCAAAAATGATACGGACATGTACAGATGCTTGAGCGAGAGTTCATTTAAATTTTTTCTAAAACATGTCGTTTCTCAAAATTTTCTTAATAATGGCTTTCGTATATTTCAGTACGAAACCCGGGCTACATTGATGACTTCTGATTATTTCAGATCAGGACTCGTAATGTTAATGGCAAAAATAAAAAACCCTTGAGCACATGATCAAGAATTTTCAAAAAGATTCTTTAAAATCTTTCTCAAAGTTCTATGCTCAAGAGCATTCCCTCTATACCCTTAAATAATTTTAAACTCGAATGTTTAAAAAATATGCTTTATTTAAGGGGGAGTATAAAATGAAAAACAAAAAGTTCCAAATTTCATGCTCAAATCCGTCTATCTCTCCAAAAAGCTTTCATTTAATCAGTTGATATAAAAAATATCACTACATGCTATTTTTGAGGGGGAGAAGACGTGATTAAAATGTGATCAAAATGTTTAAAGATCGTGGATTGAATCTCAAAAGAGCTCGACTCAAGAACTTACCCTCGAATTGACAAAAAATAAATGTCCGTAATCGAAAAGACTTGTCCGGGACGGGTAATAATTTCAAGCTGGTTATCTAGTGATGTAAACGTGTCTCGCAAAGGACTTGTCTGAGTAGAATGTACCAATTCGAGAGATGATCTTTTGATATGTCCGGGACGGGTAATAATTTCAAGCTAGTTTAACTAGTGATGTAAGCGTGTCTCGCAATGGTCATATTAAATGAAAATCGATCAATTCAAAATGTGCGAACTCTACCCAACATGTGCAAATTTATCTTAAAATGCATGAGCACATGTGAAGGGGGAGTATTTCAGAAAATTCAAAACTCACGAAGTGTTATCTAAAATGTGTTTATTCATAAACACTTTGAGAGATTTTCACAAAAGGTTTTGAGACAAATCGTAATTTCAGGTCATTTTTCCAAATTTCAAAATTTACTATTCACGGATTACTATTCATCATTTTTGAAGTCAGTTTGCGATTTTGAAACGTTATCAAAAAATTTACTGTTCATGAAATACTATTCATTCCCGGAGGGAAATCACTATTTATGGTTATCATTCATCATTTCGTAAACTAGGTTTACGGGTATCAAAATTCGCGTAACCGTAAGGGTTTAGCTGCATATTCATGGAACATCACTAAGGACACATCATATAGACTAGAGTAGTCTACATATCATCAGTAACATCATCTTCATATTAGGTCATTCACGAGTTGCATAATTTCTATTCACATATATTTATTTATTAAATAAACGCTATCACTCAATCATTTACTACGAACGATATACCCGACACTCCCGACTATGAGCCTAACATATTTTCACACTCATTTCAGTGATATAAAAATTATATTATTAGTTTACCCGGTGTTTTGAAATTATTTACTATATATACCGTTAAAAGCTTATAACTACGACGGTTTACGAAATTTCAATACGATAATTATTTAGACACTCGATACTTGCAAGAAATGTGTTTTTATAATTTTTAGGACTTCGTCATACTTTATCTTGTTCCGTTAGAATTTATTTCTAGCTAACTCAATACCCGATAACATAATATCCTAGCCAAATCTTAACCTAATTATATACCAAAACAAGACTAATTAATAGCCACCAACATCATCCCCCCCTTTCCCCCATTTCACGCCCCATTGCCCCCCCTCCTAGCCTAGTTTTGACTACCATTTGACCAAATAAAATATCTACTCCATTTACACTACATAATCCCATTTAATACTACATCTTTCTCATTATACTTCAAGTAACAAAAAAATAAAACTCACTACTCTCTCATCATCCTTGTGGTTCGGCCATCATAAGAAGAAGAAGAAAAACTTATCAAAATTTCAAGTTCAAGTATTTTACAAGTTCTAGTAGTGTTATATTATAGGTTTTGAAATAAAAACCTTGAAGTAACTAAGTTATTAACCTCAAAAACTCATCATCATCAAGTAAGTGTTCTAAATAAATTCTTCTACTCATTCATACTTCTATTTGATCTATTTTTATGTTCTAGTAGCAAAACATGCAAGAATACTTATGTTATATACCACTTACCACTTGTTTTTGTCATTAAAATGAATTTAAAGGATCTTATTAGTGTTCTTATGAACTCTATCATTTTTGGTGAAGATTAGGAACCCATGACACCCTAGGAAGGTGTATGGTAGGTTTAGAATAGCTTTGGTGTTGATTGAAAGGGATTTGTTCAAGTCTTGAGCTAGTAAAAATGGTTTTAACAAAATATAATAAGGGTCTGTCAATTTTTGCAAAATCTGGAAATTTCAGTGGTTCATGGGTTATTTTGGATTACATATTTAGAAAATACACTAAAAAACGAAGCTATGGCCACTGGAATGAGTAAAAACGAGCTTACGACGAGAAAGATACGTTAATTACAAGTTTAACGACGAAAACTATATTTTCTGAAAAATAGTAGGCTGTCACACGATTTTCAATGGTTAAAATGAGGCGTTGAACGCGAACTAGACTAGCCGAAATATCAAAAATCTATTAGTTCACTGTAATACGAAGCCGATGACATAAAGAACGTAGAAAACGAGATTATAACGACCGAGATACAAGCGATAGAAAACCGACGTTCACAACACATTTTCATCAGCTTTTACTTAAAAATATTTCTAAGTGTGAAACTGTTTTTGCGGGTAACCAAGTTGAGAGCCGTTTTTCTCATTGACCGAATTAGTTTTGAGACATTAACACCTTGAGGTAAAATCAAGTACACACGGCCTATTTTCCAAATTGACCAGCCGTTCGTCAATCGGACGTGTAACGAGTAAAATACGACCTTTCCAATATACCCAAAAACTGCACAAAAACAACAAATTTAACCCGACTATCTAACCTAACTATTATTTTTCTTTGTGTTCGGGACTCGTATGGACAAAATTTCAGTGTTACGAATCTAAGATATTGTTACAAACTTTCTAAAACCGCAAAGCTTATTTCCTAACGCTCAATGTACACCGTTTTACGACTAGCTTTGCGAGGCTACTTAATCACTTTTATAAGTTGTTGAAGAATATTAATTTACGACGAAAAACTCTATTTTTCGATAAATCTCCAAACGAAGATCGTGGGATGTTGTTACAACATATATACGCGTAAAGTGTTTTATAACTTAACAAGACGTCAAAAAGATATTTTTCGACGATAAACGCTGAGAGGATGCTTCGATACACTAAATAGGATGTTAGTCCTTTACAACGAGTGTATGTGATATATTGAGTTAATATGATTAAGTATGCGAAATCTACTTAATCACACTTAGAAGGTTATTTTGGTTATGGAAATGGAACAGTTATGTTTGTTATTTAACAATGAACAATGAAAGCTTATCACCAAACGATTCAATATTATTCAAAATAATACGAGTGATCTTCACTATCACTAGGGTTACAAAACCTTGAATCTTATGTTTCTATGACTTATGATATTGTTGTGTTTGTTCTAAGCATATGAATTAAGCACATTCAAAAGTCACATATATATCTAGTCTAAGATCTTTCTTTTATAGTTCAAGAAAGATATTTACAATATTGTTAAGTCTTGTCGAACACTTGCTAGCTTATCTTATGTGTGTTAGTAACTTAGATACAACATGTATCTATGTACACAACTTGTTACTGATCACTTTGTCCAAAGATATTATCTACCGTATATTCTTGACTTTAGTGTATACTTATCCATCCAGCAAGCAGACTTAACATTCGAAGAGCAGACTTAATTTTGGTACTCACCAGAATTAATCACCAGACTTAACATTCAAAGACCAGACTTAACCAGCAGACTTAACCAGGTAGCAGACTTAACCAGGTACCAACCAGACTTAACATTACTGCAACCAGAATTAATCACTTAAGAGAATTTCCCAATACTTAATCTTCAGAATATTTAATTCCCAACAATCCTCCCCTAAACATGTGAAACCAATTCAACATGTTTTCTGAATTAAATGAGGAATTGTGAAGATCTTTCAAATACTTCATAGTCAGACCCTTGATCTGAACTTTCTTCTATTCTGTAAGATTAATATATATCTCGGTAACTCATCTACCTTCTTTTGACTTCAACAATATCAATACACATCTTCAGGCTTCAAACATGACCTAAAAGATGCTACAATTTCCTTGGATGGAGGAATTATAAGAGGCAATAGTGTGTGTATCTTGGATGCTTTTCAGCAAGTGAAATCATCTATCAGCAAGTGAAATCATCTATCAGCATGCCTTTGCAAGTGATGAACAAACGTAGTGAACTGAAATTGAAACTTTTCTCCGTTTGACCTAGATAGAACTTTCTCCTTTTGAATGCTTCATCCTTTATGAATATACATAATACTCCAGAATCTTGTTCATGAAGAAGAGATTATCAGCTCTATTCTTGTCATTTTCAACCTCTATGTCATCATCTTGTATGCTCTTGTCTTTTCCTCCCTTTCATTGGTTAATCTTCCTTCTTTGGGTTTATTTCCTCCCCTGAGATATTTCCTCCCCTGTTTGGAAGATCTCTCACAATGTACCAAAATATTTCTCTCCCCATCATCTGATCTATCAATTAGAACTTGTTAACAGACAATGTTGTACATGTAGCCATCAATTCCTTAAGAGTTTAATGTGCTGCCCTCATCACTTCTAGGTGTGTTAACTCCTATGAGAGGTGATTCATGGGACATTTGACTCATGGTCCATCATTTGATGGTTTTTTTGAGTCTCTTTGAAAATCCTTTTTAAGAAACTTTTGCCATTAGCAGTATGTACATGATTTTATTATGAAAAATCATACTGCTTACAACCATTTTGAAGGGATTAAGTGTATAACAAGACACTTAATCAAAATTTCGGTTTAAAGCAACCTCTGGTTGTGTGAGAACCAATGTTTTTCAGTTATAAATAACTGCCTGTGTAAAGATAAACCTATTCAAAAGGCTTTCTTGACAGGGTTTCCAGCTCATAGCAATTGTTACCTCTAACACAAGTGTTAGATTCACTTTACTAGCTGTTCTTTCTATCAGATGTCCTTAGACTTGCTCATTATACTTAAAAGTATAAAATGATAGAAAGTGAGTTGTATCAGTTACTTTCTGATCAACTAAGTCATCAATTCAATGTGAAATATCATAATCAGGTTTCAAGAAAGAAGTTTTAAGGAGGTGTAAATTCCCAAACTCTTTCTATCATGAACCTATTATGTCAGCAACTGTATTATCATTCTGCTACTCACACATTTCACTTGAAACATCCTTTGTGTTCACATGTTCATACCTGAAATTGTTAGTCTAAAACCAAAAGAACATATGTAAATACATATGACTTAATGTAGAATAACACAATTCAAATTTGATACTAAATTGATAATACTAGCAGTAGAAATCCATTTCATATATACAAAAACACACAGTTTTAAATCATTGAGGATTTAGCATTCCAATACTTGCTACCAAGTACTGAAACCTTCCAACATCAAAAGCTTTTGTTAGCAGATCTGCAAAGTTGTGTTCTGAAGCAATTTTAAGAACTTGAATTAATCTTTTCTCATTGCAGTCTCTTATAAAGTGATGTCTAATTTCAATGTGTTTTGTTTTAGAATGTTGTACTAGATTTTTAATAATGCAAATTGTACTACTATTATCAATATGAATAACAGTGTTCATAAAATTGTACCCATAGTCAAGAAGTTAGTTTTGAAGCCATAGGACTTGAGCACAGCAACTTGCAGCAGCTACATATTCAGCTTCAGTTGTTGAAGTAGTCACAATTGTTTGCTTCTTACACTGCCATGAGATAAGTCTACACCCAAGGAATTGACATCCTCCAGTTGTTGACTTTCTGTCCAAGCTAGCACCAGCATAATCACTATCTGAAAATGCTACCAAGTCAAAAGGTGACTCTCTAGAATACCAAGTCCCAACCTAGTTGACCCTTGAGATATCTAAAAATCCTCTTGACTGCTGTTAAATGAGAAACCTTTGGAGTTACTTGAAATCTTGCACAAGCACAAACAGAGAACATGATATCAGGTCTTGATGATGTAAGATACATCAAAGAGCCTATCATAGATCTGTATGTGTGTACATCCACATTTTCTCCATCTATATCTTTAAGAAGTGGCTTCTCAGAGTCCATTGGTGTGCTTGCTATTCTTGAATCAGCAAATTGAAATTTTCTAAGTATCTCAGCAACATATTTGTCTTGAGAGATAAAGATTCCTTCTCTTGATTGTTTAACTTGCAGACCCAAAAAGAATGTAAGTTCCCCCATGGAAACTCATCTGAAACTTATCATGCATAAGCTTCTCAAACTCCAAACACATCTCCTTCCTTGTAGATCCAAAGATGATATCATCCATATACACCTGAACTAGCAAAAGATCCTTCTGTTGCTTCTTGATGAAAAGTGTCTGATCAATCTTGCCTCTTTGAAATCCATTCATTTTTAAATAGGAAGCCAGTGTTTCATACCAAGCTCTTGGTGCCTGATGTAGGCCATATAGAGCTTTTACAACTTTGTACACTTTGTCTGGATTGTCAGGATCAATGAAACCAGGAGGTTGTGAGACATATACCTCTTCTTCAATAGTACCATATAAAAAAGCACTCTTGACATCCATTTGATAAACTGTGAAGCCTAAAAATGAAGCATAAGCTAAGAAAAGCCTAATTGCCTCAAGTCTTGCTATTTGGAGCAAAAACCTCATCATAGTCTATCCCTTCTTGTTGTGTGTACCCTTGGGCTACTAATCTAGCCTTATTCCTAATCACTATTCCCCTTTCATCCTTTTATTCTTGAAAACCCATCTAGTGCCAATTACCTTTTCATCCTTAGGTAAATCAACTAGCACCCATACCTTCTGAATCTTGAACTGAAGAAGCTCCTCTTGCATAGCCTCTACCCAGCTTGAATCATCTAGGGCTTTAAGAATGTTCTTTGGTTCATCTTGTGAGAGAAAACATACAAACAAGCAAGAGTTTGAAAACTCATGCTGTTTTGAAGCATAAAGGGCATCAAGAAGCCCTTGTTGGTCTGAAGACATCAGTTGTTGTCTTGTCTTCACACCTGATTGTACATCTCCAATCACATTTTCCAGGGAGTGGACTTTGTGAATCCTTGTGTGTGGAGTAGAAGGAACTTGATAATCAGGTGGGAGATTGCTCAAATCCACCTCATCTTCTGTTAATTCTGCTTCTTCTGTTAATTCTGCTTCTTCAGTTAATTCTATTTCAGCAGCATTATCAACAGCAAAACTATTTTCTTGTTCCTTTGTTCCATCTTCCTTTTGTTCATCTTCTTTAGCTTTACCAGAAGAAGATTCACCATTTATTGAAGTTGAATCCACACTTGTACTTTGACCATATTGGCATCATCACATAATCTTGATTTGTCTCCTTTTCTAACCTTGCCTCATTTGATGTTTCATCAGCTTTTGAACCTGAAAATTCATTAGTTTCTACAACAATAGGCACATAATTCATTGAATGGGTTAGAGTCTCAAGATCAAATAGCCATTTCGGTCCTTGACCTTCTAAATTGGATTTATGCTCTAAAAATTCCACATGCAGGTTTTCCTCTACTTTCTTAGTTCTTAAGTTGTATACTCTAAATGCTTTACTATTGAGAGAATATCCAACCAAGAATCCTTTATCTGCTTTACCATCAAATTTTCCAAGATGATCTAAGGTATTCAGAATTGTCACATGACATCCAAAAGGTCTAAGAAATCCTATTTTAGGAGTTCTACCTCTAAAAAGTTCATATGATGTCTTATTGTGAGGCTTGACAACCAAAACTCTATTTTGAACATAGCAAGCAGTGTTGACTGCTTCTGCCCAGAAAGTGATAGGCAACTTATAGTCAGCTAACATAGTTCTAGCAGCTTCTATTAGTGTTTTATTTTTCCTCTCAGCAACACCATTCTGTTGTGGAGTTCTAGCAACACTAAATTCTCTCCTAATACCTTTTTCTTTGCAGAAATCATCCATAACTCTATTCTTAAACTCTGTCACATTATCACATCTAATGACTTTTACTTTCTTGTCTACTAGGTTTTCTATCTCTGTAAAGAAAGTCTTAAGAATGCTAGGTGTCTCATCCTTAGAACTTAAAAAGAAAACCCATGTAAATCTACTATAGTCATCAGTAATAACTAGACAATATATCTTATGCTGCATACTTCTAACATTTGTAGGACCAAATAAGTCCATATGAAGCATAAACAATGATTGATTGATAGAGTTAAAAATCTTGGGCTTACAAGTGGCTTTGTGTTGTTTGCCTTTAAGACAAGCAATGCATGTTTGATCATTTTCAAATCGTTTTTGAGGTAAACCTCTTACCAAACCATTCTTAACAATCTGATTTATGGTTTTGAAATTAATATGACCAAGCCTCCTATGCCATTTAAGTGACTCCTCTAATGTAGCTTTTGTAAGTAAACAAGTAAGTGCCTCTTTAGGAACAATGTTCTTCATATCAACACTGTACATATTGCCCTTTCTAGGAATTTTAAGAAGTACTTGACTTTCATCAGGCATCTTAAAATCAGGAGAAAGCACAAGACATTCAGTGTCATAGAAAAAAACTTTGTTCTTTTTGTCACACATTTGTGAGACACTAAAGAGATTATACTTAAGTTCTCTTACAAAGTATACATCTTCAAAGTCGAAATTTCCACTTTTAATGGTACCTTTACCAGAAATTTTGCCACCAATACCTCCTCCAAAGGTAACATAGCCACCATCTAATGTTTGAAAATCATAAAGATAGGACTTGTTGTCTGTCATGTGCCTTGAACATCCACTATCTGAGTATCCTTGATCCTCTTGTTTATCAGTTGAATGTTCCTGCACAGTAATAAGGAGTATTAGTTTCCTTTGGGGACCCAAGCCATTACTGACTTGGACCTGCCTCTTGCATCAATGAATTTTAATCTCTTAAGAACAGTTGATGCAACATTGGATTTAAGAATCCAACATGCTGAGGCCTTAACAGCATTTGCCCTGTTTTCCCAAGCAGCAGTATTAACTACTTGCCTAGCAGTATTAACTGCTGGCTTTGCAGTTGTACCCTTAATTTCCCAAACTTGTTTTTGGACCACTGCTTTTGATTGAATGGGCCTTTTAACAGTTTTTGATGCATTTTTGTAAGTTGATTTTGCATTTTTAACTGTTGGTCTTGGGTTAACAGTTATGAATGGTCTAGCAGAAGGAACTGCTTTTGTAACTGCTCTGGGTTTTGTTCTCTTAGAATTAGAGTGAAAGTGAGTTTGAGGAGTTTGCCTTTTGAAATTCACCCTATTGTTTTCATACCCAGATACCCATTGGTTGCAGAAAGCTGCAAGATGGTCAAAATCTCCACATACAAAACAAGCTTTGTTATAAAAGTCAAAGTCATCACCTAGTTGGTGAGACTTAAGGCCATTCCAATTCCTTTGGTTGCCTCTAGGCTTGTTTGTGGTTCTGTATTGTTCACAATATCTAACTGGTTGCCTAACATGTTTAATATTGGTTTTAGGCCTAACAACATTTTGTTTGACTATCTTAGGAACACTTGTTCCTGCTTTCTTAACCACTTCAGGTTTAGACATAGCCTGTTCATCTTCATCATCATCAGATACCCAGTCCTCAACAACTATAGCATCTGATTTCCTAATAGAAGACACCTTGTCTTCTTGAAGTGAAGTATTACATAAACTCTCACTTAACTTCTTAGGCTCATCAACAACTACATTGGTTTTTGGTTGAACACCATATTGTAACTTTGGTAGTTGAAATTCAGGTAAGCTTGAGTGTTCTAGGTCAATCCCTGGGGGTTTAGGGATACCTCTGTATGGAGGTGGGACACTCTTATATCCTATTCCTGACTTAGCTCTGTTGATCACTTGACATTCAATCATGTTAGTAACACCCCTAGAAGCATGATCTAGAATTTCTACACTTAATTGAATATTATCATTTTTTGCTTTAATCCTATCATAAGCATCTCTTAAAAGCTTAATTTTTGCATCTCTAAAAAATATGTCTTGTCTAAGAAGAGCTTTGTCATCAGAAAAAGCAAGTTTATTTTCTTTATAATATAGGATCTGCTTTTCTACTGATTCTAAACCACACTTATAGTCTACTAAGTCTTGTTGAGTTCTGCTTAGGACTTTCTTTTGGTCATCATAATGTTTGATTAAAGTTTGTAGTTCTGAAAGAGCTGTGCAAATATTAGAACAAACTTTATGATTTTGTACCTCAGTAGAGAAAGCCATGAGTGCCATCTGTGAAGAATCTTCTTCTTCATCAGCCATGAAACTCCAATCAAAACCTAGCCCATCAATAGCTACTATAGCTTTTGAGTTTGGCTCAGAAACCTCCCTTGTTTTGGATGTGCTTCTAAAACCTTTGCTCTTGCTATCTTGCTGCCTTGGCCTTCTACATTCTCTAGAGAAGTGCCCCATCATGTGGCAGTTATAGCACTCTATCTTTGACTTGTCAAAACCAGCAGTATCAGTGTTGCTGATTAAGAGCTTCTTCCCTGTTCTTTGATAGAACTTCTTGGCTCTCATGCTAAGAAGAGAAATTTGCCATTTTAGGTCTATTTCCTCTAGATCATCATCATTGATCTCTTGGAAGTCTTCATAAGTGAGCATGGACCCATCATTTCGACATGTGAGAAATGCACAACAAGTCTTCTCATCCAAAATACCCATGGTACTGCTTGATGAACTAGCAGCACCAACACCATCAACAACTTTCACCTCTTCACTTGATTTTAAGGTACTAGGAGTTGACATAAATGCCATGTTCCCAGTATTAGAACTAGTACCTCCATTTTTCTTCAAATCTTGCTCCACAATCTTAAAGTTGCTATACAAATCTATCAGTTCCATTGTATCAAGGTCTGGCTTATTCTTCCAGACAACAACATGTATAGCCCACTCTTCTGGTAAGCTTCTCAGAAATTTTGAGTTTAAGTCTTCTTGAGGTATTTCAACCCCAAGAATAGCAAGCTGGCTCACAATATTCTGAAGCCTATTAAACATATGGTCAAGAGATTCATTGTTGGTAGAAGAGAAGTTTTCAAACTGCTGCTTGAGCAGTGTCTTGTGGGTTTTCTTTGTGGCTTCATTTCCACCATATCTGGCAACAATAGCTTCAAATAATGACTTGGCATCTTTGAACTTGCTGAAGTTTAAAAGTTGATCATTGGGAATGGTCATCATCAGCGTGCTTCTTGCCTTTAAGTCATTTTTCTTCTTTATTCTGTCTTCTGCAGATGTTGGGTGTTGTTGCAGAGTTGTCACCACTTTGCCGTCCACTGTTGATGTAGTGGTTGTAGGCTGGTAAGAGTTTCCATCTTCAATGATTTCCCAAAGTGCATAGTCTTGCACTTGGAAATATTGCTCTATCCTCAGCCTCCACATCTCAAATTCATTCTGTTTGAGCATGGGTAGTTTTGCAGCAACATTCGTCTGAATAGATTCCACGTCCATTCTTACTTCTTCTTCTAAATCAACTATATCAGCCTTGCTCTGATACCAATTGAGAGGATGCTTCGATACACTAAATAGGATGTTAGTCCTTTACAACGAGTGTATGTGATATATTGAGTTAGTATGATTAAGTATGCGGAATCTACTTAATCACACTTAGAAGGTTATTTTGGTTATGGAAATGGAACAGTTATGTTTGTTATTTAACAATGAACAATGAAAGCTTATCACCAAACGATTCAATATTATTCAAAATAATACGAGTGATCTTCACTATCACTAGGGTTACAAAACCTTGAATCTTATGTTTCTATGACTTATGATATTGTTGTGTTTGTTCTAAGCATATGAATTAAGCACATTCAAAAGTCACATATATATCTAGTCTAAGATCTTTCTTTTATAGTTCAAGAAAGATCTTTACAATATTGTTAAGTCTTGTCGAACACTTGCTAGCTTATCTTATGCGTGTCAGTAACTTAGATACAACATGTATCTATGTACACAACTTGTTACTGATCACTTTGTCCAAAGATATTATCTACCGTATATTCTTGACTTTAGTGTATACTTATCCATCCAGCAAGCAGACTTAACATTCGAAGAGCAGACTTAATTTTGGTACTCACCAGAATTAATCACCAGACTTAACATTCAAAGACTAGACTTAACCAGCAGACTTAACCAGGTACCAACCAGACATAACATTACTGCAACCAGAATTAATCACTTAAGAGAATTTTCCGATACTTAATCTTTAGAATATTTAATTCCCAACAAACGCTATTTCCAAATTTCACGAGTGGTATCGATAATCACCAGACTTAACATTCAAAGACCAGATTTAATTCCCAACAAACGCTATTTCCAAATTTCATGACTTACATTAGATCATATCATTAATATTAGGTTGCGGTTAGAGATCGCGCCTCATTTCAGTGTATCCACTATTGTTATCATAACCATTGCATCAGGTGAGTTTTCATAGCCCCGTTTTCAATTTATAATTTCATTTCTAAACTTGCGGGGGAGAATACATTGCACCATTTTTTCATACGGACCAAAGTATCAAATTCATTTACATTGCTTAAGTTACCTCATTGCCATGTTAAAGTCCCCTTTTATTTATCATGAACCATTAATTACGTAGTAAGCGAGGGTGAGTGAATAGATCTATTGAGGGTGACTCCTCCATCCGGGTTGGTAGATCCAACCGGTCAAACGGATGCATTTCATTTGATATCAGATTTCAGAGTGTCTGGCAAAACACTCTGGTGGGGCCTTCATAATCAGTCTAGCTTCGGGGTCATGAGCTTAAGAGCCAATGTATGATTTTTATGTAGCATTCTTGTCATTTCACTTTATACTTGTGGTTACCGTACAGATTTATCATTTACATAAACCTATGATTCTCACCAACATTTATGTTGACCGTTTTAGCAATGTATTTTCAGGTAATTAAGGCATTCACATCATGGCCTGCATGAGGATCTATCATAGAGTCGCGACGCGTCTCACTTGTATTTTTATGCACTTAAACTATCATTTGGTTTATAACAAACTTATTTCCGCGACTTGACAAATCTTTTGGGGACCTATTTCTTGTAAACTCTGAATGTTTTATGAAATCAAACGATGTACTTTAAAAACGACACTTTAGGTCGTTCAATATAACTGTAACTGTGATGCTATGGCAGTCGCGCCCCAGGTATTCCATTCCTCTGCAAATTATGTAATTGGGGGTGTGACAGGTTTTATGGCAAGTGATCAACAAATCTAGGATAATCATGGAGTAATAAGGTGATTATGGTTAGGTAATTTCCAATGATCCGCCAGAGCCGGAGGGATCTACCTAATGACAATTCCAATAGATTAGAATTAGAAGTCCTTAGGAAAGATTGAAAAAAAAGGAGTAAATGAGAAAGGGAAAGAAGGGGTTGAAGAATTAAAAAGAAAAGTTTATGAAAGGGTGAAAAGAAATAGCCCTCCATGAAAACTTAGGGCAGAAACCAGGTCAATACATCTGCTATCGGTATTCACTAAGTTGATACTAATATTGAAGACAAGACGTCATGGAACCAATGACGCGCTGCACCACCCCTCCTAGCCACTCAGATATCTCTTAAAAGATATTTGTTTCATTTCTCACGGAGAACACTGCATAATCTATCGGCCTCTCACACCGAGATGTGTTGATATTGAAAAGGTGGCACTCAGCTCCATGCCTCTGACTACTAAAAACCAAAACGCACATTATTGAGTCTAGAGCCATGAGATTCATAAAAAATCTCTTAGGAACACTTTCCATATAATACACCTGTGTTCACCAAAAAGGACACAAGTTGTAAGAGTCTTAATGAGATCTAAGGATCATGCCTTATATCATGATAGTTACGTGCTTCAAACGGTCTACGGTCTTGAAGTGATACTCCGGTATACTTCAGAGGCTCACAACGGCCCTGATAAAGATTAGAGAAAGTTTTCACACTATGCTGTTCACAATCTTGAAATCTGAATCTATAAGCGTGATGAGTGTCTAAATACTCATCATTTTTACCTAATCTGAGCTGCCAAAACATCCAAAAACACTCAGAAATGCATCATAATACTAAAATTATCACAAAATTGTGTTTTATATGTTTCAGATGCAAAATGTTTAAAAACAGTTGAAAAACGAACAAAGTTTGCATAATTGGCAGTTTCAGTCCCTCAACTTTCAAAAGTTGTCAAAACTAGTCCCTGGTTATTCTAAAAACAGGAAAAGTCATCAAAGGTCCTTTAAGAATCATGAAATTACATAATAAGTCCTTTGGTGCAAAGTTTCATAAAATTACAAGTTTAGTCCCTGAACTTTGCAAATTGGCAAAAATGGTCCTTGGGTATTATAAAACTTGAAATTTCACAAAATACCCTTGTACTATGCATGAACTTACAATTTGGAACTTTATTGATAGCTTTTGGGAATTTACAAAACAAGTCCCTCTAAAATCCAAATTTACATATTAGGTCCCTAAAGTTTATAAAATGCTAAAAAATACAACTTTGGTCCTTGTGTAATTGTTTTATGGCAGGTTTAGTCCCTTGAAGAAGTTTGGGAAGTTGGCAAATTTAGCCCCTCAACAATTCAGAAATTACAAGTTTGGTCCCTATGATTATATAAACCAAAATCCGGATCTAAACACTAAACCAAATCCAATAATACCTAAACCCATCTACCCAGCCCACCAACACAACCCAAGCCCAATCCTTATCCAACCCGACCCAACTTTAATTAAAATAAGAAAAGTTTGACCAACGGTCAAACCTTCTTATCTTCTTCCTAAACCGCCAAACCAGTCACCCCCCACCTCACCATTTTCCACAGCTGGCTTCACCACCTCATCCCTCCTCCTATACAAGTTACCTAACATTGCCAAATGCATTAAATGCATCTCTCCCACTCCCACTAGCAAAATCAGATAAAAATCCCACTTTCCTGATTTCCCGCCAAAAGCACAAATGGACGATTGAGATGACTTGAAGTAATTCAAAGGTAGGATTGAGCTCAGAGGATGTCGACTAGAAGTTCCCAGTTAATTTTGTATAAATAGAATAGCTTGTAAGCCAATTTTGGCAAGTAGTTAACTAGTAGCATAATCGTTTTTAAATTCCAGTAGCTATCTTTGTAATCACAAGTTATCAGTAATCAATAAAAGTTATTTCAAGTTCATTCAATCTTATTATGTTAGTATTAAACTTAGTTCACTAGTAATTCAACATTTCCAAGTTTCTGGCATACATAATAAGCCAATAAGTTGTTAATAAGCTACAACAAGCTCAGGAAAGAATCACATAAGCTCTTAAAAGCTTTCTAAAGCTTTTTTGTAAGCTTGTACTTAATCTTACAAGATTTCTCAAGAAAGTCAACAGAAGTCAACCATTGAAGCTAATAAGCTATTTTTGGTGAATAAGCTGATCAGGAGAGTTTTCTTGGGTTTTCTAGCTTGTGTGAACAAGCTAGGTTGGTTCTGATCTGTTCATGCTATCCACATAGCCACAATATCAGTTGTAAGCTTTTTAGCTTTTTAGCATTAAAATCCAAATTATTGTATAAGTGCTTATAAGTAGCTTATTCCTGTTGTTTCATACTTTTTGATAGTTTCTAAAAGTATTTCATTAAGTTATATCAGTAGTTAATAGCTTGTTCTTAATTTTTCTTAAAAACTTGAAAAAACTCCAAAAACAGTCAATAATAGCATAGCTTATTTGTTAGCTTAAATTTGTGTTAAAAGTTGCTATTCAGTACTCAAATAAGTTAGTTAAAGTAAGTCTATTAGAAATCTTAGCTTAAAATATTGTTTTCCTTTGAAAATCCATCACAGACACATCATAAAGGGGTGTTTGTTTTAGTTCAGTCAAGGGGTAAAACCCATGTTACTGTAGATTGGCCATTTGGTCAACTTTGCACTAGCTTATCTCAGTCCTATTAAGCTCTTTTCAAAGTCTCATAAGTCCTATAGCTAAATCTAGTAGTTTTACATGGTCCTTGTGAAAATCAGTCCACATAGAAGCTCATATAAGCCATATTAAGCCACAGGCTTATTTAGCCTGCTAACTTGGCATTTTTGAGCTCATCTCAGTCCATATAGTGAGTACTAAAAGTCATAGAACCTCTGCATAAGTGTGCACCTAAGTGCACACCAATTCAGTAAACAGGCCTGCATATCAGCAGATACCCCATTTTCACCACCTGATCTAGGCTCCAATTGGAGTTCAATTGGGCATTTTCTGATAGGGCTTTTAGGATTTCTAGATAGCTCATAAGCCAAGCTAACTTTTGCCCCCATAATATTGCATTTCAATAGCTTATTTCACCCCTTAATTTGGTCTGCAATCTTGCCATATTTCTGAATTTCTGTGAACACTTTGCAACTGCTTATGTGTCCATTTGGCTTATTTTGTGGATTGTTTGTTTGAAATAAGTTGTTTTAAGCTTATTATAGTTGTTTAAACTTGTCCTGATCATTTGGTAAATTTTCCTAGCTTATTAGCTTATTTTGGGCTTATTAGCAAACTGCTTATTAGCCCAAAAGCGCTTATCAGGCTTATTAAACTTCCACTTTTATTTTTCTTATCTTTCTAATAATATTTTAGAATTATCTGTAATTTTTCATAATTTTCCTAATTTTTTAATATTTTTAATCATTTTTATTAGTTTTTAATAGTAATTAAATCATAATAAATAGAAAATTAATCAGAAAAATATAATTCCAATTTTCATAATTTTCTTTTGTCATTTTTAATCTAGGAAAAATATAAAAATATTTTTAGACCTTAAGAAAAACCAAAAATAGAAATAAAGTGATAGCTTCTATTTAATAGAATTTATCTTTTTAAATTTTAATTAAGTAATTTTCATTTTTATAATTTTATTAGCTTTTTCTCATCTTATAATATTTTTAGAAAAAGTTTTAGAATTTTCCTTGTTCATTTAGTATTTTTTACAAATTTAAATAGTTTAAATAGTAATTAAATAAATAAATAATTAATAATAATTAAATAAAAAGTATAAAAAATATAATTTAAGTTTTTAAATAAGTTTTAAGTAATTTTACATTTTTAGGTTTTAAATTTTATAAATTTCAGTTTTTGTCCCGTTTTAGATTTCCTGTTGCGCGTTTTAGTTTAATTTTAATCGCGTTACATTTGTTTTGTATATTTAAATTGTTCATTAGTATAAAAAAGCAAAATCAAAAATATCTGATTCATCAATCACTTTAAATCCAAAGCTTTTCACAGTTTTCCATTCACACCTCGTTGGGAAACGACCCAGGTGATCACTTGCCTGGTTCACACTACACACGAGCATCCGGTTCTGAGACTGCATTTGTTTAATTATAAGTGTTGTTTTCGGGCGGATCAAAGCGCTGGACGATTTATTGCTAACTGCTTTATGCAGGTACTGACGAAAGTTCATCAACCATCATTACATGTCTCAACATCTGCATCTCCTCATACTCATACTTATGAAGATCATCCTCAACGAAGCTCAAGAGGTTTGAATATGATGGAGGTGACGACACAAATGTACAGAAGATGTTGATCAAGGCAAGAACGACCAAAAGACGATACTTTGAAGATCACAAAGTATGAAGGAACGAAGAAGCAAGACTATTCTACAACAACACACAAAGTTCAAGACATTGAAGATGAAAGACCTAATCATTGGGAGTATTATTTGAATGACCATCCCTTAGGGGGAGATTGTTAGCATTGATTTAAAAGTGATGGTCATTTGTATTAATTAAACTTTGTGTCATGTGTATGTCTAGTCTAGCAAAGTGGGCTTTTGCTAGTTAATATGTAAGATTTAATGTAAAAGTCTAGTCCAACTCAAAAGCCCACTTTCAGCCCATCAAAGCCCTTTAGGGCATCACATTTGTAGTATATATTGGACACTCCCACCTCATTTCCAGTGTGCCTCATAAGATAGCTAAGGTAGGAGTTTGAGTGTGCTTTAAGTTTATTGTTTGTTTCCTTTTTCTTTAAGCTAATAAACATCAGGTTAATATATACGATCCACACTCTTCTCATCTTGTTCTTGTTTGAGTACCAATCGTATAGCATAAGTAGTGTATGATTAAGATAAAGTAGTGTCTTACATTTCAGGTACTAACCAAATCTGTGTCTAAGTGTACAACTTTTGTTGTCCAACATTGTTCAACATTGTTTCTGTATTACTAAAACATGTTCTATACATATGTAGGGAGAGCTCATTCTGATGTGTTACTTAATAACATGTGTGAAGTGTTTAATGGGAAACTAGTGGGAGGTAGGCACCAACCCATCATTACTGCTTTAGAATACATTAGAAAATATTGTATGCAGAGAATAGTGAATGTTGTGCATACAATTGACAAGTGTGCCGGACCATTAACACCAAAGGCAACACACATGTTAGATTTCATTAAGAAAGAGGCTTATAAATACACCGTTTTACGGACTGAAGGAGATAAGTATCAGGTTAGTGGATGGGGAGATAAGTATTTTGTGAATGTTGAAGCTAGGGCTTGTACTTGTAGAAGATGGGAGCTTACAGGTATGCCATGTAAACATGTTGTTGCTACAAACCGGTATATGAGGTTCAATGGAATGGAAGTAGGATCTGTAGAATCATGGGTTCATCCATGTTACTTGCTTAAAACTTGGGAGGAAACTTACAAACACCACGTCCAACCCATCAAGGGTTGTCAACATTGGAAAAAGTCAAATCTGGCTACAACCATTCTTCCACCTAAACATCATAAACCATTGGGTAGGCCCCGAAAGAAAAGAACTAGGACTTTTACAGAAAATGATGATAATGATAAAGATAGTAAGTTGTCATAGTCTAGTAGGAGTTTAGTTTGTGGTATTTGTGGCAATGCTGGACACAACAAGAAAACATGTCTTGGTCAAGGAGGTGTAACAGGAAGTCAAGGCAGTACCCATCAGTCACAAAAAACAACTTCATCCCAGCCAAAAGTGCCATCAAAGAAGAAGACAAAGGTTAAAGGGTAACAAATTTGAAGCAACTGAACAAGCTCAATGTCAAACTGATGCTCAATCTCAAAGTCATGTGCATGAAACCTGTGGTCAGTCTAAAAGTCAATCTGAAGCAAGTGTGGTCCAGCCTGAATCTGGAAGTCAAGTTGATGCTGCTTCTGATGTGAGTCCAAAACAATTGTGGTCTAGGAAGAAGATTATAGCAGCAAAGATGGCTTCACCACAAAAAAATGTTGGTTAAGTATTTCAAAGACAATGGTTTTCATCGAATATGTAATTCCTAGACAATATTTTATATCTTTTAACAATGTGTGTTTCTGAACTATGTAGACTACAAAATTTTATGCATTTGAAAATATATCCAATTTGCATTATGTAAGAAATCATCTCATGTTAGTCTATGGGATTAATTGAGGTTTAAATGTATCCATTTGCCACTTTATCCAGTTTCTACCTATTGTTGCAAATTCATGCAGATACTTATAAGTGTTGACTTTAAGAAAGTCAATTACTTTCATTATACATGAAAATTGACTATTGGATAGTCAATTTACCAGCTTGCGTTCTTACTTGGTTAATGTTTTGGTATTTTGACAAAGAGCAAAGAAGAATCAACAATGGATGAACAACACCAGAGCAAGTTATGTTCATACTTGAAAGTGGTGTCTGTTCATCCATCGTTGATACTTCTTCCATCTTTGATACTTGGATCTGTCTTGAATCTGTGTTTGTGAGTTGGATCATGTTTTTCTATTGTGACAAAGACCAATGAAGAATCATAAATGGATGAGGGAGAATCTGTGTTTGTGAGTTGGATCATGAGTTGGATCTGTGTTTGTGACTTGGATAATGTTTGTGTGGCTAAGCTACTAGTAAACCAATAAAGGCAGCACATGAATAACATATTTATAGTCTTAGCCAAGGACCAAAGTAGAGGACCAAAGTAGATGAAGTCAATGCTTTCTATTAGTCAACCTACATTGAAGCCTCCTAAACACACAAAACAAACTACTGTACATGACTTCTACTTTTAGTAAGGTTTCCAAAACACAAAAAACCAGTGTCTTTCTAAAGACACTAAATAAACCATATGCAAACTAAAACGATGACTATCCAGGAGAATACACACAAGTTCATCAAACGGCAAACTTTCTCCTTCTCAAGAAGGAGATCAGCTAGGGATGCTTGGTGAGCAGCCTCTAGCTCGATTGCTCTGTCTCCCGCGTTGACAGCCTCCAATGTCTCAGCTATGAGGCCGGCTTGGCATTCTTGTAACGCCGCCTCATTACGGTGAAGGTGCCTCCTCAAGTAGAGGATCACCTCCCTTGCTCTTGGTTGCATTGGTGGATCGTACCACCCATTGATGGGACATGTGGATCCCTAAAAAGCAAAAATCAAGACATTCACGCTTAAACTCATAACTTGAAAATAAACTTTTAATCTAAAACAACCATTAGACTTAAACCATGGTTAAACTAAACGTGACATTTTAACTTAAAGAAACCCAACCATTAACGCACCTCAACAGGACAACCATAGTAACGCCTTCCGGCGTTGACATTGTTCCAACAGGTCCTTACGACCGCCCGCCTGCCACATCCGCAACGCACCATTGTTAAGATTTGATCGGAAATATTTATGATAAGATTTTATGAGAGATGGGAGAGTTTAGGGATGAGTGGCCAAAAATTTTAGCTTTTATTAACATACAATTACTGTAGCAACTGCAGAAGTCGCGTGGTACTTACTCACACGTTAATGCGAAATGACGATTATGCCCTAGTGCTAAAAACAAAATGTAACGGAAAGGAACGACGTTGACCAGCGGATTACAGGTCAAAGGACGCAATCGGCCTCAAAAACTTAAAAAAGGGACGCACGGTGACGATTTTCCCAACTTTGGGGCCCCTGCGATGCTTTTGAGAAAGTTTAGGGACCAACGTTGTATTTTTGTCTTTTATAAATTTCATGAAAAAAATATTGGAACATATTTATTATAATAGTTTTAAAAAAAAGCATTGGATTATGAAGAAATAATCAAGTATAAGATTAAAAATAAATAAAAAAATAGGACCCACTTGTATGGGAAAAAGAGAATGTAAGAGGATTCACTCAAAGTCCACCAATTTGATGAGGAATCGATCTATTACAATGATTTCATACTTTGATTCTATGCCTCTATACCAAACAATCATGTTTGGTAATGAAAATATTCCCTCAAAACTACACCCATAAAACAAACACCCCCTAACTTAACTTCTATAAAAGAAGTGCATATCACTATAAATCCCATAAGGGTATTTTAAAAGCACTCTCTGGAGGTTACCCTCCCCGTGCATTACCTCTTTATCTATAGGGTGTCCAAAATTTATAAAGCACTCTCTAGAGGGTATCTGCCCTTCGTAAATTACCTCGTTATCATATAGGGTGTCCAAAATTTATAATGAAAGCACTCTCTAGAGGGTACCCTCCCTCCGTACATACCTCGTTATCATATAGGGTATCCAAAATTTATAATGAAATATATAAATTTTGGACACATATATGATAACGAGGTAATGTATGAAGTGAGGTACCCTCTAGAGAGTGATTTTTTGTTATACCATGAAAACAAATTTTTTTAGATATAGAATCTACTTTTTCCCCATAAATTTGGTACCGTACTACCGTGTATGATGTTTGAGATGGCCGATTGGCGGGGGTCAAAATATGGTAATCACATGCATTGATTGATACAGATAGGCCCACCCATACAGTAAAAAGAACCAAACAAAAAGGCCCAAAAAGCAATAGGCCCACCACTATCTTATCTATAATTGCATTGTTTCCACCGACTTCACTCATCTTTCAATATCGAACTTAAAATGCTTGAACCAAACATATAAACATAAACAAACAAAAACCAAACTCCATTAATGTTTCATAAATAACAATAAGATAGAAAAAAGAAAGAGAAACAAATAAATTGCTTTTCTTCCTTTATTACAATGACAAATTGGTTTGGTTTACATCACAAACTAAATCAATTAAAAATCGCTTGAGAGGGGAGCATGTTCATGGTTCATGAACACATTGGGGTAGACAATTCCGGCTAAGCCACCACCGATAAGAGGTCCAACCCAGTAGATCCAGTGGCCAGAGAAATCACCACTGGCCACAGCTGGACCGAATGATCGGGCTGGGTTCATTGATCCACCAGAGAATGGGCCGGCAGCCAAAATGTTGGCACCAACAATGAACCCAATAGCAATGGGTGCGATTGTGCCCAATGCGCCCTTCTTGGGGTCACATGCGGTGGCGTAAACGGTGTACACCAAAGCAAATGTGATGATGATTTCCATGACAACTCCTTGGATAGCTCCAACTCCAGCTGCAACTCCGTGTGTGGGGATAGCCTAAAAAGATACACTTTGTATAAGTATATATGCAATAAGCTATTCTTAAGTAATACGATAGTCCATTTATTAACAAAGGTTACTAAACTTTGCGTTTTAACAAAAATGTTCATAACATATTTTTAACTTTTTGGCTTACCAATCCTCCGGTGACGTAGCTAAGAAGATAGCAAGCAACAATGGATCCAAGACATTGTGCAATCCAGTAAAAGATACCGGTTAGGACAGTGATTTGACCACCAACAGCCAATCCAAAGGTGACAGCTGGGTTGACGTGGCCACCAGAGATGTTGGCACCAATGGACACTGCAACGAAGAGTGCAAGTGCATGGGCAACTGCCACAGCCACCAAACCAGGTGGGTCAAGTGCTGCATCGGTTGTCAACTTAGCTGCAAAAAAAGAAGCACAAATTTATACGTGAGCAAAGAAACTTGCATGGGCAATAAAAACTTCTACAATGGCGAATATATAGCTAGGTCCACAAATTTTGTTTGACATAAATAATGTACGAACTAAACAAGACATGACATGTAACACAAAATTTTAAGAACAAGTTCATTTATGAGAATCATGATTTTTGACAAAAGTTTACAATACGCAACAAAAAATTCATGTGGTTAACAGAAACCCGAGAGGCGAAACCCTCGTGGATCCGCCTCAACATTTTCGTAGAACTATTGCTAACAACCAACTTACTTACGAGTTACGACTAGTGACTAGTTGTGAAATAAAAGAAGTATTTACGCTTATTTTGAAGAAAAATTTGTTAGTGACAAAATGTACGTATTTTTGTAAAACTAGCTAGTTTGAAGTAGCAAATAGTTACGTACCATAGGCGATAGCAGAGCCGACACCAGCGAAGACAAAGAGGAGGGTGGAGATGAACTCAGCAATGTAGGCTTTGATTGAGCCGAAGCTAAAAGAGTCATCAAAACGACCAAAGGCAATTCCAGGCATTTTTTTAAAAATGATTTTAAGAACAATAGGGAGTGATAAAGAGATGAGGAGAATTGGGAGTGGGTGGTTTACAAATGACACTAAAGCCCCTTTATATAATGAAAATTTTCAATTATAATAATGTGAATAGTTTTGAAAACAATTGATATGGCCAAAATATGTGTATTTTTAAATTTGAAAATGCTGAGTTAAGAGAAGTTTGGTGTCATAATCAAAGTTATTGATGATCTTGTACAATAATTGTGACTAAATTATAAATAAACTTGAATTGACATTTTATTAGTAAGAAATGAACTATCACATTGTCACACATCAAATTAATGAGTGTTTTCTATATAATTTGTCCATTGTTTTCCTACCTTTTAGGAAGGAAGATGAAATAGATGATGAGGTAAGAAACATTGGGTTTGTCTTGATAATAAACTATGAACCTAAAGGGGTAATTATTTTCACAAATTTGGTTCTTGAGGATTGATAGGGGGATTTAATTAAACTTGTTCAACAAAAACTAACGAATAGACGTACTAAAAGTCTATAACAAACTCGAGCAATTAAGAACAAAAATACAGTTTAAAGAAAGTTTTACATTTGTGGAACAAATTATTCAACACAATGAATTGAAGACGGAGATATTGGTGCATATATAGTTAAACTTTTCTCGTGTTAGGCGAGAAGAACTTAGTTTTGAAGAAGTTGAGAATTGAAGATGGTGTGGAAAGTGATTATGCTGTGAACTGAAATAAGATGAGTTAATGTAAGAAGGTTAGAGGTGTAAATAAGGAAGTCAAGATGAGCCCTAGTTCTTATTCAGGGGTGAACCTAGGGGGGTTCCGGGGGTTCATGAGAACCCGATGGATGTTTGTCGCCTAGTGTAAATTTTTTTTAAACATATCGAAATTTCCGAAATGAACTTGGTCTCGAAATTATGTGTCACATAAACACATATCTTGTTTAGTTAGTCCACTAATATTTCAAAAGAAATACACGTCTTCTTAATTTGTTTACTAGAAATCGTACAATTTTTTTTTTTTTTTTTTTTTTTTTACTCGTAAAATTTTTTTTGTGCACCTGATGAATTGCTGTCCCGAGTCCGCCCCTGTTCTTATTCATGAATCATTTGAGGTTATTTCCACGATGGTTAAGTATTCTAATCGGCCGGGGCAGATTGAGTTTTCTATTGTCATATTTGCATGGTCCGTGCACAGTATAGACAAAAATGCTAAAACTTGTGCTTCTGGTTTATCGAATTGCTTCGTGTAAATTTGGTTACCTTCTCAATATACAAATATTTGTGGAGTGTTCTTCATAGATGGCGCAAACTGTTTGATGTGTGTATTCTTTAATTGTTCCTGGTACACTCATGAGGTTCTAAGTAATGAAGAATATGCCTTGATATGTATAGTCTCCTCAAGAATATGCTTTTGCTTTGCATCAAGATTACTATTATGGCTCATTGATTCTCAAATCTTAGGTTGTGTTTGATTTCTTAATAAAATCACTTAATACCTCTTAATCTTAATGGTCTATAAATCTGAACCGTTAAGAGCTTTTGACAATTAAAGGTTTTCTTTTCCCCTCATTTAGATGCGTTAAGAGGTTTAAACCTTTTGCCCGACAAGACTTGAAAGAAGATCTTACTACCTTTTAATGATATAGAAGCTAATTTTTTGTATTCTAATCATTCAAACGTTTAAAAAAACAAACAATATTATTTGATTCACATTCAGAGTTTTCCGCCACAGAATTAGACTCAGACTCAGAGCCTCTTAACAAAACAAATATCACCTTAATATTTACATTGTAAGTTGGCTTGTTATAATGCTTGAGATCATTCAGTTCGTTTCATAGTGTAGATTCATGAGATAGCTTCGTAATTTTCTCATTTAAAGTAATAAAAAAAAGTCCTACTTCTTCCAAAATTACCTATTTTCACAAAATTAAGAACCGTTTATAAGAGCCTTTTGGCATAAATGGTTGCACACTTGCACGACTAGTAATCTACATTATCGTGATAAATTAAATTATCTTCATCATTAAGTTATTAATCTAAAATTTGTATAAAATTAATCAAAAGAATAGTAAATGCTTGTTGTATATGCATCTAGATTTAAATTAATTATATTTATTTGATATTTTAGATTATCCATCACATCCCAAAACGTTTTTTATATCTGCAAAGGAATAACGATTATTGTAGTTTTTTATAACGATTAATGGCTAGCGGAGCAGTTTGTTGCTCGTTTGACTTTAACCACTATGTAAATTCTATTTTGATGAATTAAAAAATAATATGCTAACTAATACTTAAATATATTTAACAACATACAGATATGATAGATAATTGTATTTTTATATATTAAAAAGTTGGATAATAGAATTTTGAAGATAGAAAGGAATATAATGTTGTCTATGCTGGCTGTCAATAACATGCTTCTTATGGAAGTGTCTAAATACATCATATGTCTTGTTATGCACATAGGATATGGCTGAAAAGGCTTAAATATATGCTAAATTTTGTGTTTAAATCACCCTATTTGTTTGTGGAGAATTGGATCCTTGCGACCAACAAAATGTTGCCTAATAGTTTGAAGCATAAATTTAAAAATAGTTTTAGTTCTCTTGATCGTTTCTCATACATTATACAAATATCGTTCTAACTTGAAAAATGTTGTACAAAAAATACAGTCTTTGATTAGATAGTCTCAAATACGAGTATATTTCCTTTTTTAACTGCTATAAATCTAAAAAAAAAAAAAAAAAAAAAAGAGACCAAACAAATTATACTTATTGGACAGCTCAAAATGGAAAGTGTCGTATGTTATTTGCATAAGTAGAAGCATGAGTAGAAAAGCTAAGATAGGCTTGTTTTCTCGTATATCATGACATTTAGCTAATTTATCCTAGAAAAATAGAAAACAACAACTTGTGGTAGATTTCTACAATTTTATTTTATTTTCTTCTAGCTTTTGGGTTACTTCCAGAAGCATGTTTTAATAGTAATACTCCTAGCTTACTAGCTAGTCAATAATATATGGGCTAACTAGCTAATCAATAATGTGGTCTAACTATGCGTAAAAATGTAAAATCATGGTTCTAAAATTCGCGCAAAGCCTCGCAAAGGCGTGAGGCGTGGTCATGCCGTCACGCCACGTGTTATGCCGTCTTATGTCACGTCTTTTTGTAAACTCGATATATATGAAATATAATATAAATATATAAATATTTTCATATTTTGTGCCGCCTTATGACACGCCTTATAAACGCAAATGCTTTGCCTTAACCGCTAAGGCTTGAGGTTTGGTCATGCCGCCACGCCACGCTACGACTCGCGCGCTATTTATAACGTCGGTAAAAATCAAGCTTTTTTGTAAATCGGATTTACATATTTATATTACAGTCATTCATATTTTAAGGGAATCTGTCACTTTATATTACGGAGTACAATATTAAATTGTCATTCATATTCTAAGATGATTCACCATAGCAATCATGAAGTAGCTCAAACCATAGTGAAATTGTCTTTGTCTTTTCAAAAGTACATAAATTATTTTTGTAAACTTAACTATCTATGGGTAGATTTTTGTAAGAATAAAGTGACACTATGCTCAAATAAACCTAATAAACTCTATTCGAGGTTGTTTCTACTGAAATTTCAATAAGTTATACGGATATAATAATCACACATATGAGAAGATAATTTTTATGAAGAATAGAATATTTGTTTTTTAACGTCAATGGGCCTACTCAATAATAACTATGATTGATTAAAGTTGGCGAAGAGGAAAACATAATGAACAACTTTGGGCCACAAAGTGCACCGACCATCTTTTAAAAAATACCATAGATCCCAACTTTGCATCTCGTCCGTCCATCTAAAATACCATCCACGGTTATTATAAATCAGTATTTTTTTATCCTTCCATTTAAGGAAAGGGCAACATGGTCTTTCCCCAGCCTTTGCTTTTTCTGCTAATTCACCCAACCTTTCGCTCTCATTCAATAACTCACCCAACCCTCTCGCTCTCATTCAATAACCGTCACTCTCATTCAATCTCTTAAATAATCGACATCATCACCATCAAATCCGTCAATCCGCCGTCGTAAACCGCCGTAAACCATCAAATCTTATGAATAATGGAGTTAGTTGATGAAATAGCAGCGAGTAAGGATAAGAAGGTCTCTTCATCTGTTCATCCTGTTGCTGGTAAATTTTTCAGTTGATTATGATTAAAAGTGTTAGATATTGAATAAAATTGCTTATTTTGTTGATTATTTACGTTTTGTGGTTATTGTTTATTTTTTTGGATATTAGCAATAGGCATTGCTTATTTTGTAGATTTTGCTTATTTTAGGTTTTGTTGCTTTATTTTGTAGATGTTGTTTATTTTAGGTTTTTATTCATGTCGTGTAGTTTTTGCTTATTTTTTGTTTAGTGACTTGTTGCTAATTTGTATTTTGTTGATAATAAGTAGTTGTTATGGTTAAGTAGATGATTGTTTATGCGCGTATTGTAACTGATAAGATATGAGCATTAATGAATTTCACTAGATGCATTGTCATTTTTAAACTGATGTAGTAAATTGATCGTGAAAAAGATGGCGATTGTGAAAAAGATGTCCTTAAGATTCAAGAGGTTGATGCAGTAAAAAGCAAGTGATTGTGTACTGATGGTAGTTTTGGGGTAAACTAATGGTAACGTATGTAGTAAATTCATCGTCTTTTGGTAAACTGATGGTAGTATATGTAGTACTGATGGTAGTATTGAACAAGTTCTGATGGGTAGTATGTCATTATAAATATGAAATGGTTTTTTACCTGCTATTTTGCTGTATGTTTTAAAGTTTTTTACCTGCTATTTTTACAAGTTCTGAAATAGTTTTAGTTTACCTGCTAGTTTTACACAAATCATATGTGATTCTTCAAAATCATTTGTGATTTAGTAATGTAACTTTACATCTTGCATTTATATTCAGTTAAAAATACCAAATATGCTAGAACAATAAACTAAAACTATTCAATTAAACAAAAAGTAACTTTTCAAAATCACATTTGATTCTTTAGAATCACATGTGATTCTGAAGAATCACAGAATCATATGTGATTCTTCAAAAAAACAAAATCTAAGCAAACAAAAATATCGAATCTTCTGGAACATCAAACAAAAAGTATTCAATTAAACATAGTTGAATTAAGATCCTCATAGCATTTTTCCAACAGTGCAATAATAAAAATAAATAAATAAATAACCAAATCTAAACAAAGTATTATATGAAAAACTCAAATTTAAAGAAAGTATGATATTCAAGAAGCGTTAGTCGCTTGTTCAGCTGCGACAATTCTTGTCGCTTGTTCACCTGCATCAGTTTTAGCCTCTTGTGCAGTAGCAATTCTTGCAAGTTTTGCAACATACTTGGGATTCAACGGACATGTCGACTTGGTGTGCTTGTTAGTTTTCTCTCCACAGCATTCACATTTCCTTTTCCGCTTAGATGTTTCTTCAAGTGTCATTTCTCTTCCACTCTTTCTACGTCCTTCTTTAGACCAACCTTTGTTTGAAGCCATTGATGGATTATTGACCACACGTTTTTCGGGTTTCTCAACTGCATATATATCCATAATTACATCTCCTGTCTTGCATGAAGGAGGTTTAGGCACTTCATCCTCTATTTCTTTCTCGATTGATTTCAATTGTTCCACAAACTTTCCTAACTTGCCTTCATCTTTACTCAACAAAAATAAACACTCGTCTACCACGAAAGTAGCATCATTTGTTAATTTTTCAATTGGTTCATTTTTTCTCCATACCTGTTTGTGTTTCTTCTCAAACCAGGTGGTATTATCTCCCTTATCCAACGCCTCAAAATGTACTTTTTGGGGATCTTTTGAACATCACAGCTCTTCAATGCACAGAATGCGTGTCGACATAAGAACCCGAATCGAAGAAAATGTCTACAAGTACATTCCACTGACCAGTCTTCAAGAGAACGCAGAACCTTATTGCAGAACAGAAAGGAAAGAAATTAGAACTTTTTTTAATTCTGGAATCACATGTGACTCAAAACAAAATCACGTGTGATTGTCATGAGAATCACATGTGATTGTCATGAGAATCACATGTGATTGTTATATCAGATGATAATAGCTAAAAAAATATTTAGTAATTGCAAGTAAATTTACCTTGTATTCTACTACTTTTTCACATTCCTTCACCTTATATCCTTTTTCTGTATAAAGTGTCCTATAAGAAGCCGCATTCCTGTCTCTAACCCTAACAATCTCACACCCCTCTTCCGCTCTAAACTCTTCTATTGTGCAATTCCAACAAGCTTCCTTAATTTCCTTTTGAACAAGCAGAAATATTGTTCTTGTATATACTTTAAATGCATGGCATTCCATATTCAACTGTGTATAAAGTTTTGGAGCTGAGTCAAATGTGTTAAAGTCCAATTGTTCTTGCCTATATCTTTGCCTCTCCATTGCAGATTCGAAGCACATCATAAAATTAAACAATGTTGACCCATGATTTATGAAATTTTTGAAGAATGCGTTTTCACTCTCAGACCTTGAAGTAGTTCTCATCAATCCAAACAATGGTGAGTCAATAAAGTAAGCTGGTAGCCACATTTCTCGAAGTCTAAACATTTTTTTCATCCATTTGTGGTCATGCAATCCAAAATCTTCAATTAATTTGTTCCAGTTTTCTTCAAACTCCAATGGTTCCATGAACATATTCCACACAATCTTGTTCAAGCGCTTTTTGAAATCAGTTTCATTATAGATTTTTTTACAAATCTGTAAACAAATTTCATGTTATTCATGAGATTGATAAAGTGATTCACATAGAATCACATGTGATTCTATGTGATAAATCATATTTTGCAATTTTAAAATAGTATATGAATTAAAATACCTTTCCTGGAATTTTTTGGGTGATATGCCACATGCATAGTCTGTGTTTGGATTCAGTAAGGACTGCTTCAATTGTTACTTCATGGCTCCATCTTGATCCGTTACAATCATTTTTGGTTGTTTCTCATGTGCAGTCATAAATGATTTCAGTAGCCATGTGTAAGCTTCTGCATCTTCTCTAAGAAGCATTCCCGCACCAAGTGTTACGCACTTTTTGTGATTATCTATCCCGGTGAATGGAACAAACACCATGTCGTACCTGAATATCACAAGTTCCACAAAAAAATTCAAAAATAAAATAAAATAAAATAAAAAAATAATAATAATAAATCAAAAGTTTCACATGTTATTCTGGGAGAATCACATGTGATTCTATGTGAATCACATGAGATTCAGATTGAATGACAAGTGCTTCATGTAAATCACATGTTATTCATGAATGTTGAAAAGTTACTTGTTAGTTCTGAATGTTGCATCAAATGACACTATATCTCCAAATTCCTTATAGTTGCATTTGGCAACTTCATCCGCCCAAAACATTGCAACCAACTCAATTTTTTCAACCTTATAATGAAATGTAAAGTTCGGCACATATTTCTTTCGGTTTTCCATTTTGTTTATCAGCATTTGCGCGTCGCTTTCGCCTACGCATACATTTATATCCCTTTGATGATTCTTGAAATCATTACTTGTGCCATGAACATATTGAGAACCACCTTTCATGCTACATAACAAATGGTGTGCCTTTGTCACACCAAGTTTCATATTTGAAGCTTTAACAACGAACATTTTTTCCGCTTGAGTCATCTTCCTTTGTTTATTTTTGTTAGATGCTCATACTCTTTCGGAATCATTAAATGATTGTGCTTAGCAATGAATTTACTTAATTCATACTGTCCAGAAGCAGGATCCAAAGTTATGAATATTCGCGCCATACAACCTGTTAATCGTTGTCTTGTATTTCTGGCTTGTTTATCACTGTTTTCAAGATCCAATGTGTTTATATTTATCTCTTTTGGAAGCCCTTGCCTATTACACATAAGGTACTTACTTTTTACCAAACCACTTCTTGTATTTTTTTGTGCCCATTTTTTAGCTTCAAAGCCTGCTATTTCAGAATATTTGTTGTACATTTCAATACATTCCTCTATCGTATTAAACTTTTTCCCCTCAACAGGTAAATAAATATCATCAACAATAGGCTCCCAATACACAGATCTTCCGGTAGTTTCTTCATGTGTGTATAAAGTTGGTCTTTGTGTCATCCAATGTGTTTATGTTTATGTGGAAAACTAGAATGGGGGGTTGAATAGTTTTACCGTTTAAAATTAATTCGCTTTGTTACTTATCGTGATTTCAAAGTCAAGTAAACAATCAAGCACACAAACAATTGATATAAGTAAATAAGTAAAGAGAGGAAAGATCAAACCACACAACACAGTCGTTTATAGTGGTTCGGCTACAAGGACTCTCTTCCTTACCCTACTCCACTCCTCAAGCCTCTAACTCGAGAGTTTATCTTCACTAAGAAATAAGCTCCCTTCTAGGCGGAGAAAACATTTACACGTCGCTTAATCTTTTTCCGGTACTAAGCTAAACACCGAGTTCTTTACAAGGGTACAACCACTCCCGTTTGGTTCTTTACAAGGGTACAACCACTCCCGTTCACTCTATGTGTTTTGAGGACTAAAACACTAACCGGAATCTACTGTATGAATAATACTAACTATGATATGTGACTAATACAAGAAAACACAGACTCTATGTTAGAAGGAAGATAACAGACTGTTACTCCTTATATGTTGAGATCTTCTTTGCTACAAAAGGAAAGATCTATAAAATGTTAGTAAGCTAAGGGTTAGTGATATGCAAATGAATGAGTATGTATTTTAAGCTGTATGAGTGATGAAATGGCCAAATGATCAGCTTGCTATTTATAGGCAAAGCTGATCAACAGGCGGCGGATCCGGCGGATCCCCAAAATTGGATCCGTCCGTGTACCACTTTGGATCCGCCGTGTCAGGCCAGCTAAGAGATCTTCAAATCTTTCCAAATCTTGCCATATCTTTCCATATCTTCAAATGTCAGCTCTTTGGCTTGAAGATCTAAACAAAATATCACAAAATCTTACCAAGATTGTGTACATGATGCATGCCATGATGTCATCCTAATATTTAACTAATAAAGTTTCCATTTTAAGAAATAAACATGTAAACTTGTATATGTCATTTCTAGAAAACTTTGTGATGTGAAAATGTGTTTGTAAAATGCTTATCACTATAAATGTAAAAGACTTAATCTTATTTATGCTTTTGCTTAAAGATAAACTTTGTAATTGTCATTAACAAAACTAAGCAAAGATTGTAAAATATAAATAACGTTTTTAGGACGATATTTATATTAACAATCTCTCCCTTTTTGTTGATGACAAAACATAAAGTGTATTTTTAAGTAGAGAGCTTAAATAAAGGATGAGTCTTTTAAAAATATAGATTAAGTTAGTTTGTGCAAGTTTTAAAATTTATTTTACGTTAAAATGTATGTACTGTGATGTTTCACAGTTGATGCAAACTTAATCCTATCTCCCCCTTTTTGTCGAAACAAAAAGAAGATATGCGTAGCGGAATGCGATTTTGAGAACTTTAAAACTCTCCCTTGATTTATACTCCCCCTAAACGGAGTAACAAAGATATGATGTATGAACCTACAAAATAAATTGTTAGAATATGCTATGCTCCTCTTTGATGTATACTCCCCATTGCTAGAGTACCAACGTATACATTTCAAGAGTATGATATGATGAATGATCCTACAAAACAAATGGTTAGACTATGATATGCTCCCCCTTGATGTATACTCCTCATTGCTAGAGTACCAACGTATACGTTTCAAGGATGAGAAATGCTAAAAATGATGAGTTAGTATATGATATACTCCCCCTCGATCTATACTCCCCGTTGCTAGGGTACCAACGTATATGAATGAAGGTTGAGAAAAGCTACAAAAGAAAAGTTAGTTACTTCAATCAAGAAGCAATATGCATATGCAATAGTCAACCAAGAAAGGTCAACCCATTTGACTTCTAGAAAGTCAAAATTTAGTGTCTGATCAAATTTTTGTACCTAATGTACAATTGATCAATGCAATATGTGGAGTTAAAACAACCACACAATGATGTTAGTATTCTAAAATGAAATAATATGCTTAATGTTGATCACCCACAAGCATAAACACATAACAATCATCCATTGAAAATATGTGACAAAAGTCACAAAAATGATGTTACATTACAACAAATAAAAATAAATCCTAAAAAGTCAAATACTACAACATCATCCTAAAAAGTTCCTATAATAGGAAACTAACAAAGCTTCTATTGAGGAGGATGAGAGATTGCATTGAGACGCTCGAGAACATGGTTCAAGATGAACCTCATCTCATTTTGGAGCTCATGGACCAAAATGTTGGTCCTTTGGGCCAAGTGAGCCGTTCTCTCACAATGTGAACAATCATGAATCTAAAAACTGGGAGGAAGAATAGTCTCAAGGTTTTGTGGCGGTGGTGGTGGTGGTGTGATCCGTGGTGAAATGTATATATAAATAATATCAGACGGATACACGTGAATAAAGACAAATCAACCTTTTAGGAAAAAGGCTAACTTGTAAAAACACACGTTTGTGATATATGTGATACCAGGTAAGTGATTACCCGGGTCGTGTCTCAGCGAGGAGTAAATGGACAATCGTGTAAGGTTTGGATTAGAGTGACTGATGAGTGGACAAGGAATTTTTTCTTTTTTAATTCTAATTAACAAATGAGAAACAAATTCTCACGGGAAAATTAAGGTTAACACAATTTATATAAAAAACGCGAAACGGAAATTACAAAAACGGGATTAAAAACCAAAATTTATAAAAATTAATCTTACAAGTACAAAATTATTTTTCTTAAATCCTAAATAATAAAAGAAAATTTTAGAAAAAAGATTTATATTTTTCTGAGTTTTATATTTTTTATTATGAATTAAAAACTATTAGAAACTAATTAAAAGGTTTAAAAATAGTAAATGACTTTAGAAAAATATGAAACTTTGCAAATAAATCTAAAATATTATTCTTAATCTAGGAAAAATAAAATCAGAAGTTATCTAAACCCTAATAAGCAAATGGGCTAATAACAGTTTGGAAATAAGCACTAAAATAAGCACTTAAGCACTAAAAAAATACCACAAGCTCAGAAATAGTTCAAACAACTTATTTAAGCATAAAACAACTGATTAAAGTCCAAATAAGCACATGGAATAAGCAGATGAGCAGTTTCAAAATTTAAGCAGAAATGATAGGGAAATCCCCAACTTGCAGATCAAATTAAGCACTTCAAATAAGCTGATTAATGGAAACTTATGGGGGCAAAAGCTTCCTAGTACTACAGGCTATACTAAAACACCAAAAGCCCCAATTTTACCAACCCAATTGAACCCTAATTGGGCCCTAGATCAGATGGACGAGGAACCAAAAACTAGTTGCAGGCTTGGACAGGTTCAAGTGGGCTTATTGCAGATAAATTATAAGCTAGCTAATGATCTAAAAATTGAAAACCAAACTCAGATTCTAAAAGCTAGTAATACTAACTCTAAGAAAACCAAATTTCAAGCACAAGGGTCAAGAGGATAAGCAGATTCAGACCAATGAAAAGGCTGAGAAAAGCTCAGTATGTGCTGGTCTGCACAAGTTATTCTAAGTGATCAGTTTAAATGGAAACATGCACAAACCAAAAGAGACTTATCCAATCTTTTGTGAATCTATTAGACTGACCTAAAGAGACTCAAAAATACAAAGAAAAAGGTCCAAAAGAGCTTATGGCTTATTATGGCTTATTATGACAGTTAAAAGCCTATGATTACCACAGACCATGCACCACCATGATTTCTATCTAATTGGCTTAAAAGAACTCAAATACAGCTTAATTACACTATTTTAAGCAAGATCCAACTTAAGCAAATGGTCAATGAACAGTGATGACCCAGTTTAACCCATTTGACTTATACAGCCAAACACTCCTTAAAAAGGGTCTGTTTTGCTTTTGAACAAGCACAGGCTAACTTAAGCTAGATTTTTGATACAATAAGGCTTTACTAGGTTAATTGAACACTAAAAAAGCAGTTTTCTAATAAAAATAAGCACTGACATAAGCTCAATTCTAACTAAGCTATTTTTGGCTTTTTTAAGGTTTTTAAGAAAATTTAAGCCTAGGCTATATCAAACTAATAGAACAGTTAAGAAACACTACTAAGCTATCAATAAGCAGACTAGAACTAGAATAAGCTATGAATAAGCTATGGAACAGTAAAGTAGAAAATAATGCAAGAAAATTGAAGATTGCTTACAACTGTATTGGGATATGAAACAAAGGAAACTGATCAGAGATAAGCCTAGCTTGTCAGAACCAAGCTATAAACCCAATTAAGCTTTCCAGTACAGCTTATCATCCAACACTGCTGATTTTGGCTTATTGTTGACTTTTTTGACTTTTTCTTGACTTTTAAAATTTAAACAGAATTAAGTGACAATAAACTATCAATAAGCTGTCACAGGCTTATGTTAGCTTATTTAAATAGGAAATAGAAGCTTTTACTAAAAACAACAATAAATTTAAAGTAGTGAATTATCTGAAACTTGAAATTGCATTAACTTAAGGACTTGGTACAATACTGAAATAATTAAAGACAAAAGAGCTTACATGAACTTGAATTAAAGTTTTAGAATTGAAATTGAAACTGAAAATTAGACAATAACATAACTACACTACGAATTGGTCTAAAGCAGTGACAATCTTTTCTTTGTGTCTTTATCTCTTTAAATAGCAATCCCAAAAGTATCTCTGAATCATCCTGATCAAATCCCACCCACTAGATGACTTTGAATCAATCCCAGTCGTTCAATGTAATTTTGGCGGGAAAATAGTCAAGTGGGTATTTAACGTTTTCTGAGCACATGGGGGAGGGTTAGAGTGTGTAAGTGAAGATAGGGATAAGGGTGGTGGATTGTCAGGGGATGAGGGGTGGTATTGCAGAGAAACGGTGGGTGAGGGTGGTTTGGTTTGGCGGGCAAGTGGGTTGAAGATGAAACGTTTGACCGAGGTCAAACGTGGTTTTGGTTAACTCAGGGATAAAAAGGGTTGGGCTTGGGAAATGAAATGGGCTTGGTGGGTTGGGTTAAGGATTAAAGGGTATTTGTTTGGTCCGGTTATGTGTAGTTTGTTTAGGATAGGATTTAACTTTAGAGACCATTTGTGTAATTTCCTGAAAATTCAAGGACCAATGCTGCCAAGTTTCAAACTTCAGGGACCAATCTTGTATTTTCTGAAAATCATCTCCAAGGGTTATTCTTGACAAGTAGAGCAATTTCCCAGACCAAACTCATAAATTCCGTCCCCGTCCTCGGCTTTTCACAACTTTCCAATCTTGTGCTCGGTTTTGGCTGTTTTTGCCATGTTTTCGATCCTTTTGTACCTGAAACACATAAAAACACAAACCACGAATATTTGCAGTATAATATGGTCTATTTGGGTGTTTTTGATCATCTTTGTGTCTTTAATGGGTGTGAAATGATGAGTATTTACACACTCATCAATCCCCCACACTAAGCTATTGCTAGTCCCTAGCAATCCGATCATATAAAGTAATGAAAGGATCAAAAGAATACCAAGTATACCCCGTTTTGATTTTTTATACAATGCAAGAATTTTAAACTAAAAACAAAATAGATAACATGCTTGATTTCCAAAAAATGGTATCATGGAACAGGATTCACACAAACTGCGTATCTCCAGGGAATTGTAATCGTCATCCTCTATTATACTCCCAACTAAGCTTAAACTCAATGCGCAAATGCTAAAACTACTAATATCAATAATCTATGTAAGCCGAAACTTAACTTTTCACTCCCACATTTATCAAGTTTAGGTGACTGTGCTCATTTTCAAAATATTGATAACAAAAATCGACGTTTTTATAAAACTTTGACTAATATTAGTTGAAAGATAGATTTAAAATTCACAACAAGCAAGCTTCAAAATTTATTGCATTTTGCAATATCATTCCATTTTATTTTTATTTTTTTATTTTCTCATTTTTTTCTTCTTTTTTTTTTTTTTTTTTTTTTTTTTTTTTTTTTTTTGATACTTAACTTTGTGCAATATAAACTAACGGAGTTTCACGGGAACCAAGACCTTAAACCTTCATGGAATAAAGGATCCAAGGGCCGTTACAACGGAGAGTTCCAAGACCTTAACGCCTTTCAGAATTAAGGGTCCAAGGGCCGGTGTAAGAGGGCAGCCAAGACCTAAACGCCTTCCGGAAATAAGGATCCAACGGCCGATCTTGAACCTTAGCTTTTTAGCACATACTTTTATTACTTAACTTTTACATTATTATGACATATGCTTGTTCCGAAGTTTAAATAAAGCTTTGAACTAGTATTTTTCAAAATCGTAAAGAAAAATGATTTTGTGTGTTCAAAAGTTTGAAAAATAAGCACTAATTAAGTCAGATTCGTTATCTCCTGGGAGGAAAAGCCATAGATTACTTATATAAGCTCTAAAGAAAACCAACTATTCTACGCTTAGCATTTTCATTTGCACATATCGTAAAACCTTAGTCTAATCGTTAAGGAAGCAGCCAGATCAATACTCTAGCAGAGTCAGGATTCCCTTTGTTCTAACCTAATCAAGACTAAACACTTCTTTTTTATTGCAATTTCTTATCTAAAAACGAAAAAAATTAAAAATTTGTGCCAAAACGGGGGTACTAGGGCACTAGAAGGTACATATGTGACAAAATTCGAGAGAATTCCCCCCCACACTTAGAATTGAATATTGCCCTCAATATTCAAAGTACCGGCTATTATGCCGACACTTAGAACGTAAAAAGGTAATACTAATAGCCAAGTGTGTGAAAGAAATCTCTATTTTCACAAAAAGGATTAAAAAGATATCCCTAGATAATCGTTAGTAAAAAGATAGGATATTGGGCGTCTGGATTGAAAACATGCGCGGCAATCATCACAATCCAAGGAAAACCTGCAAACAAGAGCAAACAACACACAAAACAAAGCACAGTAGAGGAATCCCCCCACACTTAGTGTCATAAAATAGAAAGAAGACAGAAACATGGGCGTTTACCCATGCAATGCTAATGTTTTTGTTAGCCGAGTCACTCGCTTGACTCGACCCCGAATTCATTGGTTCATGGGGAAGGAAGTGGAAGAACAATCTCCATCGGACTTTCATTCAAAATGTTTGGATAAACATTGAATTTCATGAAAGTTCCAATCCGATGAGATACATCCGGCTCAAAAGATTGATAAATGGAGATGCCGAGATCAAAAACTTTGTCCTCATTCCCAAACGAGTGAATGAAAGGACAAGCTACCTTATAAGCACAGAAAGGTAGAAAAACTCGAACGACATATGTGAAGTCAATGTAATGGCTATCCTCAGAAGGAAATGTCACATATGTCGGAGAAAGATCAATATCGGGATTAAGAGTTGAGGTCATATCATCAAGTTTATGAATAATAGAGTCCTTGACCTCATCGTTTTCTAACTCTTCATCAAAGAGAGGATTTATTTTGCTAGAAAAGTACTCATCGTCAAATTCAAAAAGAGAATTCGAATAGACTTCGAGACTTTCATTTTGAACGTCCTCATCAGAAAGTGATTCATCATCACTAGAGGAAAAATCATCATTTGAATTGAAAAGGGGATTAGAGAAAATCCCGAAAAATTCATCGTTTGAATTGAAAAGAGGGTTAGAAAACGTCCCCAAAAAATCATCAGTAGTGTCAAGAGGTTGATCACTACGAAAAGAACCATCACTTTCACTGTCGGAAATATCCTCAGACTCACTTGGGATTGAGATAAGGTTCTCAGCACTAGACTTTATGAATTCGTCCGATTCCTTTTCAGGAATAGTGCTAATATGCTCATCCCCCATAATAAGAGAGTCCTTGGGGTCCAAAGTTGGAAAGAATGATGTGATTGCAATAGACTGAGGGAGTTGAGAAATGATATCACTCAAAGGAATAGTACTCTCCTCGTCGTCTTCATCTTCGTCATCGAGCATGCAAGCCTGTTTAAACAAGAAACGATTTTGTGCTGCTCGTTCTACGGCGAGTAAATCTTCCATAGATTCACCATGACGATCATCTTGGGTATGTTTATCAGCCAAATTTTTAAGTTCATTTTGCACATTTTGAAGTTTTTGGAATAAATCTTCGAAAGATTCTTCAAGAGATAGCTGAGGCTGAGTTTGAATCGTTTCATACTGTGGAGGTTGGTCATGATAAGAATAATCAAAATTGTTACAAGGACTGTGCTCATAGACAAGCAGGTTCCTTTTTTGACAATCAGAATTATAATGTGGACCTCCACAGTACTCACAACAATACATTTGCTGTGACTGATTCGGTGAATTAGATGGATAATGGTCATACCCGAAATTTTGACTGTTACAAGAAACCTGCTCATAGACAAGCATGTTATTTGTTTGACACTCAAAACTTTGGTGAGGACCTCCACAATACTCACAAGGATCATTTGGAATATTTTGAAATGATGTATCATTGAAGTTTTGATAACACGGTTCTTGCCAAAATGAATCTGGATAATCAAGTGTATTTTGGATTTCAGAAGTGCAACATATGCAAAGTCCATGAGTAAACCCACATCCTTTGCAAAAACATCGTTCACACTGTGAATCATCCCCCAACGGATCTCCACATATAAAACAATTATGCTGAGTGAGTGAACATGGCTGGGGTTGTGGAGGGTGTTCGGGAAGACTTTGAGTATTATCGATGGAATTAAGCTTTTCTTTGAGGGCTACTTCACACCAATAACAAGATCCTTTTGGTGCATGATTTCCACACCGCTCACACTTACACTTGGAACAACGAAGATTATCACCCACTGGACCTTTACAATCAAAACAGCGATAGCCCAGTGATGACATGAGAATTAAATATTTAAGAAGGGTTTAAGAAGATAGAATCAAACGGTTTAAGAGGGTGAGGAAAAATATTTTTGAGGTTTTTTGGAAAAAAAACTTAAACCTTAAATCAAACAAATCAATTAAAACAAGACCGAGGCAAAAAACAAGGAACTTGAACCTTAAATCAACAAGCGTACGGTAGCTCTCTAAAAGATAAACGCACAGAGTGGCGGAGAAGCAAAGGTGGGCAATAAATGCTCCTTAAAAACCCGCTTCTTTCGGTTCGACAATTTAATGTCAAACCTCCTGAAACATCCGTTAGAGTTTGTTTATCAATCAAAGGTGAGCCGAATTCGCAAGCGACACAAAGGAAAGTTTTAATCTGATATTTGGGAACTTATTATGATAATACTCCAAGTTGAGGAATATTATTTTGATTTTGCTTTTATCTTTTATTTTACAATAAAACGGAAAATGTTTTTGGGTTTTTATTAATTTTTTATATGATAATATATATATAAAAGAAAGGAAAAATATTTTTGTATTTTATATGTTTATGAAAGTGGAAACTTCTGAAAGAAGGATCTCAAGTCACTAATCGTTTTAAAATCTCAACGATATTGTCGCAACACAACCCCCCGGCAGCGGCGCCAAAATTTGATCCGTGGTGAAATGTATATATAAATAATATCAGACGGACACACGTGAATAAAGACAAATCAACCTTTTAGGAAAAAGGCTAACTTGTAAAAACTCACGTTTGTGATATGTGTGATACCAGGTAAGTGATTACCCGGGTCGTGTCCCAGCGAGGAGTGAATGGACAATCGTGTAAGGTTTGGATTAGAGTGACTGATGAGTGGGATAAGGAATTTTTGATTTTTTAGTTCTAATTAACAAATGAGAAACAAATTCTCACGGAAAAATTAAGGTTAACACAATTTATATAAAAAACGCGAAACGGAAATTACAAAAACGGGATTAAAAACCAAAATTTATAAAAATTAATCTTACAAGTACAAAATTATTTTTCTTAAATCCTAAATAATAAAATAAAATTTTAGAAAAAAGATTTATATTTTTCTGAGTTTTATATTTTTTATTATAAATTAAAAACTATTAGAAACTAATTAAAAGGTTTAAAAATAGTAAATGACTTTAGAAAAATATGAAACTTTGCAGATAAATCTAAAATATTATTCTTAATCTAGGAAACATAAAATCAGAAGTTATCTAAACGCTAATAAGCAAATGGGCTAATAAGTAGTTTGAAAATAAGCACTAAAAAATACCACAAGCTCAGAAATAGTTCAAACAACTTATTTAAGCATAAAACAACTGATTAAAGTCCAGATAAGCACATGGAATAAGCAGATGAGCAGTTGAGCAGTTTCAAAATTTAAGCAAAAATGACAGGGAAATCCCCAACTTGCAGATCAAATTAAGCACTTCAAATAAGCTGATTAATGGAAACTTATGGGGGCAAACGCTTCCTAGTACTACAGGCTATACTAAAACACCAAAAGCCCCAATTTTACCAACCCAATTGAACCCTAATTGGGCCCTAGATCAGATGGTCTAGGAACCAAAAACTAGTTGCAGGCTTGGACAGGTTCAAGTGGGCTTATTGCAGACAAATTATAAGCTAGCTAATGATCTAAAAATTGAAAACCAAACTCAGATTCTAAAAGCCAGTAATACTAACTCTAAGAAAACCAAATTTCAAGCACAAGGGTCAAGAGGATAAGTAGATTAAGACCAATGAAAAGGCTGAGAAAAGCTCAGTATGTGCTGGCCTGCACAAGTTATTCTGAGTGATCAGTTTAAATGGAAACATGCACAAACCAAAAGAGACTTATCCAATCTTTTGTGAATCTATTGAACTGACCTAAAGAGACTCAGAAATACAAAGAAAAAGGTCCAAAAGAGCTTATGGCTTAGTATGACAGTTAAAAGCCTATGATTACCACAGACCATGCACCACCATGATTTCTATCTAATTGGATTAAAAGAACTCAAATACAGCTTAATTACACTATTTTAAGCAAGATCCAACTTAAGCAAATGGTCAATGAACAGTGATGACCCAGTTTAACCCAATTGACTTATACAGCCAAACACTCCTTAAAAAGGGTCTGTTTTGCTTTTGAACAAGCACAGGCTAACTTAAGCTAGATTTTTGATACAATAAGGCTTTACTAGGTTAATTGAACACTAAAAAGCAGTTTTCTAATAAAAATAAGCACTGAGATAAGCTCAATTCTAACTAAGCTATTTTTAGCTTTTTTAAGGTTTTTAAGAAAATTTAAGCCTAGGCTATATCAAACTAATAGAACAGTTAAGAAACACTACTAAGCTATCAATAAGCAGACTAGAACTAGAATAAGCTATGAATAAGCTATGGAACAGGAAAGTAGAAAATAATGCAAGAAAATTGAAGATTGCTTACAACTGTATTGGGATATGAAACAAAGGAAACTGATCAGAGATAAGCCTAGCTTGTCAGAACCAAGCTATAAACCCAATTAAGCTTTCCAGTACAGCTTATCATCCAACACTGCTGATTTTGGCTTATTGTTGACTTTTTTGACTTTTTCTTGACTTTTAAAATTTAAATAGAATTAAGTGACAATAAACTATCAATAAGCTGTCACAGGCTTATGTTAGCTTATTTAAACAGGAAATAGAAGCTTTTACTAAAAACAACAATAAATTTAAAGTAGTGAATTATCTGAAACTTGAAATTGCATTAACTTAAGGACTTGGTACAATACTGAAATAATTAAAGACAAAAGTGTGGAAACCGTAGAGGAGGGGTGAATACGTTTCCATTTAAAAACTTAAAACTTTTTGTATCAAATAACCGATCAAGTGTGATGTAATATGAAAAATGTCAACAATGGTTATGTATCATCTAGGGATGAATAAATTAAACTACAACACAAGCACAATCAACCATGACACATACATAACATAAGCAACTAGCCACACATGCATAAACACAATGCAAATATAAGCATAAAGCGATAAGGAATAAAATGAAAGTAAAGAGATAAGTAAGAAGGCGCAAACCAGACACGGTGATTTATAGTGGTTCGGTCACGAAGCTCCTCTTCGCCCTACTCCACTCCCCGAGTACCCAACTCGAGAGTTACTTCACTAATCAACAAACTCCCTTCAGGCGGAGAAAACCGTTACACGTCGCTTAACTTGTTTTCCGACACTAAGCTAGATGTCGAGTGCTAATCTTAGCTAGCACCAATCTACCACGATCTACCCGATCTACACCTTACACGTCGCTTATCCTATTTCCGACACTAAGCTAGATGTCGAGTGCTAATCTTAGCTAGCACCAATCTACCACGATCTACCCGATCTACCCTTGATCCACATGATCAATCACACAAGCCCAATGGCTTCAAGAGATCTTCACTATCTCTTAAGATCACAATGATCTTGACTCACTCTCTCACAAAAGAAAAATAATCTTGATGTATGCTATGATACAATCAAGAGTGTAACCAATGTTACAAGACCTAACAACTCCAACACTTTGTATCAACTTGGATACTTTGTGTTCTTCTCTTGCTAATCAAGAGGGATGACAACACTTTGTATCTACTTGGATACTTTGTGTTCTTCTCTTGCTAATCAAGAGGGATGACAACACTTTGTATCTAGGATACTTTGTGTTCTTCTCTTGCTAATCAAGAGGAATGAAGAGGATCACTTGAGTGGATGATTGGATCACTCTTAAGCAACCTAAGACTCTCCAAATGATCAAAGAAAGTTATCTAAGTGAAGAGGGATAAGACCAGAGAAAAAGGACTGGAAAAATCAAGTTGGAAGTGTGGAATGGTCCACTATTTATAGGCAAGGGAAAATCTGACCGTTACAGACCCACGGCTCCACTAAATACCCGACGGCTCCACTAAATTTAGTGGAGCCGTCCATACTTAAAGGTGCCGTTGGACGCTCCCTTTTTTTTGTCTTTAGTGGGGAAGGTTTATTTGGGGAAGTTGGAGCTGTTTTGGAGGGAAAAATGGCTGTTGGGAGTTTTCAAATTTATTTTTCAAAATAAAACATTTCCTTTTAATTCAAAAATAATTTGTAAAATATATTTTTGAAAAAATGTTTTGTCACATTAAAAATGTGAAGTTTAGAAAAATATAATCCTTTGATCATTTGTCAAGTAGTAGATTTGTTTGTCCATACCTTGAGTGATTTATGTCGGGATGGAAATCTACGACTTCGTTGAAGCATACTTGAGACGTTGGGAGGTGTTGATGAAGTATGCATTGATGATTTGTGTTTACAAGTAACTTGCACATTTTACGTTATGCATTACAAGTTACATGTTTGTCATCATTAAAACCGAAGAAACCGTTTAGTTTAAATATCGTAATATTTGCACTAACAATCTCCCCCTTTTTGATGATGACAAATATGTAAACCGTAACACATAGTAAAATGTAAAAGTTACCTGTTTACACTCCCCTTCTCCCCCTTTTGTCGAATCAAAAAGGTAGTTGCCTCGAGCGCTCCCTTGAATTCATTCCCTACTCCCCCTTATTGAACTACATTCCTTTCTTCCTAGAAAGGCGAGTTTGCATCATCCTAGTGAAGCCTTCTATCATCACTTGTGAAGATGACTCCATGCTATGTATTCAAATACTCCCGAGCTCCCCCTAGCTCAATGCTCCTCTATGGTGACTTAATCCCCTTGTTTATTTACCTTAGTATCTAGCGGATCCATGGATCAAATTCTTACAAAGGCTTTTCCTACATCAAGGGTTAGCTTCGTGCAACATAATATATAACAGTATAGGAGCAACATTATAGGGATAGAATACACATAGCAAGACATGCATGTGTTAAACTATGTTAACACGTAAGTGTCACAACCCGACCAAAACCTAAGGTGTAATTGTTCACTCAATCACACTAATCAAGAACGAGATTCGTTCATTGACTGACGCACTAAATGACTTATTCCAAGTTGTCATTGGGAAGGAAAGTTCTAACAAACCTTTTGAACAACATAATCATCTACCTAAGATGATTGATGTTAAGGATAGTTTGTTGATAAGACATACTCTAAATGATTACTATTATGACAAGTCGTGCCATAAAGTAGACTCGATAGAGGTTATACCTAAATGATTCCATAAGGTGGGAGAGTGTTGGTTGTGGTGACAACAAGGACAACTTGGGTTATGTGGTTGTAGGGGAAAAATAATGGGATGACCCATTAGTGGTTGTGGTGATGGTGATGGTGACAAGGATGATGTGTTGGTGCCAAGTCCAAAGAGGTTTGATGGTGATAGGGTTAGTGTGATAGCTAAGGGTTGTGGTGGACTTGGTGGAGGTAAGGGTGTAGGAATCTTAAAGGTGGAGGATGATGATGATGTGGTTGGAGATGTTGGTTTTGCCCTTTGAGGAAAGGTGGGAAAGGATGGTTTAGTTTAATATATCGTTTGCACTGACAATGAGATGCATGATATATTTCAAAAGGGAAAAAGAAAAGGTGTATGTGATCCTAACAGGATTGTTGGTGGATATCTCTAACGGGGTTAAGGTAACGAAGTTCTAGGTTTCTAGGTTAGATGATCCTAGTTGTGTGTTAGAGATAATTTGGTCTATGAAGGGTTTCATGTGTTTGTGAGGATTGAAGGTTGTTGTAAGGTTTGAGTGTGATGAGTTGAGGGTTATAAGGTTTGAGTGTGATGATATATAGGTTGAAGGTTCTTAGACTAACTATCACTGTCAAGAGTGAAGTGTAGCTAAAAGGTTTGAGTGGGATTGATATAAGGGTTGAAGGTTGTAAGGTTTGAGTGTGATGATCGATGAGTTGAAGGTTGTAAGGTGTGAGTGTGATGATCTATGAGTTAAGGTTCTTAGACTAACTATCATTGTCAAGAGTGAAGTGTAGCTATGAGGGTTGAGTGTGATGATGCAAGATAAGCTTGCAATAGTGAGGCCTTCTATAGGCAAGGGTTGTGGGATTCAAACTAAAAGTTGGTGGTAGAGTCCTATGGTGTAGTGAAAGAATCCTAGGGTGTATGTGAGTTTGCAAAATTTTGCAGGTTTGAGGTTAGGGATGCAGGGATCTAAAGGAAACAGTGAAAATTCGTCAAACATAGGTACGGTACCACTAAATACCACACGGTACCGTTAAATTTAACGGTACCGTGGCCTATTTAACGGTACCGTGACCTGGAAGTCACGAATTTTCCTGTGTAGCCTAGTTCTGGGCAGCTAAAGGGAAGTTTCCTAGAGAATAAGAACCACATTTGTGTGTTCTTGAGGGTGTTTGGTGAAAGACTATATGAGTGTGTTTTCAATCCCCCTTAATCTATGACCATCCGGACAAGATGTAAAAGATAAAGAGGAAAACAAACGTTGACGAAAGCGATGAGCTTAGTAACGTCATGACAAGTGGTGGATAGCATACGATAAACTTCACCTTTGAAGTCACGTAGCTCTTCTCAATCATTGTGAATATTCATAGAATATTATGATGAGGCATGCGATTACTAGGAGATATCCTAAGGGTTAAGAAGATAAAATCTTCAGAGTTGTGAGGTTGGTGACAAGGTTCTAGTGGGGTTATCTCAACTTATCCTAGCGGTTCTTCGCTTGAGGTGTGTGGAAGGTGAGTGGGATGCGGAAGCATTGGTAGTGTTTAGTACCATGCGGAAGTGTGACGGAAAAAGGCTAAGGAATTAGATGATAGATACAATCTATTCTGATAGGAGATGGTTTTGGGTTCAAGACTACATTGAGTGGGTTTTGATGGCAAGAGGAAATGGTTTTGGGTTGGTTTGAAAAAAGCTGTGCAGAAGAAAAGTGAATAGGCGCGTTTTTCAGATGCACGGCTCCACGGTTCCACTAAACATTAGTGGAGCCGTGTCTCTTTAATGGAGCCGTGTGTCTGATTGAGCCATTTTTCTTCTGTTTTGACTTTTGGCTGATTAATCTTACTTATTTAGTAAGACTTTTTGACACGAGGAAAAAGTTTATACCTAATAAACTTTTTGATGAAAACGACTAGGAGAGATGACATGAAATGACCTTAGTGTTTCCAAGGAAATTGACTAAGTTGTCATTGGATGAGGGTTGACTTCTAATATTTCCCGTGAAATAAATAGAAGTTATAAGTAGTGTTTTGGAGGATGACTATAATATTTCCCATGAAATATTTAATTAGTCGGAATACGAAACGCAAGGAATGACTTAATATTTCCCGTGAAATATTCAGACAGTCATGTGACAAGTCGAAAGGGAATGACTTAGAATTTCTTAGAGAAAATTCTAAAAGTCATGAGACGAATGAGAAAGATGACTTAAAAAGTCATGGGTGATTAGTTGAGAAATGACTTCAATGTTTCCCGCGAAGCTTTTGAGAGGTCATAAAGGGGATGAAAGGTTATAAGGTATGACGCGAGGGATGACTTTAACATTTCCATAGAAATATTGAAATAGTCATGAGCGGGATGATAGGAATGACTTAAGAAGTCATATGACGAGACGTGAGGGATGACGTTCATATTTCCGAAGAAATATTTAGGTAGTCATTAAAGTGATGTGAAGAATGACTCAATATTTCCAGTGAAATATTTAAAGAGTCATGAGACGAGACACATGAGATGACTTCAATATTTCCAGTGAAATATTTAAATAGTCATAAGATTTATGGAATAAGTTCCATCATTCCTAGACCTAGACGGAGACGGTTAAGGGATTCTCGGTTGAGAGGATTGGTTGATTTACGGATTTCGAGGTGCTTCGCACGCGAGTGTTTCACGGTGTTTTGAAAGACGTAAAGCTAGGCCTATGGTGCTGATTCGCAGCAAGGTTTGGGATCTAAAGATGTGTATATACACACGAGGATGAAAGGAACTACTAATCACTTATATAGTAACTCGTAAGTCCTTTGTCACCCGAGGGTAGACGTAAGCTTTTAGCTTTTGGATGAGCGTTTTAACATACATTGTTAAAAGGCTTGAATGTGATGTTTCGGATATGACATTTAACAATTGCGATCGCAAGTTAAATTTACTTGAATATTTCGGATGAAATATTTAAGTTGTCAACCTTACTCCGAGTTCTACTGGGTTTGTATCTAACCTACCCATGACAAAAGGGTGTATTGCTTGGAAGAAGGCAAAGGGATGACTAGGAAATTAGGACAACTTCGCGACTACTCTAACTTATGGGTTTTGACACTAGTGTATGACTCTATGACTTCTAAGGGTTCATAGTGATAGGCATACCTAATTCCTAATGTGTCAAAATGACCTAGTGTGGGTGCAAGCAAATCATGTAGAATGCACATAACGAATAAATGCAAACATCATGCAGAACATGATAATCATTTAGTATTTAAGATCACGAAGACATTTAATCATATCTTATGAAAACATGTTATCATTTTGAAACACATATGCGGGATGCAAGCAATCTAGGTTTGCTAAGGAAGATCCTAGTTACTACTTATTCAAAATGAGATCCTAACGGGAGATAAAGTTTACCGATGTAAACTATCTCTAGTCAAATGTAGGAATGAAAACTTTTCAAGTTAGAGAATGAGTATGAGACTATCACTAGTGGTGCTCAATTAAGGCTAAACACGACCATTTTTACGGGTTATACACCAACCCAACTTCTCTCCTGGAAGCAATCCAACCGTTAGGTCAAATTGAATTTCTAGTGCGATAGATTCTCCAGTAGTCATTCTCATGTTAGAAGAATTTGAATTCCTATATTTGCCTATCGAAGTATAGCAAAGATGATTTTATCTTGTTTTGCTATACATGGCCTAATATGACTTAATTAACCATACTTTGAAAGTAGGTTAAGAAAATGACATGTCTTACACAACTCCTAACAAAGGCAAGCGAGATGTTTTAATTTCGTGTTTGAGATTTAAAGGTTGTTTGATGGAGATGGTGTATTTTATGATCTCTTGGACAACATCTTTGTTTGTTGAGTTGTTACATGTTATTTTAACATGATTTGGTTTCCTAGAACCAAGAGACACTCTAATGTGATACAATGTAGAACATACTACATCGTGTGTGTTTCAAGAATGCTCCTTTGCATATCTTGAGTGAGAATCTAGTGAAGGTTACTTACCTCAATAGATCTTGTGAGCATTTTATTTGAAATGAGACATACTGTTTATTTCAAAAAGTATGCTTTTCTAAGAGGAAACTTATCACTCTTAAGAATGCTTTGTGAAACAAGTGTTTTAATGTATGACCAATTTTACTTGTTTATGCAATGACACATGTCCTAATAGGTTATTATTCAACTCTAATATCCTATATTTGTTAACATGATGCAATGTATTCTCTTGTAACATAACCATTCATGTTACAAAGAAAATGAGATGCATAGGATATAAGTTATCCATTGTCAATCTTTTGATAAGAGAAATACATGTGATATTCTCAAGATTGATGACTTACATAATAGTTAATAACATATTATGTGTGACACTTTTACTAGACATGTGACTTTGAGTGTTGAGTCGTTCATGAGCAAAGTTTACATAGGTTGTTTGTTTGCTCTTGTTTGGTTTTTCGGAAATGACACATTTACTAATTGCACTGCAATGTAAATTACTTGTATATTTCGGATGAAACATCCAAGTTGTCAATCCTACTTGGTTGTGTATTTTATGCATCTTTTAAACATGTTAGTTTAAAGTTAGGAACACAACCATTGGACAACAAGACTTAACATAGCATCTTCAACACAAGTGTGAGTTATGATCCGATGCATATTATTTTTGTCTTGAGAGGACGTCATTATTTTCATAACAATCGAGTGTGATTGAGTATGTAGATTCAAGATAATATGTTTCATCATGTTTTGATGTTATCTTGAAGCTAAACAAATAATGACTCCAATTTCATGTCCACACTCGAAAACTTGTCAATTAGATTCGATGATGATATCAATCATAATTTGAATAATGAATTGATATGTACTCGAAATCTTTCTTGACCCTCACGATCACTCCTTTTAAAAAGAAAATAAAAATTTAAGGAGTGTGTTCCATTTATTCTAATACTGCTTGTATGTGTGAGGTTAATGACATATTAAGTCACTACTTCGATATTGTCATTTATTTTTATTTGAGAAAAACTATTTATATTATTAAGTATAATACTTTTAGTTTTTCGACACCTCATTAGTATAAAAATAATTATCTTAACTATTTTTATACAACATACGTAAAATACTAAATGTTTAAAACATTTTGTATGTGTGTTAAATCACTGCAAGTTTAATACATTTTCTTTTACTTAAATACTAAATGTATTAAAATTACCTTTTATCTTTTTTTTTTAGACAACCCATGGTCAAACAAGACAAAATGATGTAATGTTTTAAAGATCATGTTACGGATTTTATGAAAGTGTTAAGTGTTTTGGGGTGATATACATTTTACACTTAAACCTTTGGAAAAATAATTGTGTAAGACAATATCTTTCAACACACATGCTCTACCAACTTAGTTTCTATTCCTAAGAAAGTTACTAAACCATTTTAAGAACTTGCAACAAATGCAAGACAAATGGTTGATGCCAATATGCAATGCAAACTAATTACTTAATATAGTGCAAGTGATTTAGCATGAGCCTTATAAATGCATAAACCGAAAAACTATAATAAGCAAATAGCAATTTAGCTTAACACACAAAAATACTTATCGTCATTTTGTGTATTATGTATAACAATGTATACTAAGCTTGATTTTATTTGACAATGAATTTGTTTCCTCCCCATTTCAAAGATTTTTGCTGAGTCACTTTGAAAACATGTCAAGGTTTAAAAGTTGAATCGCCCCCTTTTTTTTTTTTTAGTTTGACCAAAAATTTATGCAAACTGCATGACCAGAAGACCTTTAGTTGAAAATCAAGGACTTTAACATACTCTCATTTAGAACTAATTCATAAAAATGTTTCTGAAATGAAAGTAGACTCAACATCATTTAAAATGATGGGCGACACGACTCGTACAGACTTATGGTTGATATTATATGGATTTCTGAAAATGAACCAAAAGTGAAAAACAGACAAGCAGATGCACGGCACCATTAAATGACTCACGGTACCATTAAATATAACGGTACCGTACCATATTTAGTGGTACCGTGGTCTGTTTTCTGATTCAGAACTGCATGACATAATGACTCGTTCTGAAAACATGACCGGACACTTAAAAACACTATTCTTTTAGTGGTTTAAGAAAACCTTCAAGCTAGTATGACAAAGTATACTTAACAACAAAACTTGTAAGTATTAAACAACTAAATACTTTTCATATTTTATCACATTCATGGGTAATTTGATACATGGATCGTACTCAATTTTGAAAACCATTTGTTTTAAAATTTTGAGCGACGTGGCTCTGGTACCAATTGTGGAAACCGTAGAGGGGGGGGGGTGAATACGTTTCCATTTAAAAACTTAAAACTTTTTGTATCAAATAACCGATCAAGTGTGACGTAATATGAAAAGTGTCAACAATGGTTATGTATCATCTAGGGATGAATAAATTAAACTACAACACAAGCACAATCAACCATGACACAGACATAACATAAGCAACTAGCCACATAAGCATAAACACAATGCAAATATAAACATAAAGCGATAAGGAACAAAATGAAAGTAAAGAGATAAGTTAGAAGGCGCAAACCAGACACGGTGATTTATAGTGGTTCGGTCACGAAGCTCCTCTTCGCCCTACTCCACTCCCCGAGTACCCAACTCGAGAGTTACTTCACTAATCAACAAACTCCCTTCAGGCGGAGAAAACCGTTACACGTCGCTTAACTTGTTTTCCGACACTAAGCTAGATGTCGAGTGCTAATCTTAGTTAGCACCAATCTACCACGATCTACCCGATCTACACCTTACACGTCGCTTATCCTATTTCCGACACTAAGCTAGATGTCGAGTGCTAATCTTAGCTAGCACCAATCTACCACGATCTACCCGATCTACCCTTGATCCACATGATCAATCACACAAGCCCAATGGCTTCAAGAGATCTTCACTATCTCTTAAGATCACAATGATCTTGACTCACTCTCTCACAAAAGAAAAATAATCTTGATGTATGCTATGATACAATCAAGAGTGTAACCAATGTTACAAGACCTAACAACTCCAACACTTTGTATCAACTTGGATACTTTGTGTTCTTCTCTTGCTAATCAAGAGGGATGACAACACTTTGTATCTACTTGGATACTTTGTGTTCCTCTCTTGCTAATCAAGAGGGATGACAACACTTTGTATCTAGGATACTTTGTGTTCTTCTCTTGCTAATCAAGAGGGATGACAACACTTTGTATCTAGGATACTTTGTGTTCTTCTCTTGCTAATCAAGAGGAATGAAGAGGATCACTTGAGTTGATGATTGGATCACTCTTAAGCAACCTAAGACTCTCCAAATGATCAAAGAAAGTTATCTAAGTGAAGAGGGATAAGACCAGAGAAAAAGGACTGGAAAAATCAAGTTGAAAGTGTGGAATGGTCCACTATTTATAGGCAAGGGAAAATCTGACCGTTACAGACCCACGGCTCCACTAAATACCCGACGGCTCCTCTAAATTTAGTGGAGCCGTCCATACTTAAAGGTGCCGTTGGACGCTCCCTTTTTTTGTCTTTAGTGGGGAAGGTTTATTTGGGGAAGTTGGAGCTGTTTTGGAGGGAAAAATGGCTGTTGGGAGTTTTCAAATTTATTTTTCAAAATAAAACATTTCCTTTTAATTCAAAAATAATTTGTAAAATATATTTTTGAAAAAATGTTTTGTCACATTAAAAATGTGAAGTTTAGAAAAATATAATCCTTTGATCATTTGTCAAGTAGTAGATTTGTTTGTCCATACCTTGAGTGATTTATGTCGGGATGGAAATCTACGACTTCGTTGAAGCATACTTGAGACGTCGGGAGGTGTTGATGAAGTATGCATTGATGATTTGTGTTTACAAGTAACTTGCACATTTTACGTTATGCATTACAAGTTACATGTTTGTCATCATTAAAACCGAAGAAACCGTTTAGTTTAAATATCGTAATATTTGCACTAACAAAAAGAGCTTACATAAACTTGAATTAAAGTTTTAGAATTGAAATTGAAACTTTAAATTAGACAATAACATAACTACACTACGAATTGGTCTAAAGCAGTGACAATCTTTTCTTTGTGTGTTTATCTCTTTAAATAGCAATCCCAAAAGTATCTCTGAATCATCCTGATCAAATCCCACCCACTAGATGACTTTGAATCAATCCCAGTCGTTCAATATAATTTTGACGGGAAAATAGTCAAGTGGGTATTTAACGTTTTCTGAGCACATGGGGGAGGGTTAGAGTGTGTAAGTGAAGATAGGGATAAGGGTGGTGGATTGTCAGGGGATGAGGGGTGGTATTGCAGAGAAACGGTGGGTGAGGGTGGTTTGGTTTGGCGGGCAAGTGGGTTGAAGATGAAACGTTTGACCGAGGTCAAACGTGGTTTTGGTTAACTCAGGGATAAAAAGGGTTGGGCTTGGGAAATGAAATGGGCTTGGTGGGTTGGGTTAAGGATTAAAGGGTATTTGTTTGGTCCAGTTATGTGTAGTTTGTTTAGGATAGGATTTAACTTTAGGGACCATTTGTGTAATTTCCTGAAAATTCAAGGACCAATGCTGCCAAGTTTCAAACTTCAGGGACCAATCTTGTATTTTCTGAAAATCATCTCCAAGGGTTATTCTTGACAAGTAGAGCAATTTCCCAGACCAAACTCATAAATTCCGTCCCCGTCCTCGGCTTTTCACAACTTTCCAATCTTGTGCTCGGTTTTGGCTGTTTTTGCCATGTTTTCGATCCTTTTGTACCTGAAACACATAAAAACACAAACCACGAATATTTGCAGTATAATATGGTCTATTTGGGTGTTTTTGATCATCTTTGTGTCTTTAATGGGTGTGAAATAATGAGTATTTACACACTCATCATGGTGGTGGTTGGTTGTTGATCGGCTGTGATCAAGTCATATTTATTTCCAAGGAATACAGTGGAAGTTGTATTCCCGGGTCGTTATCCCCAACGAAGGCGTGAATGGAATTCGTGTTCTCGAATCGCGATTGCGTGCAGTGAATGGTGAATAAAAAGGGATTTTGGTTTTCTAAGCTACGATATGTGAACATAAACTAAAAAACAATTTAAAAAGCTAGAACAAAAACAAATGTGATTAAAAACGTAACAGAAAAACTTAAAAACGCGAATTATAGAAAAAATGGGACTGAGAACGAACCTAAAAACGTCAAAATAATGAAATAAAAACTCTACGGGTACAAAATTATTTTTCCTCCATCCTAAATGATAAAAGAAAATTTTACAAAAAAGAAATATATTTTTTTGACTTTTTAATTATTAATTATGAATTTAAAACTAAATAAAACTATTTAAATGATTTAAAAATAGAAAATGAAAACAGAAAAATCTGGAAAATTCTGCGTAAATCTAAAATTAAATTTAAAAGCTAGGAAAAATAAAAGCATAGCTTATCTAAACCTAATAAGCAGAATGGGACAAATAAGCAGTTTACAAATAAGCTAAAAATAAGCTAAAGTTAACTAAAAATTACCAAAGGATCAGAACTAGTTCAAACAACTTAAATAAGCTTAAAACAACTTAAATTGAACAGCTAAACTCACAGATTAAGCCAAATAAGCAAATAGTGCAGCAGCCATAAAAAGACAGAAATGGCAGCAAAACCCCTACTTGCAGACCAAATTTAAGCACTCAAATAAGCTAATTAGTGGAAACTAATGGGGGCAAAAGCTTCCTAGTACTACTGACTAACTACAAACCAAAAATGCCTAATTTCTAACCTCAATTGCTACCTCAATTATGCCCTAGATCAGATGGTATAAAACATAAAAACTGAGCAGGGCAAATGTGCAGGTTTAAATCAGATTAAGTGGGCTATTTGCAGAGCACTATTCAGCTATTAAATAAGCTCAAAATAGAAATCTAAGCTAAAACAGATAAAAACTAACTTGCAATCTATTTGTAAAACAAAAATCAGAAGCTAAAACCTACTGCTACTAGATTAAAATTGAGATTGAGAAAGGCAATAAGCAGATGTGCAGGCTGAACCAGAGGGCTAGAAATGGATCAAAGCAAATGGATGTTCAATGGGAATTAACTAACTCTGATTATCTACTTTGTGGACTAAAAAGAGAACTAATAACACCAAAATACAACACAAAGAACATCTAAATCCTATAAGGGAATAGCAGAACAGTAATGAGCTAAAAAAAATTTAACAAATCAAACTTAATCCTAGTAAAACCTTAAAGACAGTTGAAAACAAATTAAACATAACTTCACTAACCTGGATTAGAGCAAATCCAAAGTTCTAGGGGGTGCACATGAACAGTGCACCTCAATTTTGACCCATTATGACCCAATGCCAAACACACCTTAACTTAGACTGTTTTGAATTTTGAACTGAGCAAACCTAAGTTAAACTATCTTTCTGAAAACAGTGGAACAACCAACCATAATTAAACTTTAAAAAAAAAGCACTAAGCAACTAAAATAAGTAAGATAAGCAGTTTGACTATCTTCTTTGACTAATGTTGACTTTTTGGAGATTTTGAAATTAAAACAGACTTGGACAAAATAAACTTTAGTAATAGCTTTAATAAGCTCATGTGAGCTTATTGAAACAGTAATGAGAGCTTGGAACAATTAACAACTTGGAAACGAATTAACACTGGTTTAACTAAAACTTGAAATTTGCTTGAACTTAAAATTTGAACAATGCTGATGAATTAAAGTACAAATGAGATTACAAGAACTTGAATTACAAAGTAGAATTGAGACTTAACCGAAAATACGCAAATAAAGATTCTACACTACGAAGGTGGTCTAAAACAGTGACAAACTTTCTCTGTGTCTTCTTCTTCTTTAAATAACACTCCAAAAGCTTCTTCTCTCTCTTCTCAGCATTTCCCAATCGTTGGATTAGATTTAAGCAATCTAAACCCTTCAATTTATTTTTGGCGGGAAATGGGTTTTTCCAGCTGGAGGGGGAACACGTGAACAAGTACTTTTGAAGTAGCTAAGTGTAGGGGAAGGCGTGTACCAGTGAAAAAGTATTGGGAGGCAGTTGTCTGGTAATGATTTCTGGGGAAGAGGGTGAGTGGTTTGCGGGTTTAGTTTAGGGAAATGGTGGTTTGACTTTTTGGTTGACCAGGGTTTAGGTTTAGCTAAAACAAAAAGAAACGGGGATGGGCTTGGGTGATATTGGGCTTGTGAGGATAATGGGTTGGGTTTATAGGATTAGGATAAAATGGATTGGATTTAGGCTGGATAAAAGGTTTAGTTTTAGTTTAGGATAAGGTTTTAAGTTTAGGGACCACTATTGCCACATTCTGAAAATCCAGGGACCATTTTTGTAAAGTCTGAAAATTATCTCCAAGGACCAACTTTTACATTTTGATATTTTCCGGGTCCAAACTCGTAATTTCCTTCCCCGCCTCGGCCTTTCACGCTTTTCCAATCTTGTGCTCGGTTTTTTCTGTTTCCGCCCTGTTTTCAATCCTTTGTACCTGAAACAAATAAAAACACAAAACAAGGATATCTGCAGTAACATTTAGGTGTTTTTGGTCGTTTTCTAGTCTAAATGGGTATAAAAATGATGAGTATTTACACACTCATCAATCCCCCACACTAAGCTATTGCTAGTACCTAGCAATCCGATCATGTGAAGTAATGAAAGGAACCAAGTATACCCCGTTTCGACTTTTTATTTAATGCGAGAAATTTAAACTAGAACAAAAATAAATAACATGCTTGATTTTCAAAAATGGTATCATAGAACGGGATTCACACAAAATGGGTGTCTCCAGGGAATTGAAATCGTCATCCTCTTTTTATACTCCCAACTAAGCTTAAACTCAATGTGCAAATGCTTTTGTAAAATGCTAACACTACTTATACTAATAATCTATGTAAGCCGAAACTTAACTTTTCACTCCCACAATTTATTTAAGTTAGGTGACTGTGCTAATTTTCAAAATTTTGACCGCAAAAATCGACATTTATTATGGTTGTTATTTGTTTAAGTCAAATACTAATTTACCGGAAACCTCAAAAATCTAAGGATCAAAAAAGGCCTTTTCCATGTAGCGACTTTCTTCTCGGCAAATCCCAAACCAGTTGGTTTTAGGTGACCAGGCTTTTGACACCCCACAGAGAATAGTACCGGAATCAGCGGAATTTCGATTTCAAAGATTTTGGATATTCCCACTACGCTAGTATTAAATACTTAAATAGATAACAACAAACGATCATTTAGAGATTAGAGACTCAAAGACGAGATCACTCCATGTAACGGCTTTCTTCTCGGCACATCCCAAACCAGTTGGTTTTAGGTGACCAGGCTTTTGACACCCCACAGAGAATAATACCGGAGATTTCGAAGCCCTTTGAAATCAACAATCTACTAAATTACCGTTTAACCTTTATACAAAATCGACGAATCCAAGTTCAACTTCCGATTCAACTTTAAGAGAAAGCAATTTTCCTACATTTATTAACACATACATCTTTAATTTCACAACATCAAAACTTATTGCATTTTGCAATATCATTCCATTTTTTCATTTTGCAATATCATTCCATTTTCTTTTTTTTTTTTTCTTTTTCATTTTTTTCATTTTTTTTAACTTATATATATATATATATATATATATATATATATATATATATATATATATATATATATATATATATATATATATATATATATATATATATATATTTACATATATGCTTTCTCCAAAATTAAAATAAAAAGTTGAACTCGGGCTCTATATCAAAATTGTATAAAAATTTGTTTTGCATAACAACATGATTTTGGCGTTCAAACATTTGAAAACAGCACATATCTAATCCGATTAGTTATCTTCTGGGAGGAAAAGCCATAGATTACTTGTATAAGCTCTAAAGAAAACCAACTATTCTACGCTTAGCATTTTCATTTGCACACATCGTAAAACCTTAGTCTAAAAGTTAAGGAAGCAGCCAGATCAACACTCTGGCAGAGTCGGGATTCCCTTTGTTCTAACCTAATCAAGACTAAACATAACACACTTTTTATTTAAAAAACGACAAAAAATTTTAAAATTTGGGTCAAAACGGGGGTACTAGGGCACTAGAAGGTACTTATGTGACAAAATTCGCGAGAATTCCCCCCACACTTAGAATTGAATATTGCCTCAATATTCAAAGTACCGGCTATTATGCCGACACTTAGAACGTAAAAAGGTAATACTAATAGCCAAGTGTGAAACGGAAATCTCTATTTTTCACAAAAAAGATTGAAAAGATATCCCTAGATAATCGTTAGTAACAAGATCGGATATTGGGCGGCTGGATTGAAAACAGGCGCATCAATCATCACGATCTAAGGGAAACCTGCAAACAAGGGCAAACAACACACAAAACAAAGCACAGTAGAGGAACTCCCCCACACTTAGTGTAAGAAAATAGAAAGAAGTCAGAAACATGGTTTGTCACCCATGTGGTGCTAATGTTTTTGTTAACCGAGTCACTAGCTTGACTCGACCCCGAATTCATTTGTTCTTGGGGAAGCATGTGAAAAAGAAAATCTCCATCGGACTTTCATTCAAGATGTTTGGATAAACATTGAAGTACTTGAAAGTTCCACTCCGATGAGATACATCCGGCTCAAAAGAATGGAGATGCCGGGGTCAAAAACTTTGTCCTTATTCCCGAACGAGAGAATGAGAGGACAAACTACCTTGTAAGAGAGGAAAGGTAGAAAAACTCGAACGTCATATGTGACGTCAATAATATGGCGATCCTCAAACGGCAAGGTCACATATGTCGGAGAAAGAAGAATATCGGGATTAAGAACTGAGGTCATATCATCAAGTTTATGAGTAATAGAGTCCTTGACCTCATCGTTCTCTAAATCTTCATCAAAGAGAGGATTTATGCTAGAAAAGTACTCGTCATCAAATTCAAAAAGATAATTCGAATGAACTTCGTGACTTTCATTTGAAACTTCCTCATCAGAAAGTGATTCGTCAACACTAGAGGAAAAATCATCATTTGAATTGAAGAGGGGGTTAGAAAACGTCCCGAAAAAATCATCAGTAGTGTCAAGAGGATGATCACTACAAATAGACGAATCACATTCACTGTCCAATATATCCTCAGACTTACTTGGGATTGGGATAAGGTTCTCAGCACTAGACTTTATGAATTCGTCCGATTTCTTTTCAGGAACAGTGCTAAGAGGCTCATCCCCCATAATAAGAGAGTCCTCAGGGTTCAGAGTTGGAAAGAATGATGTGATTACAATAGACTGAGGGAGCTGAGAAATGATATCGCTCAAGGGAATAGTACTCTCCTCGTCATCATCATCGTCATCGAGCATGCACGCCTGATTAAACAAGAAACGATTGTGTGCAGCTCGTTCTATGGCGAGTAATTCTTCCATAGATTCACCATGACGATCATCTTGGGTATGCCTAGCAGCCAATTTATTAAGTTCATTCCTTACATCATCAAGTTTTTGGAATAAATCTTCGAAAACCAAATCTTGAGGAGATGGCTGAGGCTGAGGTTGAATCGTTTGATACTGTGGAGGTTGGTCATGATAAGAATAATCATAATTGTTACAAGGACCATGCTCATAGACAAGCGAGTTCCTCGTTTGACAATCGGAATTATAGTGCGGACCTCCACAGAATTCACAACAGTAATACTGTTGTGGTGGTGTATAATATGAAGATGTGTCAAATCCGGACGATGTGTGATTGTTATAAGGGTTCTGCTCATAGACAAGCATGTCTCCCGTTCGACAATCAAATCCCGGATGAGGACAACCTCCACAAAACTTACAAAGATCATTTGGCATATTTTGAAATGATGTATCATTGAAGTTTTGATAGCACGGTTCTTGCCAAAATGAATTTTGATGAGGGATGAAATCGTTTTGAAAATATCGATAATTAAGTGTATTTTCAATTTCAGAAGTGCAACACGTGCAAAGTCCATGGGTAAACCCACATCCTTTGCAAAAACATTGTTCACAAAGTGAATCATCTCCCGACGGATCTCCACAATTAAAGCAATTTTGCTGATTGATTGGAGACGGCTGGGAGTGTGGAGGGTGGTCAGAAAATCCTTGAGAATTATCGACGGAATTAGGGTTTGATTTAACGGCTAATTCACACCAATAACAAGATCCGTCTGGTGCATCATTTCCACACTGCTCACACGAACACTTGGAACAACGAAGATTATCACCCACTGGACCTCTACAACGAAAGCAGCGATAGCCGGGTGACGACATAAGAATTAAACATATAAGAGGAATGAGAAGGTAATAGAATCAAATGAATAGAGGGTGAGAGATAAAGAATTAAACATATAGAAAGAAGAATATTTTTGAATTTTTAGAAACATTTTGAAAAACAGAAAGGAAAATGGAAAAATAAATTTTGAAAAGAAAATCTTTTTGGGTTTTTTATAAGAAAATATTTACGAAGGAAACGATAACTTCTCGGGAGAAGGGTCTTCAAAACACGCAACGACAAACGAGACTTAAAAATTCGATTCAAGCCTTCCCCGGCAGCGGCGCCAAAAATTGATCGGCTGTGATCAAGTCATATTTATTTCCAAGGAATACAGTGGAAGTTGTATTCCCGGGTCGTTATCCCCAACGAAGGCGTGAATGGAATTCGTGTTCTCGAATCGCGATTGCGTGCAGTGAATGGTGAATAAAAAGGGATTTTGGTTTTCTAAGCTACGATATGTGAACATAAATTAAAAACGATTTAAAAGCTAGAAGAAAAACAAACGTGATTAAAAACGTAACAGAAAAACTTAAAAACGCGAATTATAGAAAAAACGGGACTAAGAACGAACCTAAAAACGTCATAATAATGAAATAAAAACTCTACGGGTACAAAATTATTTTTCCTACATCCTAAATGATAAAAGAAAATTTAAAAAAAAAAGAAATATATTTTTTTGACTTTTTAATTATTAATTATGAATTTAAAACTAAATAAAACTATTTAAATGATTTAAAAATAGAAAATGAAAACAGAAAAATCTGGAAAATTCTGAGTAAATCTAAAATTAAATTTAAAAGCTAGGAAAAATAAAAGCAGAGCTTATCTAAACCTAATAAGCAGAATGGGACAAATAAGCAGTTTACAAATAAGATAAAAATAAGCTAAAGTTAACTAAAAATTACCAAAGGATCAGAACTAGTTCAAACAACTTAAATAAGCTTAAAACAACTTAAATTGAATAGCTAAACTCACAGATTAAGCCAAATAAGCAAATAGTGCAGCAGCCATAAAAAGACAGAAATGGCAGCAAAACCCCTACTTGCAGACCAAATTTAAGCACTCAAATAAGCTAATTAGTGGAAACTAATGGGGGCAAAAGCTTCCTAGTACTACTGACTAACTACAAACCAGAAATGCCTAATTTCTAACCTCAATTGCTACCTCAATTATGCCCTAGATCAGATGGTATAAAACATAAAAACTGGGCAGGGCAAATGTGCAATTTTAAATCAGATTAAGTGGGCTATTTGCTGAGCACTATTCAGCTATTAAATAAGCTCAAAATAGAAATCTAAGCTAAAACAGATAAAAACTAACTTGCAATCTATTTGTAAAACAAAAATCAGAAGCTAAAACCTACTGCTACTAGATTGAAATTGAGATTGAGAAAGGCAATAAGCAGATGTGCAGGCTGAACCAGAGGGCTAGAAATGGATCAAAGCAAATGGACGTTCAATGGGAATTAACCAACTCTGATTATCTACTTTGTGGACTAAAAAGAGAACTAATAACACCAAAATACAACACAAAGAACATCTAAATCCTATAAGGGAATAGCAGAACAGTAATGAGCTAAAAAAATCTAACAATCAAACTTAATCCTAGTAAAACCTTAAAGACAGTTGAAAACAAATTAAACATAACTTCACTAACCTGCATTAGAGCAAATCCAAAGTTCTAGGGGGTGCACATGAACAGTGCACCTCAATTTTGACCCATTATGACCCAATGCCAAACACACCTTAACTTAGACTGTTTTGAATTTTGAACTGAGCAAACCTAAGTTAAACTATCTTTCTGAAAACAGTGGAACAACCAACCATAATTAAACTTAAAAAAAAGCACTAAGCAACTAAAATAAGTAAGATAAGCAGTTTGACTATCTTCTTTGACTAATGTTGACTTTTTGGAGATTTTGAAATTAAAACAGACTTGGACAAAATAAAATTTAGTAAAAGCTTTAATAAGCTCATGTGAGCTTATTGAAACAGTAATGAGAGCTTGGAACAACTAACAACTTGGAAACGAATTAACACTGGTTTAACTAAAACTTGAAATTTGCTTGAACTTAAAATTTGAACAATGCTGATGAATTAAAGTACAAATGAGATTACAAGAACTTGAATTACAAAGTAGAATTGAGACTTAACTGAAAATAAGCAAATAAAGATTCTACACTACGAAGGTGGTCTAAAACAGTGACAAACTTTCTCTGTGTCTTCTTCTTCTTTAAATAACACTCCAAAAGCTTCTTCTCTCTCTTCTCAGCATTTCCCAATCGTTGGATTAGATTTAAGCAATCTAAACCCTTCAATTTATTTTTGGCGGGAAATGGGTTTTTCCAGCTGGAGGGGGAACACGTGAACAAGGTACTTTTGAAGTAGCTAAGTGTAGGGGGAAGGCGTGTACCAGTGAAAAAGTATTGGGGAGGCATGTTGTCTGGTAATGATTTTCTGGGGAAGAGGGTGAGTGGTTTTTGGCGGGGTGTTAGTTTAGGGAAATGGTGGTTTTGACTTTTTGGTTGACCAGGGTTTAGGTTTAGCTAAAACAAAAAGAAACGGGGATGGGCTTGGGTGATATTGGGCTTGTGAGGATAATGGGTTGGGTTTATAGGATAAGGATAAAATGGATTGGATTTAGGCTGGATAAAAGGTTTAGTTTTAGTTTAGGATAAGGTTTTAAGTTTAGGGACCACTATTGCCACATTCTGAAAATCCAAGGACCATTTTTATAATGTCTGAAAATTATCTCCAAGGACCAACTTTGACATTTTGATATTTTTCTGGTCCAAACTCGTAATTTCCTTCCCCGCCTCGGCCTTTCACGCTTTTCCAATCTTGTGCTCGATTTTGTCTGTTTTCGCCCTGTTTTCAATCCTTTGTACCTGAAACAAATAAAAACACAAAACAAGGATATCTGCAGTAACATTTGGGTGTTTTTGGTCGTTTTCTAATCTAAATGGGTATAAAAATGATGAGTATTTACACACACATCAGTTGTTATTGTTGGATGGTTGTTGTTGTTGTTGGTTTGATGATGGTGGAGTGGGGATGGAGTTCATCAAGATGGTTTGGAGATCCATTGCTTCATCAAGGCGAGATCCAACCATATTAAAAAGAGAGTAGAGGCGGGTAAGTTCCTCACTAATCTCTTCTTGGGTTTGTGGTAGATTGATCCACATTGCCTCATCAATGGCAACTAGTGTGGATGTGGGTGATAAAGGTTGTGTTTGAGGTTGAGGTGGCGGTACATCATGGTATAAAGGACCATGGATATCCGGGTAAACCGGATCAAAAAGCATGGGTTGTTGACCTTCAAAGGTCATGGGTGGAGGATTGGTTGACCGTGGTGGAAGGTCTTCCAAGTCATCAAAGTATGGGTGTGGTGATGAAGGTGGAGTCCTAAATAGCTCAATTGGTTGTAGTTTGGGTGATTTTGGGGGTGATGGTAATTTAACAGGCTGTGAGGGAGCCGGTGGTGGAGTAGTGGCTATTGGAGTAATGGTTGGTGGTGGTGTATGGATAACAACACTGGATGGTGTTGGAGTGGAAAGTGTGAGGAAATTCTCACTTACAATGGGTGATGAGATATTTAGAAGAGATGATTCCTCTGATGATAAGTTTGCTAAGTTGATGAAACAACGTGGTTTAACACTAATGCGGGCTCTTCGTTTTGGAGGTCTAGAGGTGGAAGAGTTGTTTGACTTAGTCATGTTGAAGTAAGGTTGCTAAGATGTATAGGAGAGAAAGTAGAGAAAATGATGAGTGAGTGAGTTTAGTGATGATCCTAAGGTACTAATTTATAGGCAGAAGGTTTGTTGGTCTGTGTGTTTGGATTGGATGTAAATCCAATGGAGAATGTTGGTTTCTAATTATTTGGAACAAAAAATCAAGCTTGTCATGTCTCAAGGTCAATCCATTGAGATGAAGTTGAGTGATATGAAGTGGATTTGCAGTAAATGCAAGAAGATAGTGGAAATTCTGATGATAAGATGTTTCCACGGATTTGACGGATCCCTAAAAAGGGTTCCTTGCTTGTATTAGAATGTAACTCACAAGAAAATTTTGAAAATTCAAATTTTGGTGGGAAATTGAGTTCCTAATGTTCTAAGAGTTTCCTAAAGCTTTCTAAGGAGTTTAATGATCAGTGAGCATAATCTAAAAAAGCTACAACCTAAAATGTAAGTGTCGGGATGAGTCGGGAATTTTTGTAAAAATGACTGTTGTACCCACAGATCCAATCGACAACAAAGGCGGAGCCAAAGTTTGGGAGCCGCCGAATCCGTGGGTCCTGGACTGGCGGAGCCAATTGATACACTAGGCGGATCCAATTTTTGGGATCCGCCGGATCCGCCGTCCGAATGTGCTAAAACTAACAGAGAGCTATGCAAATTTCGCATTTTTCGACCAAAACCCGAAATTTCTCCTATAACGTATGCAATAGCTAATATATAGTACAGATATACTAAATATATATATTCTAACACACGTTTGCACATAAATAAATCCGATCATAATATTCTACCATATAAGGAGTTAAGCCAAACGGGGGCTTAAACTCGGAAAATTGATAACACTAAGTGCTATCGACCTGCAAATCTCAGTTAGTTCACATACACATCAAGTACTACCACAGTAAGTTAAGAACCATACATGTTTAACACATAATTTTCAAATAATTACTAGACCCAAACACTCCTCTCATTTGAACTTCTTACTTAACTTCTTGTACCCCTTGTGAAGTTTCATTATCCAACGCCCCAAGTTCTTCATCATCCCCTTGGTTTGCTTGAACTCTGGTGATTCATTCGCAATCGGTGGAAGTTGATGCAAGTATTCCGGTGGAGGGATCCTAGAGTTTGGCAAGCCGTCATCGTCACTCATTGATGATGATGATGATGATGATGTTTGAGCATGAGGACGTTTGCCTTTGTCAACCGCTACCCTAAAATCGCTTAAGGGAACAAAGGTGTGTTGAATTTCATCATAATCGGGAACAAAACCTAAGGCATTTCAAGGAATGGGTGCAAAAGCTCTACAGAGATGAGTCAAGAGCATTCCATAAGGCATTGCCATGTTACCTTGAACCGGAATATCGGCCATTCGCTTGGCGATATAGAATGTAAGGTTGAAAGGTTGACGGGTGGACACACTATACATCATGTAACATAGACAAGCATTGATGTGATCTTGATTTCCTACCGTGCTAATGACGTTGGCTCTCAAAACTTCTTCTAACTTTCTAAACTCGGGCTTGAGTTCATTTAGCTCCATAGCAAATGGATCTCTAGCCACTTGCTTACCTCGATGTACCCTAGTTGGGTTATTCCTAGGTAAGAAAAGACGTTCCCTAATGGTTTCTTTGTCGGTCAAGGGAGTGGTATATGGTGCCGTTCTTTGAAGGTTTGATTCAAGAATAGTCAAAGACCATTTATCGGAGTAGACACATGTTTCATAATTTGGAACTCCTAAGACCTCACCAAATTGATCTAGGGGAATATTGAACAAGGTTACATTGACACTAAAGTGAATGCTCATAAGACCATTGTCACTTAAACTAAGACCTATGGTGGCATAGAACTCAAGAATGAACCTAGGTACTATAGGCTCATCAATATCTAGGAGACTATCAAAATGAATTGCGGCTAATTGCTCGCGGAGATTGGTGTCTTCATAGAATGAGGGGTCTACTACCCTACCCTCACGGACGTAATATTTTTCTAGTGCCTTAAAGATGTTGACTTGGGCATCGGTTAGACCCTTGGTTTTCTGATGTTTGGGAAGGTAATCGAGAGTCTTTTTGTGATCGTAATTGGTTGTGGGAGACATAGTTATCCTAGACATGAAAAATATATATAGTTTAGTTAAAATTATCAAAAGTATATATATATATACATATATATATATATATATATATATATATATATATATATATATATATATATATATATATATATATATATATATATATATATATATATATATATATATATATGTATAGTGTGTGCCTACATGGGGACAATGTGGAGGTGCGGTTATCTCGACTCCTTTTGATGCATGAAAATTATGTTTATGCAAGTTTTATGATAAAACGAGAGATAACCCAAACGCTCCTACTTAAATGTAGCTACGATTGAATGTACCCGAAAATACATATTAATTATGTATTCCCTTTAGCATTTAAGAGACATTATGCAAGTGATGCTCAAAACATAACGTTTTTTGTATTTGTATGAACACTATCCAAAAACCATTTTTCCTAGTCGTGAGAAGATTTTAGCAAAAATTTCTCATGGGGTTTTTGATGAATAATGACAATGTACTACAAGATGCAATTCCTAACTATGAAAAACATGATTTGTTATGCAATTTAGTAAATATGCTCCATGATTTTTCAAGAATTATGCATAACCTCAAGTTTTGGTTTTGTGCATGAAATAGAAATCCTAGACGCAGATCAGGAATGCAAACATGTTAAGGATACTTACAGTGATGATTTGAGCACAACTTGGTTGAGAAAGATGGCCTAATTTGTGAGTTTGGTGAATTATTGGTCGTATTTCCAGTGGGTGATATGTTTTGGAGTGAATGATGAATAGTACAGGAGTTTATTTAATATAAAAACCTGGTCATCATGTGACGGATCCGGCGGATCCCAAACAAGGGTTCCGCCCTTGTTGTCGTTTGGATCCGCAGGATCAGAACACAAGGTTTGGCTTTTGCCGTGTTTTGGTTAATCTAAGGTTTGAGCTAATGTCTAATCTATTCACTTGGTTCCATTAATCCTAAGCCAAGTCTAAGATAATTGAAAGGTTCTCTCTTGAGAGGTTTTGTGAGGATGTCGGCAATGTTGTCCTCTGAGGAAACTTTCTTAATTGAGATGTTTCCCTTCTGAACATTGTCACGAAGGAAGTGATGACGTATCTCTATGTGTTTGGTTCTAGCGTGTTGGACTGTGTTTTTGCTAAGATCGATAGCTCCTTTGTTGTCACAAAGAATGGGGATGTCGTTGAGTACAATTCCGTAGTCGACGAGAGCTTGTTTCATCCACAGTGCTTGTTGGCAAGCTTTTCCTGCTGACACGTACTTGGCTTCAGTTGTTTATATGGCGAGAGCTGTTTGTTTCTTAGCAAACCATGAGGTGAGACAATGTCCTACAAAAGTACAAATACCGCTAGTACTTTTCCTATCTACATAGTCACCGGCATGGTCTGAGTCGGCATACACTATGGTTTCTACACCTGTCCCTTTGGGATACCATAATCCTAAATGTGTAGTGCCTTTTATATACCTAAATATCCGTTTAACGGCTTCAAGATGGGATGTTTTGGGATCTTCTTGAAAGCGTGCACATAGATAAACACTAAACATGATGTCCGGTCTACTAGCCGTTAGGTAGAGTAAACTACCAATCATCCCTCTGTATTTAGTGCTATCTACGGATTCACTTTCGTCATCCTTGGTTAGTTTGGGTTCGGAAGACATTGGTGTTTTCATGGGTTTTGAATCTTCAAGACCAAACTTCTTAAGCATATCCTTGATGTACTTAGATTGGTTGAAGAATATCCCATCTTCTAATTGTTTTATTTGGAGACCTAAGAAAAAGTTTAGTTCCCCCATCATACTCATTTCAAACTCGTCATGCATGATTTTTGAGAAATCGTCGCATAACTCTTGACAAGTTGAACCGAATATAATGTCATCCACATATATCTAGACGATGATAATATGTGATCCCTTTTTCTTGGTGAAGAGAGTATTGTCTACTAGGCCCATAGTATACTTATGTTCAACTAGGAAGGTCTTAAGTCGATCATACCAAGCTTTTGGTGCTTGCTTAAGTCCGTATAATGCTTTCTTCAGCTTGTAGACATGATTAGGTTTTTCAAAATCGGAAAAGCCGGGAGGTTGTGCTACATATACTTCTTCGTTTATGAAACCATTTAGAAATGCACTTTTGACATCCATTTGAAATAGTTTGAAGTCATATGCACATGCATATGCAAGTAATATCCTAATTGACTCAAGTCTAGCTACTGGTGCAAAAGTCTCATCATAATCTATACCCTCTTGTTGGTTATAGCCTTGGGCTACTAACCTGGCTTTGTTTCTAGACACAATGCCATTTTCATCCATTTTATTTCTGAAAACCCATTTTGTACCTATTATGGTTTGATTTTTAGGTTGTGGAACTAATGTCCAAACGTCATTCCTAACAAATTGATTTAATTCTTCTTGCATCGCAATGACCCAAGATTCATCTTTTATGGCTTCATTGACATTTTTAGGTTCTATTGTTGAAACAAAACAAAATAAATTACTTTCATTTTGAGCTTTAGACCTTAATGTTCTTTCGTTGAGTTTTCCTATGACGTTTTCTAATGGATGACTTTTTGTTTCTTTGATGTTGACTAAATCTCTTTTTACTGGTTCATCTTCTTTTATCATTTTCAACATTTTCCTGATTTTCAACCATTTGGTTTTCAACTAAGTCATCATCTACCAAAGGTGATGTCTTAGAGGGAGGTGGACTTTCATCGAATGTTACATTCAATGATTCCTCGACTCTTGAGGTTTCTTTGTTCAAAACTATGTATGCTTTACTAGTTTGTGAGTATCCTAGAAATACACCTTCATACGACTTTGGGTCGAATTTGGTGAGATAATCCTTTGTGTTTAAAATGAAGCACTTGCTTCCAAACACTCTAAAGTATCCTAAAGTAGGCTTTTTGCCTCTGTATAACTCATATGGAGTCTTTCCCAAGAATGGTCTAATTAGAACTCGGTTTAGAATATATGTAGATGTATCTACAGCGTGACACCAAAACTTTTGAGGTATGTTTTGTTCATTTAACATGGTTCTGCTCATTTCTTAAATTGTCCTATTTTTGCGTTCTACCACACCGTTAGATTGAGGGGTTCGAGGAGCCGAGAAATTATGAGTTATGCCATTGGCATCACAAAAAGCTCCGAATTGGAATTCGTTGTCGAATTCACGACCATGGTCAGTTCTAATTGATACTATGTTACTTCCTATTTGATTTTTAATTTTCTTACTTAAGATTTCAAATTTATCAAATGCTTCGTTTTTAGTTTTTAGAAATTTAGTCTATGTATACCTAGAGTAGTCATCTACTATTACCAAAGTATAGAAGTTTCCCCAATAACTTTGTATAGCGGATGGACCAAACAAATCCATGTGTAATAATTCTAGACACCTAGATGTAGACACCATGTTTTTAGCCTTATGGCTATTATGAACTTGTTTTCCTATTTTGCAAGCATCACAAAAGTGTTGGTCATATTTCAACTTGGGCAGGTTCCTAACGAGTTCCTTAGATGATAAGGATTGAATTAACCTCATATTGGCGTGACCTAAGCGTCGATGCCATAGAGTTGAGTTTTCGTCCAAGGAGGTAAGACAAAGCTTGTCTTTAGGTGTTTTGTCAAGTTTCATAACGTAAACATTATTCTTCAAAACACCTTTTCCTACAGTTATGCCATCCTTAAGTATTTTACTTCCATTTTCACTGAAAAGGACGTTATACTTTTTGTGGCATAATTGACTAATACTAAGCAAGTTAAATCCTAAGTTATCTACATGAGCAACATCATCAATAGTGAGAGTGTCATGAGAAATTGTACCTTTTCAGATGATTTTACTTTTAAGCTTGCTATCGAATGTGACATTACCTCCGTCATACACTTGGTAGTCTGAGAAAAGGCTTTTGTTTCCCGTCATGTGCCTTGAGCACCCACTATCTTTGATCCATTCATCAGGTTCTAGTTCAACTTTTAAGCACACCTAAGTTCAAGAAAAACTCAAGCGTTTGGTCCCCAATATCTCATGGGTCCGTTTGGGTTAAACATAACATTATCATGATTCATGTATGGAAGTGGTGGACAAATTTTCCATGGCATGAAGTTGGGACCTTGAAAGTTTCTAGACATGTTTTGGTTCCAATTTCTTTGATAATGATGTTGCGAGTAGAAATTACTCTTTGGAAAAGGGTGTTTGGGAAAACTAGTTTTGGGTGCCTGTTGAACCGTTTTAACTCTATACTCATTTCTAACTTGACCTTTTCCTATAGACACTGATGGTTTTTGTTTATTATCAGTTGTACTAGTACTAGGTTTTCTAGTGACTCTAACGAATTCAGTACGGTCAGTTTTTAGAACCTTCTGTTCACAACCTGTACCGGTGGATCCTTTTGGCATAACTGGCGGATCCAAAACTTTGGATCCGTCGGATCCGTCAGCTTCTGACTTAGTTGGAACAGTTTCTTTTTCTTTCACTGTTTGTTTCTTAAACTCACCTAAGCTTCCTAGTCTTATAAATCCTAGTCCGATTTTATCATTAGGTAGTTTTTGTATCTTCATTATCTCATCTGCACAACTTATGTTTTTATCAAACTTTCTAAACTTATAATTTTGTTTGATGAGTTCTTCCTGTGTTGACTTAAGTGTTTCTAGTTCTAACTTAAGCTCCTGACATGACACACATGTTTCTTTAACACTTTTACCCTTTTCAATTCTTATCTCCTTTTCTTTTAACCTGTGAACTTCGTTTTCTAAAAGTGTTGTTTTGGTTTTTAAGAATTTATTCTTGTTAATGATTTTAAGGGTAATTTCACACAGTTTGTTATATTCTATTTCTAAATATTCATCATCTATAGAGGAGTATGATGAGTCAGAATGTACCTCTTCTGTGTCGTGAGCCATGAGAGCAATTTCGTCGTTCTTAGGCTCATCATCATCCCCTTCACTATCACTCCAAGCTCAACTGACAAAGGCTCTTTGAGACTTGTTTTTCGGAGGCTTTGGACATTCACCTATCAAGTGACTAGAGTCTCTACACCTATAACACTTCCTATCTATCTTTCTTTTTCTATCATCACGGTCTTTTCGAGAGGATTTCTTTTCTTCACGAGGTAGTCTAACGAACTTTCCTCGTCTCCTGAAGAATTTCTTGAAATCTCTTACCGCCATGGCATATTCTTCATCTTCACTACTAGAACAAGACTCTTCATCACTTGACTCTACTCTAGCTTTCAAGGCAATGGACTTCATTTTCTCCTTCTTGCCTTTAACTATTTCCGAGTCTTTTTCCATCACCATTTCGTGAACTTTGAGGTTTCCTATGAGCTCATCCAGTGTCATACTTTGAAAGATCCTTAGATTCTTCAATAGCTGTCACCTTTGCTCTCCACTTCGGGTGAAGTGCTGATTCGAGAAAATCAATGTATCATTTATTTCCAAGGAAACACAAGTGAAGTATGTGTAACCCGGGTCGTTATCCCCAACGAAGGTTTGAATGGAATTTGTGTTCTCGATTCGTGGAAACGTGTCGTGAATAGTGAAAACGAAGAGATTTTGGATTTTTGCTTTTTGAAACTGATAAAGTACTTAATTATAAGCACTTTTTATAAAAGACAATATTTTTGAAAACTTAAAATAAGCACAGAAAAAAGCAGATTAAAGTGGCCGCTTATAAGAGACTTGATTGAATTTTTTATTATTTTTTTATTTTTCTTATTGAAACTTATAAAAAATATTTAACTTTTGAAAAGAGAATATTTTTAAAACTCAAAAATAAGCTCAGAATAAGCTGAGTAGCTTATCAGTAAGCTTTTCAAAGAAATAAGCTAAGATTGCAACAAAAGGCTGATTAAGCTATTTAAAGGCTAAATGGTGTTGGGAATTTCGGAAATAAGATATTTCTTGTTGCTGCCGATAGTGTTAGTTCCTGCTGAAGCTCATTGCTGCTGATAGTGATATCTTGTTTCTGCTGATAGTGTTTGTTGCTGCGGATATTATTGTTAGTTATCCGTATGTTTAGTATGTTTGTTAGAGTTATTTTTAGAAGAGATCATGTTTATCTCTTTACACGTTTTCTTGTATGACGGGTTAGGGTTAGGGTTTCTTGTCATTATAAAAGAAACACCCCGTCTATGAGTTTGATACATCTTTACAAGTTAACAATCATCAATAAAATTATCTTTTAGTTTATTGTACGATCCATAGAGGATCATTGTCTTAGTTTTTTTCTTTTCTAGTCCGTAATTCAGAGATTCTCTTGTAGTGTGCTTGTGATTACATAGGCATCCTACCGATCCACATAGGCTCAAAGATCTAGCAGGTGTGTTAGATTCAACAAGTGGTATCAGAGCCTCGTGAGGATCTCTGATCAAGAAGCAAAAGTTCTCAAAACAATCTCTCTAAACCCTTTCACAATGGGCGATGAAAACCCTGAATTCGCTGCCATTAACAATGAAGAACCTGAACCCACAAAAGTTCAACAACAAATTGTTACAACCACTGTGTCCAACAGTAATGCTAAGTTCCCATATCTTAAGAAGGAAGAGTATGAAGTCTGGGCTATGAAGATGGAGTACTGGATCTCCAACAGTGATCATCACCTTTGGAATGTTATCCTCACTGGGAATAGCAAGAAGAGAATTGGAAGAGATAAGAATGGGGGTATCATTATTCTCGCTCCTACATCAGCTGAGGAGCAGCTGGCTGTGCAAAGGGAAACTAAAGCAAGAACTCTCTTGCTTCAGGCTCTCCCAGAGGATCACATGGGTGATTTTCATCACCTGGATGATGCTAGAGAAATCTGGCTTGCTGTAAAAGCTAGATTCGGTGGGAATGAGGAGTCCAAAAAGATGAGGAAATCAATGCTTAAGCAGGAATTTCAGGAGTTTAAGATCTCTGAGGAAGAAGGTATTCACAAAGGGTATGATCGATTTCACAAGATCCTCAGCCAACTTAATCAGTTGCAGGCTCGACCAGACAATGAAGACTGCAACAAGGAGGATTGGACTACCTAAGCTTTGACGATCTGTACAACAAGCTCAAGACCCTAGAGATTGACATCAAAGGGGTTTCTACTTATTCATCTCATACACCTACTCATACTGCATTTGTTAGTGCTTCCAGTACTAACAAGGTCTCTCATGGTGATAGCCCAAACCCCTCATCTTCATCTGTTTCCTATTCTCCTGCAACACCAAGATCTCAATCAAGGAATGACAATGTTGTTGAGGAAATTCTTCATTCATTTGTTGCTGAAAGTACTCCACAACAGCAATTTATGTATGATGACTTTGATCAAATTGATCAATTTGATTTGGAGGAGATGGACATCAAGTGGCAGCTGGCTATGCTGTCATTAAAGGTTAGCAGGTTTGAGCAGCAGTCTGGGAGGAAGCTCAATCTCAATGGAAGGGAAGGTGCAAGGTTTGACAGAAGGAAGGTGAAGTGCTTCAAATGTGGTCAGATAGGTCACTTTGCCAGAGAATGCCAAGACAAGAAAGTTGATGATAGATCAAGGTATTCGGCATTCAGAATGAAAGAATTGGAGCCAGAGGAAGATAAATCCCTAGTGTCTGTGGATTCAATGCTGGATTGGGAACAACATGAGGTGACTGGAGCTTCACGAATTTATGGGATGATTGCTGGAAATGGAGCTGAGACACATGTGGCTGGAGAATTTGGAATGATGGGCTATCCAACTAAGGTACTCAAGTGTCCTTTTGATTGTGAAATTAAATATACTAAATTGCAAAAGGATAGTGAAAATAAATACACTGAGTTAAAAAGGGAATTTGATGAAATGGAGCCTGAATATAATAAATTGTTTGTTGAAATTCAAGCTTATAAAAAGGCACTTAAAACTGTGGAAAAACAAAAGGCTTGGCATGAAGCTAATCAGCTAGCATATGAACAAAAGATAAGGGTTTTGGAAAGAGACTTAGAGAACTCCAATAACTGTCTAAAACATTCTAAAAGAGAATATGCTAGGTTGAAATTAGAAAAACAGGATTTAAAGGCTAAACTGGATAGTGAAGTGGCTAGGATAAATTCATGGCAACAATCAGAAAAATATCTTGTTAACTATGGTAATCAGTCTGGTTGGCGTAAGAAAGGTTTGGGATATGATGTTGGGGAATATAACCCTAGAATATTTGACCCTACCCCTAAGGAAGTTGATTATCAAGTGCCTGTTAAGTTTGTTAAGGAAGGAGGGATGAATGCAGTTCCTCCACCTATAAGAGGTGTTTTTAAGCCTGTCCCTATCCACTCAGCCCTTGACCCTGACTTTGATGATTCACAAATGACTTATGGCAAAAAGGCAAAGAAATTGCCTGATCTTGATTGTGACTCTAATGAATTTGTCTCTTGTTCTTACAGTGACAAATCTGAAGAAATCAAGACTGATGATTATGCCACATGTGGATCAAGTGAGAAGTCGGCATCAATAAAATCAGAAGATTTGTCTTCAAAAGTGGCTTCTGATGAATCCCAAAGAGCTGAAGATGTTTCTTTTGATAATGTTAAAAACAATAATGTTTCTTGTTTTTGTTTTGTTTCAAACAGTTTTGGTTGTGATTCTAATTTGGTTAAGGATAATTTTGATTCATGTGTTGGTTTGAATTCTTCTTATTGCAATAAGAAAGATAATGTTAATAAAAAGTCCCCTAGAAAGAAATCTTGCTTTGTGTGTCGTAGTTATGATCATCTTATTAAAGATTGTGACTATTATGAAAAACAGATGGGTAAATATGCTTGTCGAAATAGGTCTGTGTGGAACAATGTTAATGAAATTCCCCCATATTTTCCACAAGCAGCAAGAATAAACTCTTGTAGAGCTTCTGTTGCTACTGGCAAGACAATACCTGCTGGTAAGACGGTTGCTGCTGGCAAGTCCATTCCTGCTGGTTGGAGAAGCAATGTTACTAGACCTTACTACAGACCTACCAGCACTTACTTTCAAAATGATATGTGGCCTGTTTATTTAGACACCTTACACATGGGTGGGGCAAGATGGGGAACTGCTGTTAAGTCCTCAGCAGGTTGTTCTTGGAGAAACAATAACAAAAATATGAGAATGGGGTCCAAGAACAATGGTGGATCTCATCAATCTCCATGGTTTAATTTTTATTGATCCACAAGGCAGACCCAAGTCAGTAATGACTTGGGCCTCCCATGTATCTAACATTGTTGTATGTATTTTTGTTCTGTAGGACATTCCTTTTAAGAGTAAAGATGTTGGTATTGTTGACAGGGGTTGTTCAAGGAGTATGACAGGAAATTTGGAAAGGTTGCATAACTTTGTACCCTTTTATAGAGGAATTGTGACATTTGGAGGAGGTGATGGAAAGATTACAGGGAAAGGAACCATTAAGACTCCTAAACTAGACTTTGAGAATGTTCTCTATGTGAAGGAACTCAAGAACTTCAATTTGTTCTCTGTCTCACAAATATGTGATAAAAATAATGGAGTTCTCTTCACTGAGACTGACTGTCTTGTGCTCTCCAAGGACTTCAAGATGCCTGATGATAGTGAGATAGAGCTTAAAGTTCCAAGGACTCACAACCTGTATTGTTTCAATCTGAATGATGTTAAGCCTGAGGGTAAACTTGCTTGTATGGTGGCAAAAGATTCTGTGGATGAAGCAAACAAATGGCACAGAAGAATGGCACATGTGAACTTCAAGACTATCAACAAGCTGGCAAAGAATGGCTTAGTGCAAGGACTCCCTTTCAAGACCTTCACAAATGAACACAATTGTGTTGCTTGCAATAAAGGAAAGCAACACAGGGCATCATACAAGGCCATTACTGCTGTGAGCACCATCTCTGAGCCTCTGCAACGGCTTCATATGGATCTTTTTGGTCCAACTTCTATCAGAAGTAGAGACCATAAGTATTTTTGTCTGGTGATTACTGATGAGTTTAGCAGGTTTTCTTGGACTTTCTTTTTAGGTACTAAAAATGAAACCTATTCTGTACTTAGGGATTTTATTACCTTAATTGAAAATCAGCTAAATAGAAAGGTTAAGGCTATAAGGTATGATAATGGAACTGAGTTTAAGAACTCTAATTTAATTGAATTTTGTGGGAATAAGGGGATTAAAAGAGATTATAGCAGTGCCAGAAGCCCACAACAAAATGGGGTTGTAGAAAGGAAAAATAGGACCCTTATAGAAGCAGTTAGATCTATGCTAGCTGACTCTAAGTTGCCTACCATGTTTTGGACTGAAGCAGTAAGCACTGCTTGCTATGTACTGAATAGGGTATCTATTACTAATCCCCACAACAAAACTCCTTATGAGCTCTTGTCTGGAAAGGTTCCCAACATAAGTTACCTTAAGCCTTTTGGATGTTATATAACTATCTTGAATACTAGTGATCACCTAGGTAAATTTGAAGAGAAGGCAGATGAGGGGTTCATTGTAGGATATTCTGCTCATAGTAAGGCCTATAGGGTTTATAACTTGTCTGCTAAGAGGGTAGAAGAAAAACTCAATTTAAGGTTTCTAGAAGACAAACCTAATTTACAGGGTGCAGGTCATGACTGTTATTTTGACCTAGATTATCTGACTGATTCATTAGGTTATTCTAGATATAAAGCTAATCAATCTGTAGGTACAAATGTTTATCCATCTAACAATGCAGGTACCTCAGATGATGAGTCTGATTCAGAGTGTGATGAACAACCCATAGTTGTTCCTTCTTTTCCCTCTAACCACTTTTCAGGTACAGAACTCAAAGATTCTTCTGATAAGACTGAAGATAATTCAAGTTTTGCAGAAGAACTTGCTAGGCTTCAAAGACAAGAATATCAAGCCAAGAAAGCTGCTGAAAAGTTTGGTTCTGGGTTTTCACAAGAAACAGTGGAGCTATTGAGAAATGCTGAAGCTGAAGTCAGAAGAGAAATGGCTTCTGCTGGAGGGATTCCTGTTCCTGCTGATGTCAATTCTGCTGGTAGTACACCTGTTACTGCTGATACATCTGCTGTTCCTGCCGATGTCACCAATCCTACTGCTTCTTTGTCTACTCCATCTGCTGATTTGTTGGGATTCAGTGAGCCCCCAACTAGATTCCCAAGTCTATCTGATCTTGGAAATTCACTCTCTTCAGCAGCTAAGCTGAATGATCCTCATCATCAGTCAAGATCTGGAATTTTCACTCACTCTTCTTATGATGGTGAAGCAAATCCCTCTACTACTAATCAAGCCACAACCTATGAGGTAGATCCTGTTGTTTCCAAGAGGATTAACACTGTACATCCTCAATCTTTGATTCTTGGTGATCTCAATTCTCCTGTTCAAACAAGAAGAAGGTTAAATCAATCCAAGTTTGGAGAATCTGCTTTTCTCAGTTACATTCAGGAACAGTTAAGAAGCAATCACACTGACTATCTTCATTGCTTTTATGCTTGCTTTCTATCTCAAATTGAGCCAAGTAGTGTAGCTCAAGCCCTTGATAATTCTGATTGGGTTGAGGCTATGCAAGAGGAAATGCAGCAGTTCAAGAATCAGAAAGTATGGGTATTAGTACCATTGCCTGAAGGAAAACATGCAATTGGAACTAAATGGATTCTCAAGAATAAACGGGATGCTAGGGGAATTGTGGTTCGTAATAAAGCTAGATTGGTAGCTCAAGGACATAGAAAAGAGGAGGGTATCGACTATGATGAGGTGTTTGCACCAGTAGCAAGAATTGAAGCTATTCGATTGTTTTTGGCTTTTGCTTCTTTTATGGGGTTTGTAGTTTATCAGATGGATGTGAAGAGTGCATTTCTGTATGGGAGTATTGAAGAGGAAGTTTATGTTACTCAACCACAGGGATTTGTTGATCCACAACATCCTGATTTGGTTTATAAAGTGGTGAAAGCACTCTATGGACTTCATCAAGCACCAAGAGCATGGTATGCTAGGTTGTCTGCTTTTCTACTTAAACGTGGTTACAGAAGAGGAACAATAGATAAAACACTTTTCATTAGGAAGAATTTTAAAGATATCATCTTGGTATAAGTGTATGTAGATGATATTATTTTTGGTTCCACTAATGCAACCTGGTGTAAGGATTTTGAGGAATTAATGAAAAGTGAATTTGAAATGAGAGCTATGGGGCAGATGACATTCTTCTTGGGCTTACAGGTTCAACAGAGACCAGATGGTATCTTCATTAACCAAGAAAAGTATGTTCATGACATACTTAAGAAGTTTGACTTGGATAGTGTGAGGACTGCTACAACACCTTTTGAAGCTCCAAAGCCTAAATCCAATAATGAACCTGATGATGCTGTCAATGTTCACTTATACAGGTCAATGATAGGTTCTTTGATGTATTTGACAGCTTCAAGGCCTGATATCATGTTTGCAGTTTGTGCTTGTGCTAGACATCAGGTTACACCTTTGACTTCCCATTTAAATGCTGTCAAACGAATCTTCAAGTATTTAAAAGGACAGCCTAAGCTGGGACTTTGGTACCCAAAGGATTCTTCTTTTGTGCTGGAAGCTTATAGTGACAGTGACTATGCTGGAGCAAACTTTGATAGAAAATCTACTACTGGGGGTTGCCAGTTTTTGGGAAGAAGGTTGGTTTCATGTCAATGCAAGAAACAGACTATTGTAGCTACATCTTCTACTGAGGCAGAGTATGTTGCTGCTGCTAGTTGCTGTGGACAGGTCCTTTGGTTGCAAAATCAATTGTTAGACTATGGGTTCAACTTCATGAACACTAAAATTTTCATTGACAACCAAAGTACCATCTGTATTGTTAAAAATCCAGTGTTTCATCAAAGAACAAAGCACATAGAGATTAGGCATCATTTCATAAGGGATGCTTATGAGAAGCATCTCATTCAGGTGCTTAAGATCGACTCTGATGAGAATGTGGCTGACCTGTTGACTAAAGCATTTGATGGTCCAAGATTCAACTATCTGGTGGTTCATATTGGCATGCTCAATCCTTAGGTGCTAAGATTAAGGGGAGGTTTAAGCCTAAGGGGAGGCTTCTTGTTGTTGTATATCTTTCTTATCTTTTCTTATTTTCTTTCTTTTTCTTTTGGTTTGTTTCTTGGTTCTTTTAGTTTAAAAAAAATAATAATAAAATAAAATAAAATAAAATAAAAAAATTTCTTGTATATTTTGTGTGCTAATAAGTTGGTTTTGAGCAACACCTTGCAGGTACAGTGTTGGTGTTTACATCCGCACAACAAATGGTATTCAACTCACCATGTCTCACAGACAAGAAAGAGTTGACTCACCATGAGGGTACGGCTCTGGTGTGATACTCAAATCCGTTGATAGCTGTAATAGCTTGCTCAAAGCTATTGGGTACTTCAACTCACCCATGGTTCATTCCTGAGAGTTGAAATGGTTCTCGATTCACCATGGATGTAACCCTGTATGGGATCCAAAGAATTGGCTAGTCCACAAAAGTATGGTTTGTGGTAAAGACAATTGGTATCCATATTTGGTATTTAATTCACTAAGGTTCAGTTGAAACCAAAGAATTGGCTAGTCCTGAGCAAACGGCTACAGGTAAAGACAAGTCAAATCCGTTTACAGTTGCTGGTTTACTAAAAATCAGATGGTTATCAATGTACCATGGTCTTATACACCAAAACATTGGCTACTCCAGTAGTGATGGCTATTGGTAAAGAGACATCAAATCCATTAATTTTTAATGATTCACCTCTCATAGGAGTTAACACACCTGGATGTGATGAGAATAGTCTGAAACTTAAGTGATTTGATGTACATATTGTCATAGTAGCAGTCAAGATCCAGAATGACATGGTGACCAGCTTAGATCTTCTTATGAGGATAATTTCCTATTGCTGCTGAACTATCGAAGTTGCTGCTGGAAATTTCAAGTGTTGCTGCTGGTTACTTACAGATGCTGCTGCTGGTCTAATCCTCTCCCTATGAACTTCAAAGTACTTTCAGAGTAGAGTGAACGCTTAGGGAATCTTGTCAGAAATAAGCTATTTCCTCAAGATTAGGGGAGGATTGTTGGGAATTTCGGAAATAAGATATTTCTTGTTGCTGCCGATAGTGAAAGTTGGTTCCTGCCAATAGTGTTAGTTCCTGCTGAAGCTCATTGCTGCTGATAGTGATATCTTGTTTCTGCTGATAGTGTTTGTTGCTGCGGATATTATTGTTAGTTATCCGTATGTTTAGTATGTTTGTTAGAGTTATTTTTAGAAGAGATCATGTTTATCTCTTTACACGTTTTCTTGTATGACGGGTTAGGGTTAGGGTTTCTTGTCATTATAAAAGAAACACCCCGTCTATGAGTTTGATACATCTTTACAAGTTAACAATCATTAATAAAATTATCTTTTAGTTTATTGTACGATCCATAGAGGATCATTGTCTTAGTTTTTTTCTTTTCTAGTCCGTAATTCAGAGATTCTCTTGTAGTGTGCTTGTGATTACATAGGCATCCTACCGATCCACATAGGCTCAAAGATCTAGCAGGTGTGTTAGATTCAACAAATGGGAACTGTAATAAGCTAAGTAAGTAACAATAAGCTGAAATTAAACTGAATAAGCTTCAAGAACTAGCAAATAAGCACTGAGAAATGACAAAATAAGCTGAACAGCCACTAAGGGCTGCTGATGTACTTGATGGTGCAGGGGAGAATTAGCCCTTTTCAAGCTGACCAAAAGCTGTGAAAAGCTTATAGAAAAAATTCAAAAAAAATACAAACATCTAGATAAGCTACTGAACATCAACTATGCCAAATTTGAGCTTATAACAACTTATATCTAAGAAATTAAAAATCAAAGAAGACTGATGAAAATGACAAAATACAAAAAAAAAAAAAAAAAAAAAAACTGCAGTCTGCTATAGATTAAATGGGTTGATTTTTGCAAAAACTAAACTAAGGCTTATAGGGATTGAATCACTACTTGCTATGAACTAAGTGGACACTAAGAATACTAAGATTAAGCATCAAATCAGCTTATTGCCACAATAAGCTGATTTGATCAGTGGGCTTAATCTTACTAGCAATATCACTTAGAAACTATCACACCCTCTAAATAAGCTCAAAACAGTAAACAACCAACTCATAACAATTATATAAGACTAGATTGAAATTCCACAAGTGACCAATGATCAATACTAAGGCTTTTTACCCGTTTTAACCCATTGACCCAAACAACCCTTTAGAAGGGACTGTTTGCATTTTACTCTATTAGTTGCTGAATTTAACTAGACTTTTGGATTAAAGATCATGCACTAAGTACAATAAGCACTGAAAAGTACTTTGGAATGGAAATTAAGCACCTAAATAAGTTGTGGCTTATTTTGACTGTTTAAGGCATTTTGAGCAAATAAAGGCAAAGGCTAGTCTAAATTATAACCACCTATCTAACTAGCATGAATATTCTTTAACTGGAGCAAATAAGCAATAAAAATGAGAATAAGCACTAATTGAGCTAAGGAACAGTAATCGTTGACTAGAGTTGACTTTTTTGGAAATTTTTGGAATTAAACTGAATTGAAATTAAAAATAAACACTTACAAGACTGAATATAGGATTACAACTGAAAAGGATTAAAACCCAGTAATTTAAAGCAATAAATTAAAAGCAACACTACATTATACTATACTACACTAAAATTCTACTCATTAACTACTACTTTTTTCTGTGAGCTGAGGAGGACTTTTATATCCTTCCAGAAAGTCTTCTGGGGTGTCTCTGAGCGAATCTCAGTCGTTGAATTGGCTTTAAATTAATCCTAGCCGTCGGTTGCATTTTTGGCGCCAAAACACCACTTGGATAGCCAGCTGGTTATAACGTGTGAGGGGGAGGGTATATTCATGGGTTTTGGACTGGAGTAGGCGAGCAGAGGGGACATGGGGCAGAAAAGAAGGAGCAGGGATTGTGATGGGATTTGGCGGGCAAGTGGCAAGAAGGATAAGGGATAAGGTCTGACCATGGTTTGACTGGTTTATCTAAATAAAAACGGGTCAGGTTGGGATAAGGGATAAGTTGGATCCGGTTTTTAGGGAAAATGGGATAAGGTTTATTAGTTTAGGAATTAGGGTAATTAGGTGAGGGTAAATGGGTGAAATGTGATTTTGGTGTCGGGTTCGTTTTTCCAAGCTCGTCCAACTGCCATATCCCGGGTTTGATTTTGACTCCGGCTTCATATGATCGAATGCACAAATATTGTCGAGACGATCCAAAAATGTCAATTTTTGCTCTGTTTTCAATCATTTGTACCTGAAACACATAAAAACACAAACCACGAATATTTGCAACAATATTTGGTCTATTTGGGTGTTTTTGGTCATTTTTGTGTCTTATACGGGCATAAAATGATGAGTAAATAGGCACTCATCATCCCCCCACACTATCAATTGCTAGTCCCTAGCAATCCGATCATATAAAGTAATGAAAGGATCAAAAGAATACCAAACATACCCCGTTTCGACTTTTTATTAAAATGTAAGAAATTTAAACTAGAACAAAAATAGACAAAATGCTTGATTTCCAAAAATGGTATCATGGAACGGGATTCACACAAAATGGGTGTCTCCAGGGAATTGAAATCGTCATCCTCTTTTTTATACTCCCAACTAAGCTTAAACTTAATGTGCAAATGTTTTTGTAAAATGCTAACACTACTTATACTAATAATCTATGTAAGCCGAGACTTAACTTTTCACTCCCATATTTATTCAAGTTAGGTGATTGTGCTTATTTTCAAAATTTTGATCACAGAAATTGACGTTTTTATAAGATTTTGACTAATACTAGTTGAAAGATAGATATAATTATGTCGTATTATATATATATATATATATATATATATATATATATATATATATATATAGGGAGACTTTCTTGCGAGAACCATCTTATCTGCGAGAACTGACAGAACCACCAAAAACATACATGCACGCCTTTTAAAATAAAATAAAAATACATGCAAATCATCAATAATCGTAAGTATCCACCTATGTTCTTCAATATCATCATGAACTCATCCTCTTTTTTCACAAAAACCTTACACACGGCCGTAATATTGTCATTGCACGCCTTATAAGAACATACATGCACACCTTCAAAGAAAAATTTTGTATTTTCAATTTCTTATCAAATTCTTTAGAACAACCATATTTTTTAAAACATATATGTTGTTTTTAGAACATATGTGCAAAAATACAATTATTGAAGGCGTGCATGTATGTTTTTGGTGGTTCTGTCAGTTCTCGCAGATAAGATGGTTCTCGCAAGAAAGTCTCACTATATATATATATATATATATATATATATATATATATATATATATATATATATAGTATATATATATATATATATATATATATATATATATACTAGACTTCAAAGCCCGCCCAAAGGGCAGGCATGACTTGTAATTATAGTTTTCATGGCCCGCCCAATGGGCGGGCATGACTTGTAAGCCCTCCCGGGCATATAAGCCCGCCCACGGGGCGGGCATGACTTGTGATTATTGTTGAAAAAAGTAAGTTTACCAAAAATAAAGATACAAACATCCTAAATTACATATGTTGCATACCAATAACTAACACCTTCGTCTAATACTTTGGGCGGGCTATTATTATTATTAGGGAGATGTTTAACCATTTTACTGAACTTAAATAATCCAAAATCCTTTCACAAACTCATCAAAATTTGCAATTCATCCACAAATAGACTCTAAATAAACTTAAATATGCGAATAACATTAAAACTTGTTAACACATGACATTTAGTACTACGAAAGATTCTCGTATCCAACCAAGAAATGGGATTAAAAGCATGTTGGAAGAAAAAACAAATTAGAACAACTGATTAACAAAACTTGTGGGGATTAACAAAAATATAAAACCTTAAATATATGGAATGTTAAAAGACGATCTTAATGTTTTATTGATAACTGTATAAGGCATTACCATTTTAAAAAAAATAGCACGTGCATAGAGCTTCATGAGGATGATCAATATATAAGTTTCATTATCTGGTTTGGTGTGGTAGTAGTTCACTTAACCTTTCCCAAATATTTAAACTAAAAATGAATAGGAACTAAAGTTAACCATTCTATTAAGCTTCTAAGATATCTTAATGAGCCAAATATTCAACCCCTTAATGGAAACAACATATATATGAAGTTCGACTTTCTACGGAGTAACAATGCTCTTCATCTATCCTTGTGTTTTTGTATCAGAAATCAGAACAGTTGCAGCAAAGGATTTCTCATTCACCCTAACTTCTTTTGCAACCCATCAATATAGGTAAGTTATAGGACATATATAATAACTAAATATCAAAAAGTAAAAACATACATCCTCCTAAGCTTCTCGAAATGGTGATAAACAACAAAATATCACCACAAGTACCTATAAGACTATCCATACGACATAAAGATCTTTCCTGTTGATACATAAGATGAGCGTTTGAAATTATTTAACCATTTCTTGACATAAAACCTATACAGCTTAATGCAATAAGTATGTTGTGTAGCAGATCAGAATAAAACGCAAATACCTCACGTGAAAACATTGTAAAATTGGCACTTGGAGAACCATGTAGCAGAAACTTTTTGACTTCCACATACATACTTGCATTCTTTTGTGCTTGCTCAGCCAAGTCTGCTACTTTTTGACTTCCACAGACATACTTTCATTCTTTTGTGCTTCCCTGTTTGCAATACAAAATTACCTTATGCAAAATGACAAACATATAAAAAGTGTAATATTATAGATGTGTTGTTGTTATAATAAATATGTATATACAATAAATGTATATATATACACTTATGTGTATAACAATAGCATGAGATGTACAAAGATTCGGCATCTGACACTCACTCTCACCTGTGGATGGTGTCACTGCTGGGTGATGAAGGTAGAGGTGCACCCAAGAACAGGGACACGGGCCCAATTTTCAACGCCAGCTTCAAGGGCCAACTCCTTATATTCCATGTCTATCTCTTCGAGAGTTTATTTAGGCGCATTCAACCCGTTTGACCTGGTTATGTGCAACTCATAAGATCAGTCTTGTAATCAAGGTTTATAAATTATCAAGTTTTTTCATTGTGCATAACTATGTTGCTTATCATAAGCTATATCTCATAAAAGATTGGTGTTAGAAATGACGAAGGCGGATAGGGTTATCAAACATGTGGTGTAAAACAATATGAGGAGAGTTATTTTGTATAGAAAACTTATCTTCCTCCATAAAAATTAATATGGGTACCTCCTGAGACGTTAGCAGCAACTGATACATCCGCAGATAGTGCAAAAGCATGTGTTATCAATGCTAAAATAAGTCCAGCCGGTGTCGCTGCTATACCATCAGTTAGTGTCCCTGCAAAAATAAAATAAAAGATCAGTTTGTTAACCCACTTTTATTTATCAGAAAATGTGAATAACTAAAGGATGCTATCGCTTACCAAAAGCTCAATTTGAATCAGATATACTGCTGGCACAATCAAGTAAATCAAGTTAATCAAATATGAGATGTTGATAATGGGTTAATGTATGCAAATGTGTGATTGACAATGGATGTTGGCATTGGAAGTATTTAAAGGTTTCACAATCGAGGAGTGTGCTTATATGTACACCAATTGCAATCCCCATATCCCTTGTATCTGTGATTTATACAGTGAGACTGAAAGGCGCATTTTATAGGCATATATCCAGTGACCTCTTAAGTGCCAAATAAAGTGATTCATCGAGGCATATTAAGTATTGGTGGAAAAATTGACAATGTTGGGTGATTAGTCGAATGGATTCGGGTCAATCTGTTCTTTAAGCTGTTTCCTGTTATCAATAACAATAAACCAAATTAACCCATATTCACATTAACATATTGTAAAACCTAACCACAACTAAAACATTAAATAAGGTTTAATGCACAACAGAGTTTATGAAATTCAAGATAGCAGCTAGAATTATTCATGACTGCATAAAAATGAAAACACACATGATCTTTGGTTAGCCTTACATAATGACAAATACGATAATTTAGCTAAAATGGGAATCTGAAAGATCAATGGATAGCGATGCTACAAAAGAGGATATGGCTTACTCGATTGTCAATATTAAAAAGTATTAATGTTTTTAGCTTTTTTCCACATGATTCTATATTCTTGATCAATTATTGAATGTGTTTATAGATGGATTGTTACATTAAATTATTTGAGATATTAGACATTGAAATTAATCCGAAAGCATATTTAAGGAGATTAGTCAAAGACTCAAAAGAATTACCTTTCTTTGAAAAGCAGTGAGTGCAGCCTCATCCTCTTATTTTGTATTGAACGAAACAAAACCATGACCAGCCGAACCTCGTGGCTTTTCATTGAATATAATCTCAACATATCACAGTACTTTTCATCGAATTCAAAGTATGCGTACCAGCTGGGCATCGCTCTCTTGATGAGAGGAGTATCCGATCTATAACAGTACTTTTCCCTGTGTTTACCTTTTTCCGACTTCATAAGTCTTCCTTTTGCCTGCATCATCCAGAACAGAAACATATAAATAATTTTGATTTTGCAACAATTTGGTATCAATCTTTTGTATTTATCAACAATGCTTACCTTCGCAAATTTAATAATATCCGCATTTGTATCAGCCTCATTGACCCGGTGTATAGGCTGTGAACATTACAAAAAAAGCATAAAAGTCTGCACATCTTATAACCACACAGATGATAGTATTTTTTTTTATTTAAACAAACTTGTTGGAATCCCATGCATTGGATCGCAAAACATTTGTTAGACACCTTGTTTCAATTAGAGATAAAGCTGGCAGTTGCATCCTGTGCCAAAATGTTTCTTGTATGTACTCGCTCATAGATGAAATTTATGCAAAAATTAAAATATTAATTTTATTTTATGCAACATCCCTGGTCCCTGGATACCCACCGGCCACCACCACCACCACACACACAGACACACAAACGCCTGGAAGAAACTAATGAAGCATGCAAATAAGTGCACATGTGCAAAACTGGTTTACAAACTCATCTTTCTTCCTAAAGGGCTAGTCTGAACTTTTAATGCATCAAGCTCACGAACTTTCATGTTAGCCTCATCGCTTGACTTATTTTTCCTTCTTCAGGTCTGCGATTTTGGCCTTTCGAGGTTAAAAGCAAATACGTTTCTTTCATCTAAGACTGCAGCAGGAACTGTAAGTTCCCTTGCATTCTGCTTTTATGTTCAATCATCTTTAAGATGATACAACTTTTTGTATACTCTGGGTATATAAAGTTCCTTGGTTTCTCTATCAAAACAGCCTGAGTGGATGGCACCAGAAGTTCTTCGTGATGAACCATCTAATGAAAAGTCAGATGTGTACAGCTTTGGGGTGATTTTGTGGGAACTTGCTACTTTGCAGCAACCATGGGGTAATTTAAATCCTGCACAGGTTTGTCCCACCGACTCTTAACTATTATTGCTGAAAGACAAAGCTCAGCACTTGCATTTTCTTGGTATATAATCGGTATAGCTAACAGACACTAATATGGCTTTGATTTATAGTAGAGGCTGTAATTCAGACCTGTTTACTCATGATTGAGTCAAGTTGGGTTGTGTATATCTCAAACGGCAATTCAAAGAATTTAGCTAAAATGGGAACATGTCATTTGGATGATACTGGCCCAAACTTAATATTTAATGCGTGCAGCCTCCTAAATATTTTGATTCAATAATATAGATATTATTATTGTAATTTATAGATTTTGTAATCGTAATGGATAATAATTGTTTTCTGTCAATCTATAACCGGTTAAAAATTTGTGAGGTCCTGTACATGGCAGATGGGGTTAACCTGTGAGCATTTTTTTGTACTTTTTTAATTTAAGAATTTTGCTAAAAATGGCCCTAAAGGCTTTGTTTAAGAAATAAAGACATGTTTAGATTGCTGTACTGTAACCATGACCACCAAAAGTGGTTGATGACAACCATCTCAAATTGGTTAAAGTACTACAATTTAGAGATGTCTATTATCTCTTAAATATAGCTATTAGGCCTATGTTTAGAAAAACCCTTACATCTATATAACTACAAACACATTAAATATATTTGTGAAAGAAATATCTATAAGATAGTAATCAAAGTCTTAACTATTAATTTATAAGACGATTATGGGGCTTAAATAATTTGAAAAGCAATGCCTTCATTTTGCTTGTATCTTATTCTTATCTACCAATATGACCCGTAATAGGTGAAAAATAAATTCTATATGGAAACATTTGACGATTTTGCCCCCTTAAAAGAACAATTATATATGGAAGAAATGTCAAGTATTGTGCCTATATAAAAATTATTTTTGATGCGTATACTTACAAAGTTACACACAATCATATAGGTTGTGGCCGCTGTAGGCTTTAAATGCAAAAGGCTCGAGATTCCTCGTGATGTAAACCCTCAAGTAGCAGCATTAATTGAAGCCTGCTGGGCAAAGTGAGTATACAGACTGAACTTTTGTTTATATGGATTATCTATTTTGATGCTGCTCATCTTAGACCTAATAATCAACATTTTATTCTGCAGTGAGCCATGGAAGCGTCCATCCTTCTCAGCACTGATGATTACCTTTTTTTTACATCAACTATCCCAGCAATGCTCAACCTTTTCGCCTAAAATCAACATAATCATAGCAATCGTAGCATGTATTGGAGTTGCATTTTTTATAATAGCCACAATACCCCAAACAGATATCAATTACACATTACAGAATTAGAGAATTGCTAATAATCCTATGAGAACGATGATGAAACAAAGCAAATGCATATGATGTTTATCGAATAACCACTAAATCATCTAATTTGTCTGAAGCAATTAAATCATCAAAATCATACCTATGTTGTGTTTTTGGTGTGCCATGGCTCCAAAAGACTATTCCACAGTTGATGAAGACTGAAGAGGGCTGCAAGTTGTTATTTAGTTACCTAAAGTCAACAAACAAAATAAAGTAAATATAGATCAAAACTATATATACTATATCAGTTGAACCAATAAAAACATAAATCGTGTTTTAAATGATTATAAAAATTAAAAAGAAAAAACATACTCCATTGCATCCAAATATACACATCTGACAAAGCTGGCAGTACTAACAATATATCCGATAAAGCTAACAGTATTAACTTTCTTAAGCCAGCAGTGTTAATGAAACAAATAAATAACAATAATCCAAATAATGAGAGGAGTACCCAAGAACCTGACCTTTGGATCATACAATTGAGTCCCCTGTGCCAAGATGGTATGATAGTTGATGAGCAAATAATAAAATGGAAAACTGTACCACAGCAAATCAATATAATTTAGATGAACTGGATCAGGAGTGAATGAGAATAAAAAAAATAAGCAATATAGGTTAAAATTAAAACAATACAATTTAGATGATTTAAGATAAACTGGATCAATGATATTAGGGTTTTGAGAAAAATGTGATATGAATGATATTAGGGTTCCTGTGATCATTAATTAAATGGCCTTAAAAGTCCGGTATATACTTTAAAATATATACATAATCTATTCCTTAAATATAGCTTAACAATATCAATATTTTAAGCATGACTTATTTTTTTTGTATTGTAAATCACAAAAAAATGGCTTGGTCTAGTGGTTGAAGGATTTGTATGTTGATTAAATGGCCCAGGTTCGAATCTTGCAAATGACAATTTTTTTAAAAATTAAATCCGAATTTAATTTGGTCAATGCGAATTAATTTGGTCAAACTTTGCTTATGTGGCATGCTTAGGTGGAATAAGAGCATGATTACTCATCAATCCAGCGCTTATTCATCAATCCTGCATTTGATGACGTCATACGCATCCTGTTATATATTATATGTATATATATATATACATATATATATATATATATATATATATATATATATATATATATATATATATATATATATATATATTCTTATTTTTGTTTTCCAACTGAACTATAAACCAAATCAAGAATCCGTTCAAAAAATTTTGAAACTGACAACTGAATGACAATAAACAATCTAAAATTCTAAATTCCAGTTCATATTTTGATCTTATTGGCCCAAAATAATTTTAGACCACTCGATAAGATAAGGTCTATTCCATAGGCAAATAGCTATTCGTGAAAAGGCATATTTTGTGGCTCATGTCAAATTGTCAGTATCTATTGAATGCTGCTGGACTCTAATCTTGCTGGAACTTGGGCCAAGAAGAACCCAAAAAGCCCAAAACAATTTATTTGTCTTTGATTTCATCTTTTGGGCTGCTTGGCTTAGTCTTTTTGAAAAGCTTCTAAGGCTATGCTATTGGCTCCGGGGAGGGATCGGCGTAGAGGGTAGGCGTCGGCATTGGGTCAGCATTCCCATAGTGGGCGAGTTGGCGTGTTTGCGTGATGGTCAGCTTTGGGGGGTTCCGCAAAGGCAACCCGATCCCCCTTTTGTCTTTCCTATTTTTTCTTAAAAGAAAGTTAAGAGGTTCGAATTGAGAACCATCTTATAGGAGCGAAGCCACTCGACCATAGCATATGCGTGCGAGAACTATATATTTTAGTGGAAAAAGTGGGTAGTATGAATAATGAACCATGTGGTATCCCTCTTGTCACTGCAAATACAATGCTCAATCCTTTTATAAGACGTCAAATGCCAACGGTTGTTTTTCTAACCGCCTCCTAATAACACGTGACAAATCAGAATGGTCAGTCAACATATCTTGGCGTGTGACGTGTTCAGAGTGAAGGTATTTGTTGGGTGCGTGAGAGAGGAGTTCGAACATGTGTTTGTGTCTATTCGTGTCATCACAGCTCTAACACCCCAGCACACTCTCTTGAAATTGCAATGCACCAAGGCACCAAGTGTAGATTGCCTCTAGACTCGATTAAGTTATAAAAGGATGTCCCTTGTAATTTAAGTATCCTCTATGACTATATCCATTCTTATATGTCGACTGGAACTTAACTCAATCATAGTGTCTTGAATTCTTTTTCATTCAAGTGTGTATATTGCAGCCGATACATAAGTTCAAGCTCATCAACACCAAACCATCTTAATTAAACCAGTTCAAGCGTTCATGTCTTCACTTTGGGGTTTGTTTCCCCAACACTTCATGATGAGTTTCCAAACATTTTCTAGTTTGTAGCTCCGCTTATGCTTCATAATCAAGCAATACGTCCCTCGACATTCAGTAGCCAATTTACACAAATTAAGTATCGATGATTAGGAAATTGCTATTTATTGTACAATTAGATGAGGGACTTTCGCCATAAAAATAGGTAAAATTTGAGTAATACTTATCATTTATCAACTTCTTTTCGTTATGGGGCAAGTTATTTGGACCCCCCCATAGGGAGGGTTTCCAATCATTGCACGCATCGTCAGGTTGTACGTTGTATATCGCGGGTTGTACGGTTTGACCAAACCCCCTTAATATAACAACATAGGGAGGGTTTGTATAACCACAACCCTTTCGTTATATGTAACTTGTATGAAATGATATTTGTTGGGCACTTGGGTGTAAAACACACCAAATTAAGGGGGTGTTTGTTTCGGCTTATTAAACGTAAGCCCATTTGGGCTTATTTTTTATAAGCTCCAATTTTACGACTTATTTTGAGACTTGTCGGCTTATATAAGTTTATTATGATATGATAAACTTATAAAAACCGACAAGTCTCAAAATAAGCCGTAAAATTGGGGCTTATAAAAAATAAGCCGAAAGTTAATTTGGGCTTATTTTTTATAAGCTCCAATTTTGTGGCTTATTTTGAGACTTGTCGACTTATATATTCTACCATTACCCTCACCTTATCCAAATATTTACTAAATAAGTAATCATTCATAATCCGCTTTAATAACCTATTTTGTTAAATAATACCTAGAACATCCAAAAAAAACCGTCTCATGGTCACATTTTTTCATGACTATTTATCTTATTCTGAGTATTCAAACTTAAATGTTTGGGATTGCTAGCTATAACTATTTTGTGCTAAATTGGGCAACTTCAAACAACTTACTCAGGATAGCTCATTTTCGTCACAAATAACCATTTTAAAGGTCAAGACTCAAGGCCAAACAACTCTTAACTGGATTCTGTATAGTTTAACCCTAACAACCTACTATCACTTTTCATCCCCTAATTAAAATAATAACAAGAGTTAATTTCATAAATGGTCCCTGTGGTCTGTCGGGTTTAACAGATTTAGTCATTTTACTTTTTTTTAACGGGTTTGGTCCCTGTGGTTGCGACCCATATCGGGTTTGGTCCCTTGACCAAATTTTCCGTTTATTTGACCGTTTGAAGGGATAAAATGACCAAATTACCCTCATATTATTATTATTATTATTATTATTATTATTATTATTATTATTATTATTATTATTATTATTATTATTATTATTATTATTATTATTATTTTATTTTTTATTTTTTTAATTATTAATAAGGTTTTATAAAAACCAATTCTTCCATGTCAAACAAATCAAAAACACTCCCTTGAGTTTCAAATTAAAAACACCGAAATCATCTTTTTTTTTCTAAACTCATTCAAATAACAAAAAAAACACAATTCATATTTTACTCTTTAACTAACAAAAAACCCAATTTAAACAAATCATCATCTTCAACTTTTCCTCCACAAATCAAAACCACCAATATCATCATCATCTTTCAAAAAGCAAATCAAAACACACATCAATCTTTGTGAATAAAAACACAAAAAAACAAATACACAAACATACACACATAACCACAAAGCCACCAGATCTGGTGGTGGCGGTGACGGCGGCCATCTTCTCCAACCACACCGGATCTATCTCTACCACCTTTGTCATCATGTCCACAACCACATCCGACCACCATTCTTTTCTTTCTTTAATATATTTTCGGATCTAGGAATCTGGGAAAAAAATTGAATTTTATTTTTCTTGTTTGTGGTGGGAGGTTTTTTTATTGGAAACAATTTCCATCTTTTAGTGTATGGATTTTTGTTGTGTTAGACCTGTTTCCCAGATACAACTAGACCTCACTCTAGATGAGTTGAATAAGGCTTAATGTAATTGGTTAGTCAACAGAAGTTACGTGGTGGTCAAACCCGATAGTCAACTAATAGTCAATGGATGTGTTAAAAGGGTTTTGGAAAGTATTATGTGGCACAAGTAGAAAGGACATAGACCTAAAGGGCTTAAGTTGTCATAAACCAAATGTATTATTATATGTAGTGTGGCCAAAGTAAAAGAAAAGAGACTAAAGGGACCATTCTTGCCATTAGCCCAAACTTGTGACTAGCTATTATTAGATCCAGGGAATTCTAGACCTTTCTCTATTATTCAAGAGTGTGTGAGAGTGTCGGTTTTTAGAGAAAGGAGGGAAGAAGAATGGAGCTTGATGATGAAGGGTTGATTAGTGAATGATTTCATATCATGAGAATAGCCCTTTCAATGATCTTTCCCACAAGTTTTGGTATATTGTAAAGGATAATGATGATGGTTAGAAGATGTTGATGGTGGGATTTATGTTAGTAGCTTAGCTTTGGAAGCTAAAGTAAGTAACTCTCCCTAAAACTTGGATTTAGAATGGTTGTAAGTTGGAAATTGGTGGCTAGTGATTTTGGCTAAGAGTATGTTAGATTATGGGCTTGGGACAAATTAAGGTATGTAGTTGATTATGATTGTTGTGAATTGATATTAGTTTATGTTATGAGGATATGCGTGATATGGTTTGAATGTTGTAGCTTAGAAGCTTTTAAAGCGGTTATGATGCTTATGTGAAAGTATGTGTATGATATGTGTTTTATGTTGGGTTACTTACTAAGCGTAAGCTTACCCTTTTAGTTGTCAATGTTCTTGTAGGTGTAAGTGCGACGAGAAGAAAGTATTTGGATTATAGCTTAAGGATATGGAAGCGGATTGGAAGACAATAAGCATTAGGAGCTAGGTAGAATACCGAGCTCGAGACGAGGTTGTACCCCCGAGAGTCTTTCTTATGATTTGTAAAATGTGTGTCAAGGTCATCGTAATGGTTGGGTAGTCAACGGTGCGTCAAAGTGTGTTTAATGGGTTATGGTTAATGTTTAAGGGGGTGTTTGGCAAAAGTGTAAAAGTACCCATTTTGGGTTGTAAACGGGTCAAGTGTCGTTGGAACATGTTTGATATGTTAAGTTATTGATGTTGGTCAAGTTTTATGTAAAACGGAATTCGTATGGGTGGTATGTAGTGAAAATGGGTCAAAAGGGGTTTTATGCATAACCTGTCAGTCTTGGATCAGCTTTTGGTTCGAAATTGTGGTCCTTAGTGTGGATCAAGATTTCAGCCTTGGATCCACCTTTTGGTTCGAAATTGTGGTCCTTAGTGTGGATCAAGATTTCAGTCTTGGATCCACCTTTTGGTTCAAAATTGTGGTCCTTAGTGTGGATCAAGATTTCAGTCTTGGATCCATCTTTTGGTTCAAAATTGTAGACCTTAGTGAGGGTCAGTTCGGGATGTACTTTTTGCGAAAAAATTTCACGTTTTTGGTCTAATCGGACACGGGGAGTAACATGTTGGGATTTAGTTATGGATTTTTGTGGAGTAAAAGTGATTGTTAATCTTGGCTTATGTGTTTAAAGATTTTGGTAACCAGTGTTGGTTCCTTTGTTGTTATTTAGGATTTGTGATTTTTGTGAAGTTGTTATTTTGGTTTTGGAATTTTTAATTTTGGCAGATATGAATTGATTGGTGTAAAAAAAATGAGGAATTTTTGTTTCGTTTGGTTGTTTTTCCGGCGAGCAAGAGGGTTTGGTAAATCCTTGGAGTGTTTCGAGGGTGTTTGTTCCGGTTGGTTGTTGTGGTGGTTGTGTTAGGAATTATAATTTGATGATTACAAAACTACATATGCATAAATGAAGACAAATGAAACGACAAGGACTAAATGTAATAATTTAGTTATCTTCCTGTGAAAGTTAGGTCATCTTGTAAACCCTATATATAAAGGGTATTAGCCGTCGGGTTTAGATCATCTAGAAACATAGAACTCTCCAATGAGAGTCTAATAGTAACGTGTGTGTGTACACGTTCGTTAGTAGTAGTAGTAGGTTTATTATTAATATTGAATAAAGATGGTGCGCTTGTTTGAATAAATAAACCTTGTTAAACATTATTGTTCTTGTTAATTCCGCTGTGCATATCAATAATGTTTGTAAAACATATCCTAGATGGGCTAAACGATTCTCAACAGGTTGATAGGTGGTTATATGGTTGGAGATGATGGCAGAGGTGTGTCTGGCTGGAGGTGATGGTGTGTTTGTACTTGTGTATATAATAAAAATAAAATTGGATAATATATATTAAAAAGAAAAAAATATATAGAGATAAGGCGTGGGTGGCTGGAGGTGATGGTGGGATGGTAAAAAGACAAAATTACCCTTTCATGTGTACACCACATGACCAACTAAACGGTCAAACAAACGGAAAATTTGGTCAAGGGACCAAACCCGATATGGGTCGCAACCACAGGAACCAAAACCCGTTAAATAAAAGTAAAAGGACTAAATCCGTTAAACCCGACAGACCAAATAGACCATTTATGAAATTAACTCTAATAACAATTGTCATCTTGCCAATTTTGTGAAGGAGGGTACTGTAGATTGATGAGGCGAAAAGTGTACCGCTTTTAAGGGGTCATTTAAGCCTTAAATCGTATTTATTTGATCAAATATTGCCCTAAATCGTTCCTTTTGTCATTTTAGGTACTTTTGAGGAGAAATCTGGAAAAGGAGGCATTTTGGACGTTTTTGGAGCATAAAAGTGAAGAAAACGACAAAGTCTCAAAAATCGGCTAAAAGTTACTCTTGACGGCGTCACAATTTACTCTGGACGGCGTCATGCTTTGGCAAGAAAAGTTGGACGTGAAATTTACTCATGATAAGCCAGTGAAAATAGCATGTGAATTCTGACGGCGTCACGCTTTAACCTGATCAAGGGCGTCACGGCTTAAATCATAAGGGGACGGCGTCACGTTCTAGGTTCGACGGCGTCAAGCCTTGATAAGCCAGAATGGATTTTTGAAGAGCTAAAGAGGGACGGCGTCAAGAAGGTCATCCGGGAACCCTAAAAGCGGCGAGGTGACGGCGTCACACTCCATAAGGTGACGCCGTCAGATCCAAAAATCTATATATAGTTTTCTAATTTTTTGTCATGAGGGAGAGCTTAGTGTGTGGAATTTTGGGATAAAACCCTAAGACGATTTTAGCTACTTTTTCAGGGCTTTTTGCCTTGAGATCTTCCATGTTTCATTGAAAGATAAGTTATCAATTAATCATTCAATATGTCTATGTGTTGTTTGATTCTATCTTATTCTTGTCTTTTGTTTAACATGTTAGGCTAAATTTATCTTGTGTTTGCTTAGATCTAATGAAACTTAGCTATTGATTATTGGTTGTTAGTGTGTTGTTAGTTGTATTGGATGATTGTTTATCTATGTTAGGCTTAAGAAAACTGGCTAACTTCCTATTCGGTAACTTGCTTGAACGTCTTAAGAAACATGAACCAAACGCGTACTAAAGGTTTTTATGGTCGTATTTAATGCACAAGCGAATTCTAGTGATCCCATGTTAGGAGCTTCCTAGCCGGCTCGACATAGGAGTGAAGTAGGAGCTTGTAGAGTTGGGGAAGTAAGTACGCCACCCCACGAATGGTATTAAGGAATACACCCGTCATCCACGCGACTAATACGCACTAATTAATCGGTAAAAGATAGTTAGGGAGTAAGGAAATCTAAGTAAACACATTTCTCTACACATAAGTTTCTCACCACATTTCATTTTTGTTATTTTATTTTATTTGCATCCGTAGTAATTTTGGGTTAGTTGACTAGCAACTAATTCCGCCCACTCCTTCAAAACCGAGATTTTACTTGCTTTCATAAAAATATAAAAACATAAAAAGAATCTTCCTCAACCCTTAGACCTAATTAGAGTAGCCTTTCATACCTAACGAACACTATTCCCTGTGGAGAACGATCAATCCCCCGTACTTACCACTACACTATACTACATCGGTCAGGTACACTGCCTGGTGGGGTTGTAAGCCTCTTGAGATCCCTCGAGAGGTAAAACCTGTTGTAAGGTTACAAAACCACGCAATCAAGTTTTTGGCGCCGCTGCCGGGGAATAGTTATTGTTTAGGTTGAATTTTTATTTCTATTAGGTCTACTCACTAGATTCCTTTCTAGTGAGATTTTTATTTTATTTTTCTAGGTTTTCTTTAGTCTATCTATTTTCTTTGTGCTTTTGTTCGTAACAGATTTTCATTAACTATTCAGTTTGCCATTATGGAAAACGCGAATCCACCCCTTACACCTGGCGAAGTGGCTTTGTTGCGTAGCCAACTTGAGAATGAGATTAGTGAGCTCAGGGAGCTCAGTAGAATGATTGATATAGAGCTTGATTATGCCTTGAACAACTTAGGGACCGCCATATACTCAGATAATTACTTAGAACGTAATAATCTTACGGTTGATAAGTTGATTGAGAAAATTGAGGAAGTGAAGGTAGATCCTAGGTTTGATGATTATTTCAATGAATACCCCACTAAGGAGGAGATTGCTTACTATAACAACCTAGTTGATAACCCTCGACCACCTTTTGTTAGAATTGACCCAAAGATTAAGAGAGGTGATCCCGGGAATGTGAAGATACCATGTATGATTGGGTACCAATACGTTGAGCATGCTTACATTGACTGTGAATCCCCAATCAACGTTATGTCCTCAGGCCTCTATAGCCAAATCATAAACACACCACTTGAGCCTAGGATGGACCCCAAGTGTCCAGGCGGAGTTTGTAACTTCGTTGGAAGAATTAAGGATATACATATCCTTGTTGGGAGCTTTACCTTTGTCACCAACTTCATGATTTTAGAAGATATGGCAAGTGTTGTTGACTGCCGCTTATCTCGCGTTGTGTTAGGTAAGCCGTTTATCGAAGCATCCAATTTAAGGTATGACCGTTTGAAAGGCACGGTTCAGTTTTCTAATCACATAGATAGGATCACATATAGGATGCCTTATCGGGTTAATGAGTTTCGTTTTGTGCCTCGATTTGACATGGACAACATTGGTGCGATTGAGGACATCAATGAAGAGGATAAAGAAAAAGGCATGGACCATGTTTGGAATAGGAGAAGCCTTTATTATAAAGATTGCTTAAACCTTGGACCTAAATACAAAATTGATATGGAGGTTGTTAGGATGATTAGAGGGGCAATTGAGAAGCAAAACGGAAAAACGTAGACCCCGTGACTTAGAGTCTAGCTACAAGACTCGTTAATAAAGAAAAGCGCTTCTTGGGAGGCAACCCAAGCTTTATTTGTTTTATTTGCTTTGTGTGTTTATTTATTTGTTTGTTTGTTTTTATTTATTTCCCGTATGTGTGTTTAATTTTTATTATTATTGATTCATGTTCAAAACTAATTTGTGAAAATGCTTTATGTTGTTTTTAACTTCGTCTTAACTACATATAAAGGTATTTTGCAAAAGATAAGTGTAGGGGAAATCTAAATCGGTTTATTAGAACACAAATGAACATGAATCGTAATAATAATAAATTAGCATACATATTCGTATTTGTTTGAGTCAAATGCTTGTATCGAGTCATAATGAGGTTTTGCAGGATTTCCAGGAAGTAAGGTAAAGGTTTTTCCAGAAATTTTCCGGAAACTTAAAATGAAAATTTTTGTCAGGTCATTTCTGACGGCGTCAGGGGTTATAACCTGACGGCGTCAGATTTAATTTCCAGAAATTTTTGAAAGTTTTGTTTTCATAAAAAGTTTTTATTAAAATCTCCAACTTATAATCTCCAGGAATCTGCAAAATTTTCATTCCACAAGCATTATATCCTTATATATAGATTTTATCCCGCCGATGTTATGCAGGTTTTCGTGTTTGTTTTCTCAGGTTTAACAGGTTATTTTGGACAAGGAGATGTTTTTGGAATCAAGCTTATGGCGATGCATTAGTCATGGAGCTTCAACATTCTCTTTGGAGGAAGATCTAACCGTGTAATTTCATTATCCACCGAGCGAATCAGGGGAGTATTTGATTTCATTCTTTTACTTTTTGCTTTTACATCTTGTTATTTGAACATTGGGGACAATGTTCATCTTAAGTGTAAGGGGAGGGTAAAAGTACGATTTTAGAGAATACAATTACGCTTGATTTTTGTTTGTTTGATGGTAGATGTGTAATAAAACTGAGAGAAATACTTGTTAAGGTAATTTTAGTGCCAAATTTAAAAAATTTTACAACATTTAGGAGTGAAACTTTGATCTTAATGAGCGTCTCACGGATAGGAGTTATATAACTAGCACAAAAACCGTACCACTAAAAAATTTTCCACCCCAAATATGTGAGGTTCGCCCCTAGAATTGGTAGGAAAAGCATTTATGCTATGATGTGTGTACCGGTAGCACTTAGATTCTAGAACTTGCGTTAGGACCATTCCAAGGCCACAAGTGAGACTACATTCGTGTAGTTAGATTTACTACATGATAAGAGGCATTAGGATTAACCCATTGTTTTACACCTGTGTTTTTGTTATAATTACATTGGCTACATTGGTCAAGTAATTCTCCCACACCCTTTGCGTTGTACTCATTTTTAGTACACGATACCCCTAGTACACCCCTCAGAGCCTATCTTTTCGTTTCGACCTTTAAGCATTTTACTTAAAGGAAGAATTTGTTACACCCCACTAAAATGTACACCCAAATCGCCTTAGCCTACCTTGTATGCACTCATCTTTAGTGCATTATTGTTACAACATTTGTTTAAACCCAAGTTAATTATCTAATTGATTGCATGGTTGCTAAGTCGAGTCATATCCTTGTACATATTGTTTTGGGACGATTGGGACTCATGGGTAAAGTACTAGTGTAATGGAGTAATGGGGAAGAACATCATTTATTACCCCCATATGTGCTAAATATTTTAAAAGTACTCCAAGTTTTTCAATTATCTTAATTCGAGTCATTAGAATAGTTATTTGTAAAGTTATGTAAAAGTTCAAGTGTAAGGGGAATGCAATGCCCCTATGATGTATTATTTTGGATGGTAGGGTAAAAGTGTATGCAATTAAAAAAAAAAAAAAAAAAAAAAAAAATCGAAAAAATCAAGAAAAATACAAAAAAAAATGAGAAAAAGAAAAGTAGAAAAAACATACGGACTACCATCCCGTTTTATTTTATGTTTATTTTATGTTTTTGTTATTTTGTTTTTAGCTTAAGTCGAGTCTAGTCTTGGCTTAGCAACATTGTATAGTACATGTAATTGATCAAGATTTTTAACTCGCCACCAGTAAAATATCCCGTATCCAACAAAACCGTGTTTTCCTTTTCCCTACACCTAACGTTATAACCCATTTAAAAGCCCTCTTTGATAGTTTATCTTTGGTGCTTACGCCTAGTGGAGGAGGTTTTCGATCCTTTCCCAAGCCTATGGTAATCTATTTGCTATGACAGGTAGTGAGAGATATTATCCGTTTTCATTTATGAGATTTATTTTGATGACACTTGAGAGATGTGAGTATCTAAACACTACTTGTGAGGTGCTAGTTTATAATCTCCGTGCTTATTATGATTGAAGTGGAACGATTATTTGTTGTAATTACTTTTATGTTAGCATTAAATGACCCCTAGCTTGTATTTTGATTAGAATAAAAGCGCATTTGCTTGAGGACAAGCAAATCTCAAGTGTAAGGGTATTTGATGAGGCGAAAAGTGTACCGCTTTTAAGGGGTCATTTAAGCCTTAAATCGTATTTATTTGATCAAATATTGCCCTAAATCGTTCCTTTTGTCATTTTAGGTACTTTTGAGGAGAAATCTGGAAAAGGAGGCATTTTGGACGTTTTTGGAGCATAAAAGTGAAGAAAACGACAAAGTCTCAAAAATCGGCTAAAAGTTACTCTTGACGGCGTCACAATTTACTCTGGACGGCGTCATGCTTTGGCAAAAAAAGTTGGACGTGAAATTTACTCATGATAAGCCAGTGAAAATAGCATGTGAATTCTGACGGCGTCACGCTTTAACCTGATCAAGGGCGTCACGGCTTAAATCATAAGGGGACGGCGTCACGTTCTAGGTTCGACGGCGTCAAGCCTTGATAAGCCAGAATGGATTTTTGAAGAGCTAAAGAGGGACGGCGTCAAGAAGGTCATCCGGGAACCCTAAAAGCGGCGAGGTGACGGCGTCACACTCCATAAGGTGACGCCGTCAGATCCAAAAATCTATATATAGTTTTCTAATTTTTTGTCATGAGGGAGAGCTTAGTGTGTGGAATTTTGGGATAAAACCCTAAGACGATTTTAGCTACTTTTTCAGGGCTTTTTGCCTTGAGATCTTCCATGTTTCATTGAAAGATAAGTTATCAATTAATCATTCAATATGTCTATGTGTTGTTTGATTCTATCTTATTCTTGTCTTTTGTTTAACATGTTAGGCTAAATTTATCTTGTGTTTGCTTAGATCTAATGAAACTTAGCTATTGATTATTGGTTGTTAGTGTGTTGTTAGTTGTATTGGATGATTGTTTATCTATGTTAGGCTTAAGAAAACTGGCTAACTTCCTATTCGGTAACTTGCTTGAACGTCTTAAGAAACATGAACCAAACGCGTACTAAAGGTTTTTATGGTCGTATTTAATGCACAAGCGAATTCTAGTGATCCCATGTTAGGAGCTTCCTAGCCGGCTCGACATAGGAGTGAAGTAGGAGCTTGTAGAGTTGGGGAAGTAAGTACGCCACCCCACGAATGGTATTAAGGAATACACCCGTCATCCACGCGACTAATACGCACTAATTAACCGGTAAAAGATAGTTAGGGAGTAAGGAAATCTAAGTAAACACATTTCTCTACACATAAGTTTCTCACCACATTTCATTTTTGTTATTTTATTTTATTTGCATCCGTAGTAATTTTGGGTTAGTTGACTAGCAACTAATTCCGCCCACTCCTTCAAAACCGAGATTTTACTTGCTTTCATAAAAATATAAAAACATAAAAAGAATCTTCCTCAACCCTTAGACCTAATTAGAGTAGCCTTTCATACCTAACGAACACTATTCCCTGTGGAGAACGATCAATCCCCCGTACTTACCACTACACTATACTACATCGGTCAGGTACACTGCCTGGTGGGGTTGTAAGCCTCTTGAGATCCCTCGAGAGGTAAAACCTGTTGTAAGGTTACAAAACCACGCAATCATAGATGAATAGTGCTTAGTTGGTGTAGTTTCTTTGTTCAAAACAAGAGGCCCAAAGGTTTGATTCTTATTTGAAACTTTTCCTTTCACTTTTTAAAATTTCTCATTAAGAAATTTTTCCATCATTTTAGAATTTTTTTTATGTTAGTCAAAACTATAAGTACATTAGATTATTATTAGCAGCGTTACTATTACTTTTAAGTTTTAATATCGTCTAAACACGGTTGGATCAGTTATTATACACGCACTAGCTTAAAAGACGTGAACATATAAAACATTTTTTATATACAAAAAGAATTACTTTTTTGAGCAAGAGAAGGGTCGAAGCCCGAAAAAAAATCTCATATCATATCACTCCTCGCAACGGAGGTAATTACATCGGGAAAACTAACATTCCATACAAAGTTTTCATGAGATCTAAAAGCTAATTTAGCAACAAGATGAGCCGCTAAATTACAGTCACGCTTAACCCATGAAAAGGAGATACAAGTTGAGATGCCCGCATTTTGATGTACACTACTATAGCACACAAAGACCAAGGAGGATCAGCTTCCGTACAAGCAAGTGAAATAGCTACTTTAGAATCCAATTCAACCGTAGCATTTTGCCAACCATAAGTGACTGCTAGACGACAAGCACTTCGGATGACATAGAGCTCCGCCATGAGAGGAGAAGAGGCAGAAAAGATTTCACCTGAACGGCTGAACATATAATGATAGATCCTGTACGGTTTCGAACAATGATACCTGAAGATGCTCGATTTGATTTATAAGCAGCATCACAATTAAGCTTCACGCAGTTATCAGTGGGGAGATCCATCGAAGTGAACTCTCTTGAGATTCGCTTACAACCGAAACACAAGATGTGGGAAGTGATGATGGATACAGTGAACTAAGATCGCAATAGATAGAAAATCTAAAATCGATATGAATGATAAGCTTTTCCCAGCTTATGAATATTATATCAAAATACCTCGCTGAACCGCGAGGGTTGCAATTCATCGTAAAGAAACATATGAACAATCAAAACTACTTAATATCAACACAATTTAATAACAAAATACTAAAATAAATTCAACCAAAACTTACTTAGCAACAAGAGCATTTCCATCATTTTTACATTTACCGGCACCTTTCATCTTATCTTCAACAATATCTTAAGCCAAATTTTCTACTTTTTTTCTATCTGACCTAGAGGTGGCCATCCAAACCAGTTCCGGAACCGAAACCGAAAAAAAAACAAAAACCGAAATCGGTCAAACCCGGTTCTTCCAAGAACCGGTACTGGTTCTTACAAAAACCGGTTGTTCCTACCCGGTTCTCGTTTTTTACCGTTGGAACCGGTTCCAACTTCACATTAATAGCATCTACAGTGGTTAATCTTTCTTCTTCAACTCCATTCCGTCAACTCCAGTGGCCGGTTATTATCAACCCATAACTCACACACAATGGTACATGTCATTCTATTGACAATTTTGGTTTAAACTTCACGCCGTCCTACCCCGTGTGTACATTTGTACCAACAAATCCACGTACTTTGAACCGTCTTCTTGAACTAAATTGTGCTATCATAACTCAATGAAGTTAGTTTCAGTTGTAACTTAGTATGAACCCTTTGGCATGTTGGCTCTCCATTTCAAAAACCGGCTGTTAAAGAAATGTCGACCGGTTCTTGGGAACCGGTTCGACCGGATTTTAAATTGGAACCGGTTAAGGAACCGAACCGGAACCGGGTATACCGGTCCCGGATTTTTAGACCCCGGATCGGAAAAAATCCGATCCGGTTTGGAACCGGAACCGGATCTTTGACTTTGACCATGAACCGGAACCGGATTTTCGCCGAACCGGGAAATGGCCACCTCTAATCTGACCCAACACTTATATTTTCAGGCCCATCATTAAGACCCCATTTTTTTTACCAGACTCATCAAAATCGACATTTGAAAACACTCTTTTAGCTGTTATTTTTTACGGGTTTTCTTAAACATCCTGACAAGGTAACCAAAGTCTCAATTCTGTGTCATCAGATTAGTTAATTTTCACTTAAATTTGGTGCAACTCAAATTTATACATCAAACTTTTACATCATTCTTAGTTTCAACTATTTTACATTATTTAACTTGTATATAATACTAATATATATGTTTAGATTAAAACACACCAAATGTAAAACCAAAGAATTTCATTTATATAAGTGGAAAGTATACAGATTCAACACAAAAATAATATGTTTTTTTAAAATCATTCTAATTATATAACTTGTAAAAATTGCTTCTAAGCTTTTATATTGATTACTTAATGAAATTTATTTGAAAATACTTAATGAAGATGCTTCTATAGATTACTTAATGAAAAAAAAAAAAACTTAATGAGGATAATTTTGCACTTACATAGCATAACATGCAAAACACTTATCTTTCACTAACCTAATTATATTGTTTTGAAGATGCTTCTATAGATTACTTAATGAAAAAAAAAAAAAAAAAAAAAAAAAAAAAAAAAAAAAAAAAAAAAAAAAAAAAAAACTTAACGAAGATAATTTTGCACTTACATAGCATAACATGCAAAACACTTATCTTTCACTAAACTAATTATATTGTTTGGAAATGGCATTATAAACTCTCTTTTAGTTCTCTCACCCACCTATGTGGGACAAATGCCAAGAAAAAGGCAAGTATTTACGTTACCAGGTAGTGTAAAAGGACAAAGTTATAAAAAAAGCCGACCACAGTTGCAGACTTACATGGTGAATATAGTATCAACTATCAACTATCAAAGTGAAGAAGTTAAGTAGCTGCTAAAGTGTATATTACTGGTCACTATTGTTCATTCTAATGCAAGTAAATACAAGAAGCAATGCAAATTCCAGCAATATCACAAAGTTCAATGGTAATTCCAGCAAACAGGATGCAGGGATATTGTCCAGCGACTTAAATCATCAAACGGAAAAGAAAAGATGCGGCCAAATGTTGAAGTAAAATTATGTACCTTACTTCAAACAAGCAAGAGATTCTTCCGGATGGTCCAGCTTTGATCCTTCAGATACCTACACAAGAAAAGCACGCGTTAACCTCGCCCCGGGTGTTATCCCAGGACCAAGCTCCGGCGTGAGAATAAGTCTCTAGAGAGAGAAAGTATATGTGTGTGTTATAGAGAGGGAAAAAGCATGCCCTTGAGAGTGGTAAATACACTCTATTTATAGGTGAGCTTCCTTGTCCTTATCTGGTGATAGAGACGCATTTAGGCGGAAAACTGCAATGTTTCCTTGGTCATTCGGCTAGGTCGGTTCGGCCAAGTTGGTTCGGCCAGATGCTTTTCACCTGAGCCATTCGGCTTGGTTTGTTCGGCTTGGTCGGTTCGACTTGGTTGGTTCGGCCAAGCCTTTCATCCAGGCATTCCATCTGGATCTTCCATCCGGGCCTTCCAACTGATCCATTCGGCCAAGCCTTTCATCCAGGCCTTCCACCTAGGTCTTCCATCCGGGGTCTTTCATCTTGATGTCCTGACGGATCAGGTCTATCAGACCACATACGTCATCATGTCCCCCCATATTGGCGTGTCTTCCCTGTGAAGGTAAATATGATGTATTTTTCATCCACTGTGTAGCCAAATCTCAAGTACCGACAAAGGCGGTCTACCGAACGATCCAGAGGCCAATGTTCTATTAGACAAATCGGGTCCATCGGACCACATACGTCATCATGTCCCCCCAGTATAGTATTGTTGGCATAGTCAATGATGCTATACTTAAATTTTGTCTTGTCTTTAAATTTATATTTTTCATGATTCCTTTCGAATGGTTATGGACTGCATTGTTGGCCGTAGCCCGAAGCCGAAAGTCATACACGTCCTTTCCATCATCCCATAACTTCTCTACCATAATCATTATTTTTTGTGAAGTGTCATCACAAACGTACACCAAACACTTATTTTTTATTATCGCCGCTACTTACATAGCTCTAGAGGTACAAGCTAACGTTTGATTTAAGTTTTGATTGTAAACGTACAACAAAAACTTGTTTTTTATTACCTTTACTATTTACATAGCTCCGGAGGTACAAGCTTATATGTTTGAGGGTGTCTTGCGCCGTTTGGCCTTTTTGCCTTAATTACACATGGCAACCACTTTTTGGGTATAAACTATTTTAGGCGACATACGCCGTTCGGCCTTTTTGGCTTGTAGATATGGCAACCCTTTTTGTGTACGAACCATTTTAGGCGACATACGCCGTTCGGCCTTTTTGGCTTATTTGTAGATACGGCAACCCTTTTTGGGTATGAACCATTTTAGGCGACATACGTCGTTCGGCCTTTTTGGCTTGTAGATATGGCAACCCTTTTTGGGTACGACCATTTTAGGCGACATACGCCGTTCGGCCTTTTTGCCTTACTTGTAGATATGGCAACCCTTTTTTGGTACGAACCATTTTAGGCGACATACGCCGTTCGGCCTTTTTGGCTTACTTGTAGATATGGCAATCATTTTTGGGTATGAACCATTTTAGGCGACATACGCCGTTCGGCCTTTTTGGCTTAAGTAGATATGGCAACCACTTTTTGGGTATGAACCATCTTTGAACATTGACTACATTTCCCCGGAGGTCGCGAGCCAACCGGGGGAGTCACATTAAACTTATGTTCAGAAACTTGTAAAACACGAAAGCTCATATTGTTATCCCTGCAGAGTAAAACACAAATGCTCTTGTCTTTTTCCGTTAGATATGAAAAACATAATATTTCACATGTATTAACACATAAATGAGTCATAATGGGACCGTAACACAACTGATATAGGTGTCATACTACTATACTCCCCCCAGTTCAACGATGCTATTATTTGTTAGTATCGTTGAACTTAAACAAAACAAAGTATTAGATAATCGGCGATTAATAACAATTCTACCCATGGAAGCTAAATGTCAAACATGTGGTGCTTTTACTTGTGGCAACTATATTGTAAACGTGTCCGAGCTCATATGAAATCGTAAGCGACCAACTACACTGACATCATAAATATCGAAGTTTATTTTAAATGTCAAATATGTGGTAAGCCCAAAGGTATAATGTGAACTCTTTTTTTTTTTTTGAACGGCGAATTTCATTTTTTGGATTGGAGTCGCACCTGCCACATCGAAAAGCCCTCATCCACCATATACCCAGACTATGTTGTCTGAACCGGGCCTACGCTGGCGTAGTGAGGATTTTTAACGGCGTCCGCCCGGAAACCGTACCGCCTCCACACGAGTTTTCTCGCTGGAGTAACGGCCGGATGAAAACCGGGGGCGGCTCGGATTTGAACCTGCGCAACATTGGCTTACAGACTCTCCTCTTCATTGCCTAATACCAACAGAGATTTGTGGCCCTCATGTGAACTTTTAATTTTGATATATGAATGCCCCTATAGCCATGTTTCGGTGCGAAGTTTATTTAATTTCGAGAGTATCGTCTCCCTCGTATATTGTCGGCGTATATGGCCGACTGGCCCTAACCGAACGACCATTGTCGTTCAGACACGAATGACTCCAGAAATAAAACAAGACTGAGAATATGTATTTCCGGCGTGCATGGCCGAAAGGCCCAAACCGGACGAACCTAGCAGGTCGTCCGGTCTAGCGTATAGCTAAGTTAGGACAAACCCCAGTCACATACGTCCGAACGATGTGATCCGGACGAAGACCAATGCCGAACGGGTCATACGGCCGTTCGACCCAACGGCTAACTCCAGGTCAGAAAGTCAACCTTAGTATTTGTGGTATGTGACAGAAGCGCAGGAACTATGGCAGGCCAGAGGAAAGACCCAAACAGGGCAAAGTCCCAGTTGCCGCCCAAAAGTGTCACCATCCGATTTGGACTCATCCGATGGGGACAAAAACAGGTCTCCTATATAAAGGAGCAATCTCCACAGTAATGGTAACACACTTTTACACACAGTAATTATCCTACTAATATATTTATTACCCACCTTTCGGTACTTACTCTCACGCCGGAGTCGGGTCCTGGGGTCACACCCGGGGCGAGACTAACGCGTCTACTTTCTTAGCAGCTGTCCGAAGGACTTGACGATCTCAAGGCCGAAGGATATTTTGGAGCATTATCCTACTCACAGGAAAATACTTAAACATTGGCGCCATCCGTGGGACCGACATTCAATCTACCAAGGCTATAGAATGTCGGATTCCAGACGTCTGGAAGATCCGGAGGGAAGAAGTGTGGAAACTCCTTCCGTCAGTCACGCGGGAGGAGGGAACATCGAAATCCCTACCATCACTTTCGGACAAATAATCAACATGACCAGTACAAGAACACAACAGAAGAAGCGGAAGGCAAGGGAACATGGAGAGGGGTGGATGACTGTCCCTATCACCTTCCCTCCCATTCCCCCCGATGATGCATCTAACGAACCGCTTATTGTAGAGGCAATGATGGAAGGGTACCTGGTGAGAAGAGTGTTTGTGGACGAAGGAGCATCTGTAGAAGTTATGTTCGAACACTGCTTCGATAATCTAAGTCCCGAGATAAAAGCCAAGTTAAAGCAATCTCAAACGGACCTGCTGGGGTTCGCTGGCCAAGTCACCAAACCGTTGGGAAAAATAGAATTAGATGTGTCATTCGGAGAAGGAGGACTATACAGGAGAATGACCATGAACTTCACTGTCATACGAGCCCCATCGCCGTATAACGTTATCCTCGGGAGGACAGGACTAAAAATGCTGAGAGCAATCCCATCGACCATACATGCCATGATGAAATTTCCAACTCCCAGAGGAATAGCTACTTTGAGAGCCCGACAAGTAGTTATTTCAGAGTGCCGAAGGTTAGAAGAATCTCAAAGAACTCACGAGCATAATGAAGGACCGGCAGAAAAAGAGACGGAAGGGAACAATTCGGAAGAAGTCATGGTAAATCCAGCTTATCCAGAACAGCTTGTGACCATCGGAGGGAGCCTATCACCGGAGTGCAAAAGGAAGCTTAAAGCACTTCTCAAGAAGAATATGGATGTCTTTGCCTGGACTCCGGCGGATATGACTGGAATACCGAGACGCGTCGTCGAACATGCGTTGAATGCTAATCCATCAGTAGAACCAGTATGTCAAAAACGAAGGGTGCTAGCACCCGATCGAAGTTTGGCTGTGACGAAGGAGGTGGAAGAATGGGTTAAGGCAGGTATTGTCCGCCGGTAAAGTACCCAACGTGGATCTCTAACCCTGTCCTTGTCAAGAAATGTGACGGAAGCTGGCGCATGTGCATTGACTTCAAGAACATCAATTCGGCATGTCTGAAGGATTACTACCCTCTGCCAGAAATCAGCCTAAAGATAGAGTCAGTCATGGGATTCAAATACAAATGTTTCCTAGATGCATACAAGGGGTACCATCAGGTCCAGATGTCAAAGGAGGATGAGGAGAAGACAGCTTTTTACACGGACCAAGGGACATATTGCTACACCAAAATGCCCTTCGGATTGAAGAATGCCGGAGCGACATATCAACGTATGGTGGACACCGCTTTCCGGTCGCAGATAGGACGAAACTTGGAGGCTTACGTAGATGACATGGTCATCAAAAGCAAAGAAGAAAATGAGATGTTGGCTGATATCGCCGAGACGTTTGACAACTTGAGAAAGATTAACATGAAGTTGAATCCCAAGAAATGCTCATTTGGGATGGAAGAAGGGAAATTTCTGGGGTATATGGTAACGTCCGAGGGGATCAGGGTCAACCCAAAAAAGACAAAAGTCCTAATGGACATGCAATCACCCCGGACCTTAAAGGAGATGCAGAGCTTTAGTGGCAAGCTGGCGGCCTTGAGCCGATTCTTGGCTCAATCGGCCGAAAGGTCGTTGCCATTCTTCGAAACTCTGAAGAATATAACCAAGGAAAATAAAGAACAGTACCGATGGACGGAAGACGCGGAAAGTGCGTTCCAAGAAATGAAGAAGTTGATAGCCGATCTCCCATCTTTGATCACACCCATGCCCAAGGAAACGCTTTACGTGTACCTTGCGGCTGCTCAAGAGGCCATGAGTGCAGTCCTTTTGACGGAAAGAAAAGGAAAGCAACATCCGGTGCACTATGTGAGCAGGACGCTCAATGAAGCTGAGAAAAACTATGCCCCGATGCAAAAATTAGCATTGTCACTATTGCACATGTCAAGAAGGTTACGAAGGTACTTTGACGCACACCCGATAAAGGTCATTACCGATCAGCCGATCAGACAGATACTTAACAAGGCCGAGGCTTCCGGGAAGCTGATCAAGTATTCCGTAGAGCTGGGTGCATACAACATTACCTACGAACCCCGGAGTGCAATCAAAGGCCAAGTTCTAGCGGATTTTCTATCGGAAACTCCCATTGGAGAAAGTTCAGAACAATACTTCCACCAACCGGTCATAAAAGTTGAGAAGGGCAAAGCTGGTAAATGGCTGCTGTTTACCGATGGAGCATCGAACAGCAAAGGTTCCGGAGCAGGACTAGTATTAGTAAGTCCGAACGGTGTGGAATATACCTATGCCCTTCGGTTGGATTTTGACAGCACTAACAACGAAGCGGAATACGAAGCCCTTCTGGCAGGGCTCCGTATGGCCGAAAAGATGCATGTGCAGTGCATCGAAGTGCGAGTAGATTCTAAGCTAGTGTTAAATCAGATAAATGGGGACTACGTGGCGAGCAAAGAAAGCATGATCCGATATCTAGCCAAAGCAAAGGAATGCATTGCTAAATTCCAATATTTTTCCATCCGGAACATTCCGAGAGGTCAGAACCAGAAGGCGGATGTGCTTAGTAAGCTGGCTACGGTTGCTTTCGACCACCTAACCAAAGAGGTGTTAGTGGAAGGGCTAAGGGAAAGATCTACCGAAGGGAAGGAGGTTAATGATATAGTTGCGGAAGAGGAGCCGAATTGGATGACACCCATCATTCGATGCCTGGAGGAGGGAGTATGGCCGGAAGACCAAAACGAAGCCCGGGCGTTAAGAATGAAGATCAGCCAATATGTCATGGAAGATGGAGTACTTTACAAGAAGGGGTACTTGGTTCCTATGTTACGATGTGTTGGTCCATTACAAGCAAATTACGTGATCCGGGAGATACATATGGGGGCATGCGGCATGCATTCAAAACCAAGGTCGGTGGTCGCAAAAGCCATGCGGCAAGGATACTACTGGCCAACTATGCATCGGGATGCTCGTAATGAAATTCAGAAGTGCGACTCATGCCAAATACATGCTCCAATTCCGAAACTCCCAAAAACAGCACTGACGCCAATCATGGCCCCTTGGCCGTTCTATCAGTGGGGGATGCCCATTAGGGTAGGATGTGAGCGAATATCATTTTTATAATGTTGTATTTCGCCAAATTCATAAGTTGGATTGGAAAGCAGCCAAATATCAAAACTGCGATAATGGTAGTGATAATACTGTTGTCAAGACATCCATGTTTTTTGGCGTGTGGTATTTTAAGAAGGCTAAGAAAATTAAAGATCACGAAGCCGGATCGCGTTAATACTTTGGTTAAAAGGACACCTGTATTTTTCATGTATATAAAATCCTATTGCTTCGTATATTTAGTAAATATTTCGTAGACTTTAGAAATTTAAAAATAATCATTTGTCATCACCATATTTGGATTCGGAGATAATGTAAAAAACATGTACCTCTAGAGTTGTACTGTACCGATAGGCTAATGGACTAAAAAATTAAAAATGATATAAAAAGTTTAACATCATTCTTTCCCTATCATTACCTAACTCTTTATCTCACCAGAAAGTAAAACTGATGTCAATCTATCTTTTATCTCTTTCTCCGTCACAACCACAAATAAATCAACTTTTATTTTGCTTTTTACCCAAACCTCGAAACGCAAAAATTTCAGTTACGCTTTCATTATCTTCTTACGTATAAACTTGATTATTGTTTAAGTATTTCTTTGCGGGGTAGTTGGTTTGTGAGAACTTCCTCCGGTCTTAATGTTGTCAAGTCCTTCGGATCCCTGCTAAGATAGTGAACGCGTTAGTCTCGCCCCGGGTGTGACCCCAGGACCAAACTCCGGCGTGAGGATAAGTGTCGGTACGTAAGATAAAAGAGGTAATAATAAGATGAGTAAGTGTGTATTAAGATAAGTTACCCTTGAGTGAAAACTGTTCCTCTATATATAGGAGACCTATTTTTGTCTCCATCGGATGCGTCCAAATGAGATAGCGACCGTTTTGCGCGGCAACTGAGCCTTTGCTCTTTTTGGGTCCTTATTTGGTTACGTCATGACTTCTGAATGTCTGTTGCTTACCTTTTATGTCAAGTTTGACTTTTGAGGCAAGAAGTGACCGTTAGTCCGAACGACCTATGAGGTCGTTCGGAACTGAGGGTCCGTTCGGGTTAAGCCATTCGGACATATATGCCCGCAGTTGGTCTGGATCTTGTCGTGTCCGAACGACATATGAGGTTCGTCCGGAATTGGGTGTCCATTCGGATTAAGCCATTCGGACATATACGCCAACATGTCTCCCCCAGTATCATAGTATCGTTTAACGATGGTGTGATACTTTGTCAAATTTTTGCTCTGGTTTTTCCGATGTGTTTGGTCCGTGAGACTATGCATGCCGGTATTTATGTACAACACGCCAAAAGCCATCATTGTGCACGTTTATAGGGGCGCCGTTGTTTTTACAGTACTACCACGATTGAGACACGTGGAAGCGTGCCTTATCGTGCGGATCAAAAGCTGACACATCAGCATCTGACATGATGTGACGTTTCGCACTCCCTTCATTTTGCCTATAAATAGTCTCATTTGTTTCATTTTTACCACTGTAATTTTCTGTATTCCTCTGACACATATTCCTTTCGTCCCTTCCGAACGTCTTTCCTGGGTGTCTGCTGCATAGTTCGTCCGGTCAAAGAGGTACGTCTCATCTTCCCACTATTTTGTTATCTTTGCTGTTCGGCTATACCCTCTCTTCCTCCGGTTAAGTTATGTCGCGTCGGTCCGTTTCGTCTCGTGAAGAGGACCCTCCGGAATCCGAGGGGTTTTTACCTAAGTTTGATATTCGAAAGTACACTTCCCGCATGGATGAGACGGCTATTACTTTGGTAGTGATGGAGGTTGGTATTCCGTTAGATCTAAATCCGAGGCTTCCTCCCGTTGACATGACGATGGACGAATTGCCGTCGGACGCTATAGGCTTATATTTGGAATATTTCTAAGAAGGTGGTATTAGCGTGCCTTTTTCTTCCTTCTTGTTGGATGTCATCAAGTATTATAAAGTCCATATCTCTCAGCTGGTTCCGCTGGGTTTACATCGTGCTTCACTTTTCGAGGTCTATAGTCGAAGTTTACATATCACGCCCACAACCTCTCTCTTTCGATTTTTTACAAATTGAGTAAGCAGGGGCATTGGTTTTCTTTCAAGAAACGAGGGGGTAAGGACAAGAAGGTTTGTTTTAATGAGATTCTGACTGGCTTAAAGGGATGGAAACACTAGTTCTTCTTGATAGATAGAGGAGCTATCCCTTTTGCCATGCCTTGGAGGCATCACGACTCGGATATCTCCGATCCCTTTCCGAAGGGTGAATTTAATGTGGCAGATGCTGAGAGATTATCTGAGCATGTGATTGATCTTATCCAGATTCCTCGCGGTTTTCTGTATGCTCTTGGGCTGACTTCCCATTGGGATCATCCGGGTTTTCGAGCGGCGCTTAAAGACGCCGAGGGAAAGGGTATAGCCCTTGCTTATATTGAACATTATTTTCTTTTATATTTAGATATGCATGTGTGTTTGCTTCCGAATGATATGTACTCTTGGTTTATTGGTTTGCAGCTTTGACGATGTCTGAATATCTCATCAAGCCCAAGCTTCGAAAAGGGGCATCTATGGTCAAGGGGGATCCGTACCGCGAAGGGGAAACTCGTCCTTTGCATGTAACGGAGCCTGCCGGCTCGAATGCTGATATTCCGGAGAAGTCTGCTGAAATGAAGGAGGTTGAAGTAACTAGCGAGAAGGTTTTGGAGGCTAAGAGGAAAAAGCATGAACAGGCCGCTGCAAGATTAGGTCTCAAACTTAAGGAAGAAGGTGTTGGAGGGAGTAAGGAAGTCAAAGGTTCGGGTAAACGTCCCGCCGGAGAGGGTGCTGCCCCTCGTCCGACTAAAAAGGGAAAATCATCAGTTGAGACTCCCGTCATAGAGTTAGATTCTTCTGAACACATCTCGGCTCCCATGCCCCTCCGCTCCGTTCGCCCGGATAGGTCGGTGAGATAGCCCAAGGGTGAAGAAGGGGCGAGTAACCAGTTCAGAGGTGGCGATGATGGTGAGTTGTGCATGATTTTTTTTTTAATTAACTACGCGTATTTCTTACTCGTGCGTGTCACTTGTTATCCGTTTTTCAATGAGTCCTTTGGTAACTTCTTACGGACGAGGTAAAGATAAGAAGCATATGGAGGGTTTGGATGAAACGGATAAGGATGAGTTTACTTCCGGTGAGATCTTTGTGCCCGGATGGTCGGTGAAACAGACGCTCGTTTGAACGGTTCTTCTGTGTGTCGTGACATGATGGCTCACCTTCCGACTCCCCGAGAGGAGCAATACTTGGAAGGTTTGGATGATGAAGATGTATGCCGCCGTGCATGGATGCTGTTGGGGAAAGGTTCGATAGCTCAGTCTGACATTCTCATCCGGTTCGAGACTCTTCTCGAGGAATATAACAATCTTGCCGTGGTTCACCAAGAATGTGCCGAGAGGGAACCGGGGGAGTTGAAAAGGTTACGGATTGAGCATGCAGGTTGTGATGTTACGGTGTTGAATCTAAACAATCGTGTTTCCGCGCTGGAAAAAGAAAAGGAAGAACAAGCTGAGAGGATCAAATCGTTGGAGGTTGAATTGAGCAAAACCAAAGCTTTCCTGACCGCAGAAGAGAAGGAAAATCAGGATCTCCGAAAGGAGAAAAAGGATCTGGCGGTCCAGATGGGAACTACTGAGATGGAACATTTTAAAGTGATTAAAGAGTTTGTACCGGAAATGGTTCGCCGCCTTCTCAACAGTCACGAATATAAAGAGTCCCTGGCTATTCCGTTCAGTCTTTCTTCCATGGCGGGTTTTCTGGATGGAGTTAGTCTTGATCGTACTCCGGATAAGGTGGCTGAGGTTCTGGCAGACTTTGAAAATTTGGACATGGATGCGGAAACCAAGTATCAGCCTCTATACGACCAGCTCTTCGTAACTGAATATCCGTACGTGCAAAAGGTTAGCAACGCCTGCTACAAGCCTTTGGCCGAGATCATGGAGCTCTTTCCGGATCCTGCTCCCACTAAACCTACCAAAGCTTCAACGATTGATAATGCCGTGGGTCCTGACGTTATTTCGGAAGCGATTAATGCGGATGTCCGTAGTGAGAATGTTGCGGTCGAAGGAAATGCAGATGGGGAGAACGTTGTGGAAGAGAATGTTGTGTCTTGAATCATCTTATTGTGGGGTCCGGGTGTCTCCATTTTGACTATGGGTAAAGATTGCTTCGGATGCCCTGTGAAGCTTTCGTTAATGTTTCTGGTTGTATCTGAAAACAATGTTTTTTTTTTGCGCGACTCGTGCGGTTGCTTAGGATGGTTTGTACTTAGATAATTTTAACTATGACTTGTAACCGTTTGGATGATTGTGACTTGTTTTACTTCCTCGTTAATGATGATTGTTTCGTCCTTTGTTATATCTGCTTTGTATATATGCGTGTTTTTCTTTATATTTACTTCGCACACTTTGTGTTGTGTGACCGCCTTGCCGCTTGGATTACCGCTATGGCGGATACGCCTCGGCTCCTCCCTGTTAAAACGTTTTTGGGTATACATATTGCCGTTAGGGCAAACATGCCTCGGCTCTTTCCCATATTGAACGTTCTTTTGGGTAAATATTGCCGTTGGGGCGGATACGCCTCGGCTTTTACCCATGTTAAGCATTCGTTGGGGTAAATATTGCCGTTAGGGCGAATACGCCTCGGCTCTTTCCTGACATTTTTAAACGTCTTTTGGTATTGATTATTTCTTAGTGAAACGGCACTTGCCGGGATATCATGCCGTTATGGCTAAACTTTGGCTTCATGGGCCTAACAGAGGTAGCTAATCTCTGTCGGAGCCATGTTGATGCCTTGTCGTTGTTCATAACAATATATGTGGGAAAATTTTCTCCTTTCCAAACCGAAGGAGAATATACTATCATTTCATAATCATACTTTGTTCATGATGGCTTATAGCCTTACATACTTACTTCTACAGAAAACATTTTCTTAAGTTAATTGCATGCCATTTCCGTGGCACCTCTTCTTCGTCCATAGTCTCCAGCTTGTACGATCCGTACTGATATGCTTCAACGATCTGATACGGTCCTTCCCATTTTGGACCCAACTTGCCTTGATCTTCGACTCGGCTGGCTTCGTTTTTCCGGTACACAAAATCACCCGGTTTAAAAGATACCGGACGGACTTTCTGGTTATAGTACCGTTCCATCTTTGTTTTATATCGGGCCTCCCTGATTGCCGCCTCTTCCCTCCTTTCTTGTAGTAGATCCAAGTTCAGACGCATCTCCCTCTCATTCAATTCTTCAATCCGACGGGTATCGTCCTCATCTATTCCTTCTCTGATGACCATTGTTCGGTGAGTTGGCATGCCAATTTCAGCCGGTATGACCGCCTCACTACCATAGGTTAAGCTTAAGGGTGTTTCCCCGTTGCCCTGCTTCAAAGATGTCCGGTGAGCCCACAAGACATTTGGTAGCTCATCTACCCATCCGGCTTTGGTTCGTCCTAACCTTGCTTTGATTCCTGCCAGTAAGCTTTTGTTTTCCCTTTCCACAAGACCGTTGGCCTGCGGATGAGCTACAGCCGTGTTGATTTGCCGGATGTTCAGCTTCTCACACCAGCTTTTGAAGGGGTTGTTAACAAGTTGCTTTCCGTTATCCGTGACAATGACACTCGGTAGACCGAATCGGCAGACTATATTATCCCAGACGAACTTTTTCACGTCTTTTCCCGTCATCCTGGCTAACGGTTTGGCTTCCATCCACTTGGTGAAGTAGTCGATGGCTACTATAACAAACTTCACCTTCCTTGCGGAGTGTGGTAACAGACCTAGGATGTCCATTCCCCACTGATAGAACGGCCAAGGGGCCATAATTGGTGTGAGCATGGTCTTTGGGAGCTTCGGAACTAAAGTGTGTATTTGGCATGAGTCACATTTCTGGATTTCATTGCGGGCGTCCCGGTGCATGGTGGGCCAGTAGTATCTTTGCCGCATGGCCTTCGCCACTACTGACCTTGGCCCTGAATGCATGCCGCATGCCCCCATGTGTATCTCCCGGATCACGTAGTTAGCTTGTAGGGGCCCGACACATCGCAGTATAGGAACCAGGTAGGCCTTCTTGTAGAGTATCCCTTCTTCCATCACATACTGGCTTATTTTCATTCTCAGTGCTCGAGCCTCGTTCTGATCTTCCGGCCATATTCCTTCCTCCAAGCATCGGATGATGGGGGTCATCCAATTTTCCCCTTCTTCTGCCACAATGTCATTGATCTCTTTTCCTTCAGTGGACCTTTCTCTTAACACTTCCACCAATACTTCCTTTGTCAAATGATCGAAAGCTACCGTAGCTAATTTACTTAATACATCGGCCTTCTGATTCTGACTTCTGGGAATGTTCTGAATGGAGAAATGCTGGAACTTCGTTATGCACTCTTTTGCTTTGGCCAAGTACTTAATCATGCTTTCGCTGCTTGCTACGTAGTCCCCGTTTATTTGATTCGATACCAACTTGGCATCCACCTGTACTTCGATGTGCCGTACTTGCATTCTCTCGGCCATCCGAAGTCCTGCTAAGAGGGCTTCGTATTCTGCCTCATTGTTGGTGCTATCAAAATCTAGTCGGAGGGCATAGGACAAGCCCTGCTCCGGAACCCTTCTTGTTGGACGCTTCGTCGGTGAATAACAACCATTTTCCCACATCCTTTTTTGCCTTCGTGGCCGGTTGGCTAAAATATCTGTCGGAACAATCTCCGATAGGTGTTTCTGAAAGAAAATCGGCCAACACTTGAACTTTTATTGCATTCCGCGGTTCATATGTAATATTGTATGCACCTAGCTCGACCGAGTATTTGGCCAGCTTTCCGGACGCCTCTGCCTTGTTGAGTATTTGTTTGATTGGCTGATCAGTGATTACTTTGATCGGGTGTGCCTCGAAGTACCTCCGCAATCTCCTTGACATGTGTACTAAGGATAGTGCTAACTTTTCCATCGGTGCATAGTTTCTCTCAGCTTCATTGAGCATCCAGCTAACATAGTGTACCAGATGCTGTTTGCCCTTTCTCTCCGTCAGGAGAACGGCACTCACAGCTTCCTGCGAGGCGGCTAGATACACATATAACGTTTCCTTAACTGTTGGGGTTGTTAGGGATGGCAGGTCTGCTATGAGTTTCTTCATATCTTGGAAAGCATTCTCCGTATCTTCCGTCCACTGGTACTCTTCTTTATTTTCCTTAGTTATGTTCTTTAGCGTTTCGAAGAAAGGTAATGACCTTTCGGCCGACCGGGCCAAAAATCGGTTCAGGGCTGCTAACTTGCCGCTGAGGCTTTGCATTTCTTTCAAAGTCCGGGGGGATTGCATATCCATCAGAGCTTTCGTCTTCTTTGGATTGGCTCTAATCCCCTCGGAGGTCACCATATATCCCAAGAATTTCCCCTCCTCCATGCCGAATGAGCATTTTTTGGGATTTAATTTCATATTGATCCTTCTCAAGTTATCGAACGTTTCAGCAATATCTCCCAACATCTCATTTACTTCTTTGCTTTAGATGACCATGTCATCCACGTATGCTTCCAAATTCCGTCCTATCTGAGATTGGAACGCTGTATCCACCATGCCTTGGTATGTTGCGCCAGCATTCTTCAATCCGAAGGGCATCTTGGTATAGCAATGCGTCCCTTGATCTGTGTAAAAGGCTGTCTTTTCTTCATCCTCCTTTGACATCTGGACATGGTGATAACCCTTGTAAGCATCCAGGAAACACTTGTATTTGAACCCCATGACTGATTCTATCTTCAGGTCGATCTCTGGCAAAGGATAGTAATCTTTCGGACAGGCTGAGTTGATGTTCTTAAAGTCAATACACATTCTCCAGCTTCCATCACATTTTTTTACAAGAACCGGATTGGAAATCCATGTGGGGTACTTGACCGGACGGACAATGCCCGCCTTTACCCATTCTTCCACTTCTTTCGTTACGGCCAGACTCCGATCCGGGGCTAACACTCTGCGCTTTTGGCATACCGGCTCTACCGAGGGGTTGGCATTCAGTGCCTGTTCAATTATGCGCCGCGGAACCCCAGTCATGTCCGCTGGCGTTCAGGCGAAGACATCCATATTTTTCTTAATAAGTGCCTTGAGTGTTTCCTTACATTCTGGCGACAGGCTACCCCCGATAGTTACCATTTGTTCCAGAAAAGCTGGATTTACCATAACTTCTTCGGCGGCCTCTGCCTCCTCCGTTTCTTTTGTTGTCCCCTCGTTTTGCTCCGAAGGGGTCATTTGTGCTTCTTCTAACTTTCGGCATTCCGATATTACGACTGGCCGAGCTCTCAAGGTGGCTATTCCCCTGGGGGTTGGGAATTTCATCATGGCATGTATGGTTGAAGGAATTGCTCTCAACATTTTCAATCCGGTTCTCCCAAGGATGACGTTGTACGGCGATGGGGCTCGAATGACAGTAAACTTCATGGTCGTCCTCCTATACAACCCTTCTTCTCCGAATGACACATCCAACTCTATTTTTCCTAGCGGTTTTGTCACTTTCCCGGCGAATCCCAATAAGTCCGTTTGAGTTTGTTTAAGCCGGGATTTAATTTCCGGACTTAAGTTATCGAAGCAGTGCTCGAACATGACCTCTACTGAGGCTCCCTCGTCCACAAACACTCTTCTCACCAGATACCCTTCCATTGTAGCTTCTATAATAAGAGGCTCATCCGATACATCTCCAAAGGGTATGGGAGGAAAGGTGATAGGGACGTTCATCCATCCTTCTTCGTGTTCACGTGATTTACGCTTCTTTTGTTTCGACCTCCCACTGATTATATTAATTATCTTATCTTTGGCCAGGAGATCTTTTTTCTGTGCATTTCTTCCCTTCTGACGAACATCTTTAACCAGGTAATTCAACTTTCCCGACTCCAGAGCCAATTCCAATTGTCTCTTCAGCTGATAACAGTCATTTGTATAATGGCCCTTCTCTCCATGATAATCACAGTATCTATCTTGGTTTTCCTTCTTCGGCGGGTCCCGCATCGGTCTTGGAGGAGGTAATCGTAACTGATGCTCAGTGGCCAGAATCTCTTTCGGAGGCTTTGTGAGCGAATCCAGTGTTAGACGAGGAGCGTTACGACCCTGATAATCGTTCCGCGACGGAGGGTAGGGTGCCTGTCGGTCTCTGTTAAAATATCCGGATCGCCCCTCGTTCCTGTTAGCATATCCGGACCGCCATTCGATCCTCTTCTCATTCCCACTCCCTCTATAGGTTTTGTCGTCCCTCCGGAATGATTTGGTTGATGCTCTTCGAGACCGGTCGTAGTTTTCTTCCAGAGGTAACTCTGTGCTAGCGAACGCTTCCTCCGATCATACAAAATCGTCTACCCGAATCATCATCTCATCAACCGTCCTAGGAATCTTATCGGCGAACCGTTTGGCCAATTCCAGGCACTTGCAACCGTTCATAAACGAAAAGATTCTCATAATTTCCGGAGCCCCTTGTATGAACCCCGTCTCCGTGGTCCATCTTTCTTTGAATTCCGGCAGTGTCTCATTTGCCTTCCTCACAATCTTCATTATCTCGGTGGGGTCTTTAGTGCATGATTTGTGTAGGGAGAAACGGGTCTTAAACTGGGCTCTGAGGTCTGCCCATTCGTCTATACTGCCCGGGGGGAGGCGGTCGAACCATCCTCGGGCTCTCCCGTCCAGCGTTTGCTGGAACATCCTGCACCAAACGGGCATGGGCCACTCACCTTGCCCTGCCGCTCCGGTGAATCGGTTGAGGCTGTCTTGGGGATCTGTCGACCCGTCATACAGCTTGATGTGAGAAGGCATTTTATGCTCCGGTGCTGAGAATTCAATCAATCTCCGAGTGAAGGGTGACTTCCTGACTTCCTTAAAAGGTTTTCCCAAATCTGCGTCCGGCATCTTGTCCCCCGTTACGATCCCTTTCTTCTCCTTGACTACCTCAGTCTTTTCTGGGCTATCCTCCTCATGAAATTCCAAGCGTATCGGTTGTACAGTACTTTGCCTGTTGTGCTCTTTGACCATGGACTTGAGAGCAGAAATATACCCTTCTATCTGCTCCCGAGTGGCGGGAGGGGATTCGGCACCTCCTCCCCCAGATGGTTCTGGATGTTCGCAACTCGACATTCTATAGCCTTGGTAGATTGAATGTCGGTCCCACGGATGGCGCCAATGTTTAAGTATTTCTTTGCGGGATGGTTGGTTTGTGAGAACTTCCTCTGGTCTTGATGTTGTCAAGTCCTTCGGATACCTGCTAAGATAGTGAACGCGTTAGTCTCGCCCCGGGTGTGACCCCAGGACCAAACTTCGGCGTGAGGATAAGTGTCGGTACGTAAGATAAAAGAGGTAATAATAAGATGAGTAAGTGTGTGTTAAGATAAGTTACCCTTGAGTGAAAATTGTTCCTCTTTATATAGGAGACCTATTTTTGTCTCCATCGGATGCGTCCAAATGAGATAGCGACCGTTTTGCGCGGCAACTGAGCCTTTGCTCTTTTTAGGTCCTTATTTGGTTATGTCATGACTTCTGAATGTCTGTTGCTTACCTTTTATGTCAGGTTTGACTTTTGAGGCCAGAAGTGACCGTTAGTCCGAATGACCTATGAGGTCGTTCGGGTTAAGCCATTCGGACATATATGCCCACAGTTGGTCTGGATCTTGTCGTGTCCGAACGACATATGAGGTTCGTCCGAAATTGGGTGTCCATTCGGATTAAGCCATTCAGACATATACGCCAACAATTATCTTCTTACGTATCCTGCAAAGTAAGGCGTTTTGAAAAAATCCGAAGGGCGCATATACAAAGATAAAAATATAAGAGATGAAAATCATATTGGTTCAGAGGTCACGCTTTGATGGCCGTTGGTGTTTACCTGGTGAACCATAGCTTGGTGTTTTATAATTATGTCGTATTATATATATATTATATATATATATATATATATATATATATATATATATATATATTTTGTTCACCCGGAATTCCGTGATCTGGCCGTACAATGGTGTGATGGAGCAAAAAAGGTGGAGAATGTCATAGAAATGGGGCAGAATGGATCAAAGCGTAGGACGTCCGAGGTCATCCAGATGCTGAAGGTCGGGATAAAGTTCGTCGTGCTCCTGTTCATAAATTGAGCATCGGCACCATTGTGACCGTAGCAAAAAGGTGGACCAGAAGGTTGGAACAAATGAAAGAGGGATCGAACAACGCCTGAAAACAAGGCGAGTAATATCTTGATGTTCAATGGTGGGGGCTCAAGAAATGATGTTTGATAGGTAAAGGAAAGACTAGAAAATTGAAAGTCATATCTCGCCGCTCGGAGCGAAGCTTTTGATGATCGGAGCGTGATGGTGATGATGAAACATTAACAGTTGTAGCAGTAAATGAAGAAGCTATTGATGACGAATATGGTCGAATGGCCCACGCCGAACGATTTCGACCGCGGCGTACGTGTCTTTCATAGTATTTGGAATCAGGATGGGCTTTTTTCGCGATCGACGGAGGAAAAGAATGGAGTTACGTGGGTGAATTAAAATGTCAATATATGTAACAAACTAACGGTCAATTTCATAGGGGACGATGTGATCGGCGAAAGACCATATGTATGTCGGAGGGTGTATAAACGCCATACGAAGAGATCACCCGAAAGGTTAACGTGAAGATTCCAAGCTCAACCGTGCTTCTGTTGCAACGAAGATGAAATGTGTGTGCTTCTTCGAATGCGGAGTTGCCCATTTGTCTCTAAATGTCGTAACTGTTTTATTGCATCATATTTTAATGATTAAAAAATTAAGGCATATTAGACAATGTTGCAACAGCCTTTTGTTCATGCCATTAGTATGGGTGCCGAAGGAACATGTCCTATGCCGAACAAACGACGCCCCACCGAACAATCATTACCGAATGACTGATGCAACATCCTTATAGAAGGATATTTATCTAACGAACGAATCGCGTAAAGACAAGAGATGAGAGGTTAAAATATTAACATATTTTATTCGTGCTTGATAGACTCTTCTTAACATATCATTCGTGTAATGCAGTACGCATGTGAGGGATTGATCATTGAACCGGCCCATTAGTCAAAACCCAAAAGGACATAGTTTTCTCCTTCTTAGTCCAATAGATAACCGCTTAGGTATTACTAAAATCGCGCATGAATATGTTGTTACCTTTCAAGAGGGGCCCTCGTAAAATTAATGATCTGCATCGAACCTCAATACCGCATGTTAAGAATGTGTTATATACCTAAGAAATCATACCCGCCATCCTGAGGAGGTAACAGTTCAAGAATTCACATACATGTCGTTCAGATGACTACCGAACGGCAATTCGTAGATACCAGCACAATAAAGTATCAATGCGCGCAAAGTCATTCGGACGGATATTCGAAGAAAATATTAGCCACCACTCCGATATTCATGAATATCATACGCCATCTTTTATTTATTTATTTATTTATATATGTATATATATGGTGATGCCACGTGATTTGCAGGAGTGAATATTAAATATCTCGAGTGTCGTCGTAGCATTAAAACAAAATGTCTTTCATTTTACCGAAAAAATGTGGGGTAGGAATGGGGTCATCGTCCTTTAATTGTCAGTATATTGATCATGCTCTCATGGTTATTGATTCTCCATATAAAAAACAAGTTTAAAACTAATGCATTGCAAGTAGGTGTTTCATATATTAACAAGATCTACACAGGTTTAAAATTTGGTAACTCGGAGGTAGGTGTTTTTCCCGACTTTTATAATGGACATGGCACTGATATGAATTATCGAATGAAGTCGTACTGAACGAACCTTTGTCAAAGTCAGGATGAAGTACCCATGCACATGGCTGGTATGATATCGACCGACCGACATGACACCCATGACTCCATGAGTATACTCCAACACAATGACGAGCGACGTAAAAAATGAGATGGCGAGTAAAGAGTTGTAAATGTTCAAAATAAAGATTTGAAGAACAAATTGATGGTCAGACGAATAATCAACTATTTAAGCGAAACTGAAACAATTCTAGGAAACCTGCATGAGCTAGATTTGGCCCTAAGAAAGAAAGGATAAAACTATTGCAAACCAATACATGTCATAAGAGTTTAGTTGGTCTAGTGGTTATTGCCTTCGTTGTTTAACCGAGGGGTTTGGAGTTCAATTCTTCCGGCAAAATCAAATATATATTTTTTTATTTTATTTACTTATTTAGGATAGCGTTTTAGTATGAAACGTATATTCCATGCAGACGGACCATCCGATTATAGTAGAACGAGTCAAAGTATTTTTAAGTTTAAGCATAAGTCATATTGCCCAGCTTAGCCCAAGATATATGATAAAAGAATAAACCGAGGAAACATACCAAGCATTGGACTCTTAGGTTGCTGGTTTGTTAACTTGGTGACCCAAGTTCGAATATTCTCAAGACCATTTTTGCGTATTACATGTCACTCCGGCCTTACCCTCTTCAACCCTCATTCCGAAAGGTGGATGGAGGGCACAATGCCAAACGACCCCATACATGTCGTCCATGCTAGTCATTGAATGATGGATGAACTACCTCCGGAAGGAGCCATTCCGAACGGATCATACCGAACGACCCCATACATGTCGTCCCTACTAGTCATTGAATGATGGATGAACTACCTCCGGAAGGAGCCATACCGAACGGATGACGATGGACGAACCACCTCCGAAGGAGTGTGTTGAAAGTGAGACCTATCATTCTTAGCTTCGGTAGAGTGAATGACGGGTCCCACGGATGGCGCCAATTTATTGAAGTAAAATTATGTACCTTACTTCAAACAAGCAAGAGGTTTTGATCCTTCAGATACCTACACAAGAAAAGCACGCGTTAACCTCGCCCCGGGTTGTAAGACACTGCAAAAATCCATTGTAATAAGCTTCGTTAGTTAATAATAACCTCGAGTTACTGTTTAATAAATCCCATTTTTACGGAAAAATTTAAACTTTTATTATTATCTTATTCCAACAATATCACGTCGTCACGAAAATCACCAAATAACGACATTAGTTCTCAACGCGTATTACAAGACATATTTATTTCACGAGGACTGATATTTCACAAATTCCCATTCTCCCTAAATTCAAGATTTCACTAATTACGACGAATACAAAAATCACATTTTTGCTAATTACGACTTACCTTAATTCAATACACTAATCACATTCAAATTTACACTAATTTCTTTTTCACAACACAACCCTACCGGACCCTTAATTCGTCCAGCCCATCACCACATCACGCCCCACGAACACCAGGCCCAAACTTGAGCCACCCATTTCCTTGTTAATCATGCACACTCGACCAGCCACACCCCATCCAAAACACGACTCGTTCTCATCATTCTCAAACACGACACGCCCATGTTTTTGCACCATGACAATCACCACCCACCAAGCCATATTTGTGCCAAATCCCAGCCCCATATGTCGAATATTCCTATAGTATCCAAGGCCATTTCATACGACCCATTTTTCTCCATGCGTATGAACAAATATTCCAAAACTCAACCAAACTTCACCCCGATTGTTCTCACGACCCTCTAATGACATTTTTGACAATATGTAACGTATAGAACAAGGTTAGGACAGCAGGGAATCAAAATGGCTCGTTAACTCTTTCCTTTAGACTCGAATAAAAGAAAACGTGGCATATATGTAATATCAAATAAGATAAGGTCTATCTCCTTTATGAAATCTTCCCAAAATCTCACATTGTCAGTAAAACAACTTAGGTGTCCTCTCCTCTACAGTACCATCAATGATTGAATTGAAAAGAAACGTGTGAAATTTTATCTCTATATATCCTACCATACATTTGGCAACCTACACCACTTCTATTACACTTCTTTCACTTTCACTAATAACCTTAGAAGCTCAGAAGTTCATATCTCTCTTTGGGGAGCAAACGGATAAAAGAAACCCAAAACGTAAAAACATAGCTCGAACATAGCAAGCCTACTGTCTTCATTCTTGTGCCTCCATTCGACTCCCACAGATTCTTCACCACCTTTCTAAGGTGTAGTAAATGTTTATATTCTCTTTTGCTTTCCATTCTCACGTATACGACCATACATGCATCATATAGCTTTGTCATTCAAACATGTCATACTCTTTTTGCATACGAACACGTCAAAGTGAAGTGAAGAGCTTAATGTGATGATCAAAACTTAACTAAGATCACAGTAAACCATCTCATTCACGTAAAACATAAACCATGCAAGTTATACATTGATATTAGAACGTATGGAACCTTTTGTATGAATACGTATGCGAATAATATTAAACAGTTAGTAACGGTATGTATAGAAACATCTCAAGAACTCAAAAACATCAACTTTTAACGAGTACATAACCCACGTAAGTCAATATGAACAAATATCCATCCCAATGTCAAACCGTGTGAAAAATGTTATAAGTTTTTCTAGTTAAAAACTAGTTCGGACTACTCACTACATGCTCGATTTATTTTGTAATCTTACAGGTAACGTATATATATTTTTACATATATTGAATCACGACCCAACTGTCTTCATCTTTCATCCCTTGTGATAACAACCATAAACTCTCAAAGGCCTTTAAAAAGCCGCGAACTATAAGCCACCCTACTGCCTAAAACACTTAGAAAATACATGGTACTTTTCAAAATCTACTTCATGCGACCAGGCCACAAACTAATGTTGTATTTTCGAATTCTTGTGTATAACATATCTGAATTTCTACACCACTCGATAGGCAGGCTGGCAAACTACATTTTTCATGTTTTAAGTTCGGACTCACAAGCTCATATGAATTCTTAAAAATCTCCAATCCAAACTGCCATCGCTAAGGTTACTAAATTTCATTTCTAGAAAATATAACCTGTTTCCGGATCGGGCTAACTTAAAGCCCACTAAGCTTTTGTGATCAACCAGTCCAACAGGCCCATGAGATACATTTTCAGGATCACAAAAATAGCCCAAGTCCAGGCCCAAAACAGTTTACACGCCCTCGCCACTAAAATTCTTAACGGGCCTTAAGTTGATTCGTTAATTGGCCCATTAACACATAAATAAGCTCTTGTCTGAAACAAGCAATTGAAATAAGTTATAATGAACTTAATAAAATTATAGAAATTTTCAGAATATTTTTCCCGTCATTTTTATGCAAAAATGACTAAAAATGTAACGCAAACTCACTTAGAGGGACTAAAACTGCCAATCCGAGAAACATGTGGACTGAAGATGCGAAAACAGAACATAGAGGGTATAAATGGACATATTATTGAATGACAAGCCTTACTTGTACTTTTGGACAATTGTTGGAATATTTATGGACTATGGACTTAACGAAGGACTAACAGTGTGACGCAATCGCAGTTAGGATGAAAGTATAAAATCTGGAAAAGGACAAGGACCTACTGAATACACTTGACATTCTTATTTCATTTTCCATTTTTCGTCACCCCATAAATTCATATGCATTTGTACACATTTTAGTTATGCATTATTTAATTTTCGACTTCACTTTGTATATTATTTCATCATACTTCGAGGAGGTAATATTTTGAGTCGACTGACGAAAGAATCAGGATAATATTATACTTAATATTATTTTTTTAGCTTGAGGCATTTTAAGCATATCACACTCATATCATTAAATCGTTACACGATTTCTCACTTTCACGCTCACTGATTAGTAGTAAATCAGAATCTTAGACCTCCCTTATATTCAGGTCTCGTATTGAGGACGTTTCCGCAATCATAAGCCTTACTTGATCTTATAATTCCATTTTGTCAGATACACTCCAGGTGAGTCGTGGCCCCTATTCTTTTAATACTTGTTTTTAATAACTCTTTTGGGGGAGATACATGCTTCAACTGTTTTAAGTTTACTTTTATACTTTGAAACTCTCATGATTTACTCAAAATCATCAACTATGCTTTACATGTTTTGAATCACCATTTGGAAGGGATATATGCTCGTTATACTTGCAAATTGCTTGCTTAGCTGAAACACTGTGTTTGAAAGATAACATTTCAACTACTCGTTGTAACATGATATTGAGACTCATTATATGCATTCATATAGCGATTGAATGTACAGTTAACTTCACTATGATATTTCTACATTTCAATAGAAATAATTACCAAGAATAAAATACGCATATTCCATGAACCCCTGAAACCTATATTGCCTAAGTTTACTACATTGCCATAAAGTCCCTCGATCATGAGCCATTAATCACTGCGGTGAGCGCGAATATAGTGAACAGCTTCGAAACCTGTTAGAGGCTGACAACCTATCCCACTAAATACTTGGACGGAATGCCTATACGGTTAATCGTATTTAGTCGCGATACACTATATTTGAGAAAAATAGGAATTGGCAAATCACCTATTACATGAGGGTTAAACACCCATCAGTAACCTGATGTGGACACCGCCGTTTTACGGTACTCTGTTAACGTTTTGCGTGTCATGAGGCTTAGGGCAATATAATTATATGAATGTTTCATATATATATATTAGGATACAGCTGTATTTAGTAAACACCACTCCACACTGATAGATTTCAGACACTATATTATTGCTTTCACTATGTGTTTGGATTATGTATCCTGTACTTGGAACTTAACTGTTATCATATGTGACTTAGTTGTGACTTCTAATAAAGACAGCCCAAATTGCTTGATATATCATTACTTTTAAAAGTTGACCCAACACTTCATTTCGAGCGTATATCAACGTAGCTCATTTTCATTTAAAACTTGAAACTTATGATCACTTGAGTTCATACATGATTTACCTGTGGATTTTTACCCAACGCAACTTACTATTTACTTCAGGATGCACTAGTATTTATTTCAACTATCACTGTACATCTCTTAAATTCATTGAAAGAAAGTTATTTTCTATTAAACTCCACGAACTCATCAACCATTGTGCTGACGTTTTAAGCATGTTTATCTCAGGTAATTAATGGAGCAGGACAAGACACGGAGCGGGCATCTTATACTCTGATAAATAAAATGGTGTAAAATCAAATATGTCATTCTTTCCAAATTACCACACTTTTGTGATTTTCAAATCAGATATTTCACCTTTATACCAAAACTATTATTTTGAATGACATATAACTTTCAAAACGCCTATTCTGAGCCGTTTTCTGAAATTTTAACTCGATCCTCACCGTAACACTCTAATTACTTTTTCGCTGCCACTAAACAAATTAGGGGGTGTTACACGGGTGTTATCCCAGGACCAAGCTCCGGCGTGAGAATAAGTCTCTAGAGAGAGAAAATATATGTGTGTGTTATAGAGAGGGAAAAAGCATGCCCTTGAGAGTGGTAAATACACTCTATTTATAGGTGAGCTTCCTTGTCCTTACCTGGTGATAGAGACACATTTAGGCGGGAAACTGCAATGTTTCCTTGGTCATTCGGCTAGGTCGGTTCGGCCAGATGCCTTTCACCTGAGCCATTCGACTTGGTTTGTTCGGCTTGGTCGGTTCGGCTTGGTTGGTTCAGCCAAGCCTTTCATCCAGGCATTCCATCTGGGTCTTCCATCCGGGCCTTCCAACTGAACCATTCGGCCAAGCCTTTCATCCAGGCCTTTCACCTGGGTCTTCCATCCGGGGTCTTTCATCTTGATGTCCTGACGGATCGGGTCTATCAGACCACATACGTCATCACCAAACAGGTCACCAATACTGATTAACCAGATTCAATGAGTAAAATTTCTAATGGAACTAAAGGAATGAAGGCTTACATTTACATTCAGATAAGCAAAGCAAAAACCAAATAACTAATTATTTACATTTGATTGCAGGCAATACATTAAGCACATAACAGGAAAACCAAACATCTAATGTTTCATTTCCATTTATGGCTTTTGCCCACAAGAAAAAGATTGAAAAGCATCCATAAATTATAATATAAAAATGTCAAAGATCCTTTTAGCATGTCCATCAGATTCCTCATACTTGGTTCTTGCACTTCTCCATTGACCTTGGAGCTGCCATCATTAAAACAAATTCAGTCAGTCTAGATCAAAGATAACACATTTAAAGAAATACACAAGTGGATTGCTATAAGTTGGTGGCAAAATGAATGGTTTGGCAATGGGTCAAGGTAAGTTCAGGTCCACACGGGTAAGTTTTGGACGGTCAGGCTGTGATGACCCAAAACACTATTTGTTATCTTAGTTTTTTCTAATACATAGTTGGTGTGTCAAATATTATTAATGAAATGGTATTCTTATACTCCGTAATAATGCTTCATGATGTTTATCCATTATAATTCTGTGTCATCAGATTAGTTAATTTTCACTTAAATTTGGTGCAACTCAAATTTATACATCAAACTTTTACATCTTTCTTACTTTCAACTATTTTACATTATTTAACTTGTATATAATAATAATATATATGTTTAGATTAAAACACACCAAATGTAAAACCAAAGAATTTCATTTATATAAGTGGAAAGTATACAGATTTAACACAAAAATAATATGTTTTTTTTTAAATCATTCTAATTATATAACTTGTAAAAATTGCTTCTAAGCTTTTATATTGACTAGCAGGGTACCCGCGCGTTGCGGCAGCGGGTACCCTGAAATAAAATTTTCTGGTGAATTATGTATTTTAGTTTATTATGTTTTTTTTTTACAATACATTTACGGATATCAAGAATTTCGTTTAGCTCGTGCCCGTTCGGGCTTGAGCCCGTTGGCTCGTGTTCGTTCGTGCTCGAGCCCGTTTGGCCCATGCCCGTTCGGGCTCGAACCCGTTTGGCTCGTGCCCGTTCGGGCTCGAGCCCATTTGGCCCACTGCCCGTTCGGGCTTGAATATTTGTATCATGTGCTTTATTATTTGTATTAGTGACATTTAATGCAAGAATTGTGTTTAAGTTGGTTGTACAATATGCTTGATAATTTGTATTTCTTATGTAAGGGGTGTTTTAATTATTTAATAACTGCATTAATTGTATTTATTGACCCGTTAATTAATTGTATTTAATGTACATAATGATTTATTTATTGTATTTAATGTTAGTATTTCTATTTTAATTAGTTGTACTTTGAGCTTAAGAACTTGTAAATGTTAGAAAATGTGTTTTAATTACTTGTATTTTTAGCTTTATAACTTGTATTGCTTAATTTTAAGTATTTCTATTAATAGTAGGCCTTTATGCATTATAAGATAGTTAGATTACTTAATGAAATTTATTTGAAAAGACACAATGAAGATGCTTCTATTGATTACTTAATGAAAAGAAAAAAAAACAACTTAATGAAGATACAGTATTTTGCACTTACATAGCATAACATGCAAAACACTTCTCTTTCACTAAGCTAATTATATTGTTTGGAAATGGCATTATAAACTCTCTTTTAGAGCGAAGGGAACCATAACACTGGCAAGGCGTTATGGTCTACATGGCACTCTAGCAACGTCGTTTGAAATGATGTTGTCCGCTCCGAGCATAAGCACGTTGGGTTGTCGTTATCTTCTACGTTGCTCTAGCAACACACGTTGTAACGTGGGAATGTTACACAACTAGCCCTCTAATGAACTTACACAAACACCCCCTCGTGATTTGCGTTTGTGGATGATTTGCGTTTGTAGATGATTTGCATTTGTGTGTGTGTGTGGGTTTGCGTTGGGTTTGCGTTTCTGGGTTAGCGTTTGTGTGTGTGTGTAAGTGTGTGTGCAGAGGTGACGAAGAAGAGTTTGGTTTGTATTTTTTTTATTTTTATTTTTTATTATTATTTTTTTTTTTTGGGGTTAAGTGTGTGTGCAGGTTATACGAAAAAGAAGAAGATAGTTTTGTTGCTTTTTTTTTGTCAATAGCGTGGTATGCAATGTTTATATAATAAAAAAGTGCTTATTGTAATTTGGACAGCTTGCATGTTTATTTATATTTATCAAAGGTTAAAAAGTTTTTGTATATTAATTTAATGGATGCAATTGTTAAGGCTAGAATTTATAAATTGTATTTTTTTTAAAAGGTGGTTCCCAAAAGTTGTGTTATTTGGTGTTATGATACCGGGGTATTTTTTGATGTTATGTTATTTGGTGTTGAAATGATGCGGAGCTGACGTAGCACCACAAAAACATGGTGTTAACATGTTATTGTTCCCTTCGCTCTTAGTTCTCACATAGGTGCACCAAAAACATTGTGTTAACACGTTATCGCTGTTAGTTCTCTCACCCACCTATGTGGGACAAGCGCCAAGAAAAAGGCAAGTATTTACATGTCACCAGGTAGTGTAAAAGGACAAAGTTATAAAAAAGCCGACCACAGTTGCATACTTACATGGTCAAAGTTAAGAAGTTAAGTGGCTGCTAAAGTGTATATTACTGGTCACTATTGTTCATTCTAATGCAAGTAAATACAAGAAGCAATGCAAATTCCAGCAATATCACAAAGTTGAATGGTAATTCCAGCAAACAGGATGCAGGGATATTGTCCAGCGACTTAAATCATCAAACGGCAAAGAAAAGATGCGGCCAAACAGGTCACCAATACTGATTAACCAGATTCAATGAGTAAAATTTCTAATGGAACTAAAGGCATGAAGGCTTACATTTACATTCAGATAAGCAAAGCAAAAAACGAATAACTAATTATTTACATTTGATTGCAGGCAATACATTAAGCACATAACAGGAAAACCAAACATCTAATGTTTCATTTCCAGTTATGGCTTTTGCCCACAAGAAAAAGATTGAAAAGCATCCATAAATTATAATATAAAAATGTCAAAGATCCTTTTAGCATGTCCATCAGATTCCTCATACTTGGTTCTTGCACTTCTCCATTGACCTTGGAGCTGCCATCATTAAAACAAATTCAGTCAGTCTAGATCAAAGATAACACATTTAAAGAAATACACAAGTGGATTGCTATAAGTTGGTGGCAAAATGAATGGTTTGGCAATGGGTCAAGGTAAGTTCAGGTCCACACGGGTAAGTTTTGGTACGGTCAGGCTGTGATGACCCAAAACACTATTTGTTATCTTAGTTTTTTCTAATACATAGTTGGTGTGTCAAATATTATTAATGAAATGGTATTCTTATACTCCGTAATAATGCTTCATGATGTTTATCCATTATAATACAGTTTGGTCTAACTAGCATAAGAAGTTATAGCATACCTAGCCCGATCGCTTCTGACCCTTTCATGATCCTTAATCGCTTGCAAGAGTCTACAAACATCCTGAAAAAACAAAAATACATCTTTTAACAAGCAAGTCGAAAATTGGGTGAGTGACATCGAAATCACGCATCAATTAAGAATCAGAGACTGAGCCCTTTAGAATGTAATTAGTTGGGCTACTAATATCTTTTACAAAGGTTTGAACTTTGAAGTCCATGTATATTTTTTGAGTCTTGAACTAACAAAATATATCAGAATTACAGTACTTTTTATCTTTGTTCTACCAAATGAAGGGCGAAAACAAATTAAATGAACTTACTCCCATGGAACATCACCAACAAGCATCCAATCACCATCTTTATCTTCATACGTTAGTACACATTCGTCACGATTTAAAAGATCCTTCAAGTTACTTTCTTTAAGCCTTTCTTCCCCTCGTAGTCCTTTAGAAGTACATTGACCTAAATCAATTAACCATCAAAATAAACTCAAATAGCTGACAAATACAACCATTAAGCCCCCTGGTAGTCCTTTAGAAAGAAATTGAGCATACTATAAAGGAACAAGACGATAGAGAGCAAATGCATACCGAGGGTAACAGAGTTAAACATTTTCTCAAGAGCCTTTGAAAGTTCAACATAGTTTTTGCAAGTCTTGAGATCAACCTTCCTTAAGTACGGAGCACCATCCATGCTAACTTTCACATAGAGACACCCTCCACATCCTGTCTTTCCTTCGGCTACCTCCACATTTTTTGATAAATTAGTAGCCATGTTGTTCTTCCGAAAAGATCGAATTGGTGGCCATCCTACCATTTGAGCCCTATAAAAAAACCCAATAATGTAATGTTTTAGTGCAATTTACACAAACTTTAAACAAACATTAGTTACAAACTTACAATATATGAAGATAACATCAAGATACAAGGTAAACAACTAAGATATTAGAATCCATAGCACAAGCAACCAAATTGTTACTATAGACCAAAGTTTTTGTGTTATGCAACTCATTTTAGTTTTTACACTCTAACCTATCACTAAATATTTGGTGCATCAAGTATGCAATTTTGAGTAACTAATTAGATTATTATATATCGAAAAGTAAAATTACCTTTACCCTCACCTTATCCACATATCTCTACAAAATAATCAATTAATTAAAATTGCTTTAGCAACCAAAATTTATTGTATAATTCCTAGAACATCCAATATCAAGTGTTTAGTAACCAAAATTTGTTTAAGCTTGCTTTTTGGCTTATTTTGAAACTTATGGGCGCTACATAAGCTTATATAAGCATGTAAGTTTCAACATAGGTTGGAAAAAATGGGCCTATGTAATATAACCGAAGCTTATAAGCTCAAAAATTAGCTTAAACAAACATCCCCTAAAATAAGCAACTTCAAACTAGAGTACAGTAATTACTCAAATAGCTTATTTTTTGTTACCCACAAATAATCACTTTGAGAACATACATCCAATTGTCCAAACATATTTTTAACAACAAAGAAACAAGACCAAACAACCCTAAATGAACCCAGACAAGCTCCTATCACTTTTTATTCCTAAAATAACCAAACATAAAAAATAAAAATAAAAATAAAAAAAATAAAATAAAAAGTAAGTAGTATAACCGAAACTTACTTAGCAACAGGAGCATTTTCACATTTACCAACACTTTTCTTCTCATCTTGACCAACTTTTTGGGCAAAATTTTCCACTTTTTTACCATCTAACCCACCACTTACTTTTTCAGATCCATCATTAAGACCCCATAATTTTTCATCACCAAAACAACCAACATCTGAAAACACTCTTTTAGCTCTTATTATTTTACATGGGTCTTGACCAGGTAACCCAAGTCTCAATTCAGTGTCAGATTCATTGGTTTTCTCCATTGGATCTTGAAAGTTTTAGGGGGTGAAAAGGAAGTGTTTCAAGTGTTGTTGGGTGAAGAGAAGTGGAAGAGAATGAGGATGTTTTGTTGGGGGGAAGTGAGACTTGTGTTCGGTGTTTGTGTTGGCTTTTTTTTTTTATATTGGTGTTGGGAGTGTGGTTAATGAATTGATAACATGTGTTTGTTACTGTAGTTTTTAGTTTAGGTGAAACAAAGACAAAAACCTTTTTTGACCACACACGTGTAGTGTACTAGATGGCAAAATAGAGTATGTTTTGTGAAAATTGAAAACTACATGATGGCAAATAGAGTACGATAGGGTATCGGATTTGATATGGGGTAGAATGACAATTGATATGAAAAAGTGTATTATTATAATTGTTAATGTTTGAATGACAAAATATGTTATGAAAAAGTGTATAGATATTTGAGTTTTGTAGTGGAAAAGAGGGACCCACGGGAATGGATTTTATAGACACCAAATTGGTGTGTAATAAATCTATCGCTATAATATACACATTTCATTCATGGACCCACTAAACAAACACTTTAAATCGAAATGAAATCCATAGACTCATTCCGATTGGAGGATACCAAACGCACCCTACATAATCTATATTTGATTGTTTGAGATTGCTTATTCAAAACTTGTTGAAAACGCATAAAATCAAATAAATGTGATAAAACGTGATTTTGAATATTAGTGTTTGGAGATGTTATATGATAACGCAATAATCAGATAATTACTTTTTAAAATATTTGGCAAATCAGATTATTTAATAACTTAGAAAGTAAAATGACAAATAAACACCCGAATTTTTCATTAAATTATTTAACTTATATGGTTCACTAAAATTTAAAAAACAACTTACGCATATTTTTATAGCTTAAAGAATTAATTATTATTTTTTTTAATTTTAGATCAACAATTAAAGTTAGTGAGTTTTGTATGGTTTTGGTGGGGGTGATACGGAGGGTCATCCTTAATTTATTACTAGTAGATAATTATTCGTGCATAACGGCTGCAATGTATAATAGTGTTAATTTATGTGTGCAATTTATTTTTTATGCATATATAGGTGTGGAGTAAGTGATAGTTAAGAAAATTAGTGATTTAAACTGTAATTAAGTATTTAAATATTTATTATATTGCATTGAATTTTATAAGTAAACGAATTTTAGTCTAACAATTTAAGTTTTTAAGCTTTAAGTAAATGTGTTTTCTCTTTATCATATGTAGTATAAATAATACACTTTTATAACCAAAAGAAAATAGTCAAAATACGTTTCTTCAATGTAAAAGAGTAAAAGACAGAGTCTATCATATCCATCACTTAACACAACAGAGTTTTCAAGTTCATCACTTAAATATTTTAGTTTTTCTTGAGCAGCTCAATTCCTTAGTCTACACAACCCAAAGTAGTTTATAAATTTTGTGATTTTCAAGCCAGTAATCATAAATGGTTTGGAAACAATTGAAGAGTTTTGGGAAGAAGGTAAGATATATTGTAGAAGGAATTTGGTAATTTGATACTCCCTCCGTCTCATAAAAATTGTCCACTTTGACTTTTTGAAGTCTTTTTCTTTCAACCATGAATTTAAATATTTTTGTTTGCGTTATATAATACTTAATGAAAATTATACCAATGAAAATACATTTAAATCATAATCCATTCATATATTTTTCATCAAGTGTTATATAACGCAAACTTAAATATTTAAAGTCAAAGTTGAAAAAGAAATACTAAAAAAAGTCAAAGTGAACAGTTTTTTATGGGATGGAAGTACTACTAGATAATCTATTTTGAGGAATGGCGTTTTGTGGCAATAGCGGTGGAGTGGCTTTTTCAAAACCCCGTTTTAAGGGTATCAAATGTCGATAATTGATTTTCAGATTGTGGTTGCCAACACTATGAAACAGATTATTGCGTTTTGAAACACAATAATTAGATAATCCATCTCCAAACGCATTCCCAAACACCAGTTAGTTTTAAATGAAATTGAAACTACTTCATAGTGGAAAAACAAGAAAAATATATATTTTTTAATGACAAGTAATTAAAGGACCAAATTTAAATAAAATAAATCAGATAACCTTTTAAAATCAGTGTCGAAATCAGGGCGGGTCACGAGAGGTCCCGGGACACTCATGAAATTTTGAGGCGTAGTGTTAATTTTTTGTAAAAATCTCGATTTTGTAAATGCACATGGTCCGTAAAAATTGTGTTTCTAATTATGGATAATTTTTCATAAATGCACCTGATTAATTTGTGTTCTCGTTCCGTCTTTGCTCAAAACACCTTTTGTTTTAATGAAAATGTTATGAGTCTTTTACAAAAAGTAAGAAAATTTGGTGCAAAAAAGTTGAAATTTTTTCATTAAAAAAAATGAGACAACATGATAAAATATAGAAAATAAACACTAGAAAACTAACTATAGTTTTTTAATGAAAAAAAGTATGTAAACTTTTTGTTTATCAAAATATATATATATATAATATATATATATATATATATATATATATATATATATATATATATATATATATATATATATATAGAGAGAGAGAGAGAGAGATGAGAGAACTTTTCTTGCGAGAACATCTTATCTGCGAGAACTGACAGAACCACAAAAAACATACATGTACTAAATAAAATAAAAATACATGCAAATCATAATAAGTAAGTACTGTCAATATCATCATGAACTCATCCTCTTTTTTCACAAAAACCTTACACACTGCCATTGCATGCACGCTTATAGTAACATACATGCATATTTCATTCCATTCTTATAAATATTTAGAACAACCATTATTTAACATTGCGGAACATATGTGAAATCATATAGCAGCATTATATTTTGCCATTCCAGTAAATATTTCTTAATCTAAATTTATATATAATAAATATACTTTAAACAACCTCGTTTTTTTTAAAACTTTTAGTATATGTTGATTTTTTGAAAACTTTATACAGAAAATACTTATTGAATGCGGCAAAATTTTTGATTGTTTCTGTCAGTTCTGAACGTAAAATAGTTGTTCTCAAAAATAGTCATACATATATATAAAAAATGATATATATTTTATTTTATATAAAATATATTCAACCTTTTTCGTTTATAATTTAGACTTCCTGACAATCTCTTTAGTTATTGGTATCTTTGGATTTTTTGAAAACTTTTTATTAACAGAATAACTCTTATGAATTGTGTTTATTTTTGGGATAATTGTCTAAAAATGTATCAAACTTGACACTTTTTTATTTGTTGTATACTCAACTTTTAATTTTCTTTTGTTGTTTATCAAACTCTCTAATCTTTATTATTGTATGTGTCATTCTTTTAATATTTCTTATTGTATGTATCGTTAGTGTTAAGTGTTGTATTTGTTAAGAGTTAAATACATTTTTGGTCCTTGTGGTTTGCCGGGTGTAACACTTTTAGTCCATTTGTTTGGTCCTCAATACATAACCTCAGTTAGTCCGAAATACATAGCCACCGCCCACCACAGCAATCCACCATCGCCACCCACCACCACCAATCACCACCGCCATGCACCACCCATTGCCACCACCACCCACCCACCACCACCCATCACCACCTACCACCACCACTGTGAGAACCCTCACAAAATCATATTAGTCAGCGATGACCATTGATCCGATACTTGAATTACACCCTAAAGTCTGGATTATATATATATATTTTTTACTTGCTCATTTTGAATATAACCTAAGTTAGTTAAATAATAAATGATATTTACACTATATGTTATATGTTAATTCTACACTTTAATGATTATCCTAAACTATATATTATGTGTTATAATAAAAACTAACTAACCTAGTTATAGCTAAACTAAATATTGGTGCATACAAAATAAACTTTCCTAATTTGAACCCTATACATACAAACGACACATTCCTTTTTATAAAATACACCATACGGTTCTTTTGCTCACTTTTAGACAAGATTTGATCCGATCCTTAATATTGCCCCACACGTTTTTATAGCTCTTTTTTTAGAAGATACACACATCTCCTTTCCAAATTTAAGCACATGACATTCCTGTATTTCATCAACTTCACACGTCTTACTAGAAATAGACCAAATATGTGATAACCAATTTAAAGATACATATCCTTACCATAACATTAAACACGTCATTTCCTTACAAAATTCTCACGCTTTCATGAACCGTATAACAACCATGCATATCTCTCTGACATCTCTCTAAACCGAACCAAAAAGAAAACCTACAAAACCAGTTCCAAATCATATTATTCGCGGCAAGATACAAGAGACGGGCTAGTGTTGGGGGCTGTGGTTGTGTTCGTTTGGATTGTGATACGAGTTCAAGACCAATTCGTGTGTGGGTTTGATCGAGCTTTTGTTTGGAGTCACTAAATTTGTATCTGTATGAGTGCTCATAGTGTCGATTTGGTCTGCTGTTTAGTCGAGGTACATCTCTTATCTATAGCTCATGAACCTTAAGTAATAAGATTGTGTCACAATAACTAATAACTTACATATAGCCTTACAGCCCTACTGATGTATATGTAATAACTGATATTGTGACATAATATTAGGAAAGATTCAAATAAAGGTTGGCACAGATAATTCATGACGCCATAACATGATAAGTGTAAATATTATGTCACAATCATGGAGTAATTCACAGTAACATTATAGTCTAAAAACCTGATTTCATACGTGCATATGATAAATACAGACTTCATACATTTAAAAATATTATACGTATCCTTGAAGCATATATATAAAAGATGTTGGTTCGTTAGTACGTAACGGGTCTAGAACGTGTTGAATATGTGTCGAGTATGGGTTCCTTCATGACGACATGTGCCTTGTTCCAGCCCTAGAATCATCTTTGATGACACATTAAATGAAGTACTTAAATCTGGAAAACCTAAACCGCTTAATAAGGGAACGTATAAAATAAATAGCGAGGGGTTAAGGTTAGTAACTCTATGATTTTATGGAACGTGTATGCCTCGTTTAATTTGTGATTGGAGTCGTGGTTGTGTGTAGGTGTGGGGGTGTCGTAGGAACCTAAAAGCTGGTTTACTTGCATGCTTGATAGTCGGGTATAAGAATAAGGGTTGTGTGATTTTTTCTGCCTCGATTTAACATGGTCTGGTCTCGCGTTATTATCGTCTCGTGTGTGAGTGGTGGTCTCAAATGATAGTGAAACGAGGGCATAGGGCTGTAGTTTATACCTTGAGTTTGTTGCATGCTATACGAGAGTCGAATCATATCGCGTGGTGTTGTGTATCGATGTTGTCTCGCTAAAGCAGTTTCGAATCGGAATTTTAAAAGATGTCGAGTCTGTTTCCTGTTCTATTTGATCGGTCCATGATTCAACCTCAATATTTTTGAAACTATCATTTTATGAAATCATACTCTAGTTATTAATCATGCAACATTATGACATATTAGAACCTGAATTGAAAACCACTTTGGATGAGAACCAAGAAGATAACAGGTTAAAGTATGTTAATATAGAACTTGGAAAGTTTAGAGCATGCATGCATGTTAGGTTATAAGCATACGTATGCTATCTTAAATAGGAGTGGGGTTTTGGTTTGTGTATGCACATGTGGATTATATTGTTCGTGAGGTTGTGGGAGTATATGTCGTTCATGTCTCATATTCATGGGCATTTGTGTTGTCCTTTTGTGTCAAGCTATATGGTGATTGAGTCGTATATAAAACAATTAGGTCAAATGAATAATAACTTGTTCTACATACACGTAAACCTTGGTTAAGTCACTAATCAAATGGAGTCGTGTTTCGATATATATTGGGTTAAGTTTAACAATTAGTATTTGAGTGTTCATTTTCAACCTATCACTTATTCGATAAATCATTATTCCGAGATTAAATTGAAAACCTATGTTCTTACTAAATATAATCAAACCCAAAAACTTAATAATATAATATTAAAGGGGTTTAATTAATAACAATAGCTACTAATGGCAATAATCAGTTACGTCATTAAAAGAATAAATGGACCTCTAAATAATAAATTATTATTACTTCAGGTAGATCATTCGAAGGAGGAGTAGTTGTGTTTCCGAATGTTCTTTCATTTGCATTGACTTCTAGGATTATTTCTTGGACTTGTCACCTAGTCTCATCCGCTTCAAGGTGAGTTTTCGTGGCCCCTTTTTACTTATACTTTCCTTGGGGGGAAATGATACTCAAATTTATTTCAAGTTTTATGCCGTGCTTAAATGTTTGCTTTATTACTTGTGTACAATGTTGTGTGTATATAATTGTGTTAGGTGCACTAGTGGTTTTGCTGTGTGGGACGTTGATATGTGTCTAAATACACATATATTTTATATTGTTTAACCCCACAAAAACGATCAAAAGCACACAAATAACCATATAAATGTTACAAATATCATTAAAATGTGTTTTTGTGTATTTCAAATGCAAAAGGATTGAAAACAATTGAAAAACAATCAATGTTTGCATAATTGGCAAAACTAGTCCCTCGAGTTTCAAAATTGACATAAAACACCCCTGGATATTTTAAAATTGGAAAATTAACATTCAGGGTCCTTTGGTAAATGAAACTTGGCAAGAAATACCCTTGGATCATAAGTTTGGAAAATTGGCAAATCAGGTCCCTCAACTTTGAAACCTGACACATTTGATCCCTGGGAATTTTTAATTTTGAAAATTATCAAATATTGGTCCTTGGGTTATCAAACTATGGCATGATTGGTCCCTATGAATACTTTGGATAAATTACAAATCAGACCCTAGACTTTTCAGGTTTATACATTTTTGGTCCTTGTGATTTATGTTACTAAAACAAAATAAACCCAAATCCTACCCAAGACCAATCCAACCCAGTCCCTTTATAAATAACCCCAGCCCACTTAAATAAAAACCCAAACCCGACCCAATCCAACTTTATTAATAATACCAGTCAAACCATCAGTCAAACCCACCTTCACCTTTATCCCTTCCCTCCCACTTCACTGTAACACCAATACCACCACACACCTCACCTGGTTTTGGCCACCTGCTACTTCCACCTCAACCCCCAGCTCATAACCTGCTCCCCTACTTGCCCCTCCACCTCACATAACATTCCAATTTTCTTTAATTGCTCCAAACTGCTAAAATAACTTTTGGCGCCAAATTTACAAATGGACGACCAGGATGAATTGGAAGCTAACAAGTGGTGGGAAAGATTCAGAAGAGAGAGATGAAGCTTTTGGATGGGTATTTAAAGAAAAAAATAAGACAGAGAAGAATTTTTTAGTTAGCTTAATATAGTTTTATTTCGTAGGTAGTGTAGTTTTAGTTTCAGTTATAATTTTCATTCAAATATTGTTGTACTCAGTTTCCTTAGTGTATTTTGAACCTTATTTACCTTTAATTACAAGTAATTTTCACAGAATTTATATTTAGCATTTATCTAGTGAAATTGACAACTTCACTGATAAGTGTTAAATGTTGTTGTTTATTGTTCATTTCATCTCAATTCAGTTCACTTATGAGTTTTTAAGGCTTTTGGATCATTAAAATCAGTTTAATTCAAGTTTAGCATAAAATCACAAAAATCTCAATAAATAGGTCATAAAATATAAAAATCAGTGTTCAAGGAAGTTTGAAGCAAGAAGCTTGGTGGATTCTGGATTTATATGGTACTAGTGCCTCAAGGGAGGCTATAGGAATTGTTCTTGGTGCTTGGTTCTCAGTTTGGCTTGCATTCACTTTGTAAGCATTAAATTCCATTTTTTGCTTATCACTGTGGAGATGTTAGTTACCTGCTTATTGTGTTCTTTTATGCTTATTTGATCTAGTTGTGAAAGTATATTGCTTAAAGTTACATTCTTGTTCATTGGATTTCTTTGTTGCTCACCTTTGATTTCAACTGCTATTTTATCCTTTTCATGAATTTGTAGTTGTTAGTGTTGTAATTGTTATTTTTATGTTCCTATCAGCTTATTATGTCATTTTGATTGCTTATGTTCAAGTCTCATGGTCTGAATCAGTTACATGTTGTGAAAATCATATTTGACATCACTTAAAGGAGTGTTTGGATCTATGAGGTTTTCTGTGGTTAAGGATGTTTTTGCTGTTGTTCTTGTTTGATGTGGATCACTAAATGTCTATATAACTCAGTTCTATCATAAACCAGTCACTTTTTTGGAAAAAGTCAAATTCTCTTTTGAATCTTCATTGCTTATTCACTGTTGGACTTTCTAGTTCATGGATCATGCTCACATGTTAGTAAGTTGTTAGAATTGCTTAGTATAGTCTTTCAGTAGCTTAATACATCATATTCATTCAATAGATTAGGATCAAAACTCACAAAAGTCAAATTCTTCAAAAACAGCCAAAAGTCAAAAGTTCAGGTTCAAACCCAGTTTTGAGCTGCTGATCTAGGGCTAAATTGGACATCAATTGGTGTGTTTCTGATGGGGCTTTTTGTGTTTTTGGGAAGCCAGTAGTTTAAGCTAGATTTTGCCCCCTTAATATTTTGCTTTCCAGCTTATTGGACTGCTTAAAACTGATCTGCAAGTGGGCCTAAAAACTGCTTATCTGTCCAATTTTGTGAATCTGTGCAGCTGATTAAGCTGCTTATTTCCATAGCTTATTTGTGATTTTCCTGTTGATTTAAGTTTGTTTTAGTGTGTTAATCAGTTTCCCAGTTTTTTATAATTTTTGGTAAAGTTTTGCTTATTTTTAGCTTATTTTGAAAGTGCTTATTTAACCCATTCTGCTTATTATGGGTTAGACAGTTCTAATTTTATTTTTCCTAGCTTTTTAATTAAATTTTAGATTTACTGGAATTTTTCCAGATTTTTCCAAGTCAGTTTAATATTTTTAAATCATTTTAATAGTTTTAAATTAGTTTTTAAATCATAATAAATAGAATAATCATCAGAAAAATATAATTTTAATTTTCAAAATTTTCTTTTAATTAGTAGAATCTAGGAAAAATATAATTATATTATTAGGCCTTAAGAAAAACAAAAACATAAAAATAGTGATAGCTTCTATTTAATAGAATTTATCTTTTTAAATTTTAATTAAGTAAGTTTCATTTTTATAATTTTTTTAGCTTCTATTTACCTTATAGTATTTATATAAAAAATTTCAGATTTTTCTTTGATCTTTTAGTATTTATTAGAATTTTAATTAGTTTAAATAATTATTAAATAGTTTTTAATTAATAATAATTAATTAATAAGTCAAATAAATAATTTTCTTTTTCCAATAATTTTCTTTTATTATTAGGATTGTAAAAATATAATTTTCATATTCGTAGGCCTTTTATTTATTAAATCTCACTTTTTATTTTGTAAGTTTACGTAAATTTAAATTAAACGTACGTGTTTTTAAATTTTAGACGTTTTTAAATATTTTGCTTTCACATACTTGTTCATATAGCTTCTTTAAGCTATTTCCTTTTATTTCCTTAGTTTAATCATTCAAAACCCTTTTCCGTTCAATTATCACCCGATCACAGATTCGTTTTATTTCAGAATTCACACCTCGCTGGGACATAACGACCCGGGAATATTCTATACTCCTTGGTAAATTGTATTGTGTTCTCAATTGGTTTAACTTTATTTGACCACATCCGTGGTTGATTTAAGTTGACCGTTTGAGGCCGATCATCTGGGATATATATTTCGGAGATGAAGATTTGTAGATGAAGAGTGTGGTGGTTTAAATGGGTGGTTACCTGATTAGCCCGATGGGTGGCTACTTGATTAGCCCGATGATTATGATATAACTGCTTGCCCTACGCTTTATTATTATTTGCACACTTGTCCTATTTATATATCATGCACGGTGAATATGGTTTTATTTACCTTAAACCCACGAACTCACCAACTTTATGTTGACATTTTAGAGTATCATTTTCAGGTGATCGATAGTTGCACTTTGAAGGGTCATGCATATTGAAGTCATACATTGTTCTCATATTAAAGACCGCGTGATTTGGCCAAGACCTTTTTCTAAAGTCTTAAATTTGATAAGATTAATACTTGTGTTTTCATTATCCAGTGTTGTATTAAAAATCTTATTGTAACATTGTAACTTATTTCCTAAATCAATTATGGCATTGTTCTACTATCTTATGCGATGTTACATTTTCGTTGCACCTCGTGTTTCCGCTCTTATCGGGGTGTGACAAAATGGTATCAGAGATTAAGGTTGTAGAGAATGCTGGTTTTCTAAAATAAAAACCTCAACTATAACCAAACTAAATCTTTTCGTAAAACCCCAAACATGGTACATGTCGGCTAGCCCGAGCATTTCATCATTTTTTCTAAATTATGCATAGCCTGATCAACTATGCATAATTCAGGAGGAATCCTGTAATGATGGGGGTAGTTACCTTGAATCATGCTTGGTTAGAGACAAAACCCAAATCACCTGGAAATTTCATCAGTCATGTGCATGTGTATTTGTATTATATGATTTATTTGCTCGTGTTGTGCTGCTATACGTGCTATTATATATACGGTTGTTGCATTATGACCACTACTAGAGTTCAAGGATGCTTTGTTTCTTTCATGGTTTGATTGGTTTGTTACACTGTGCTTCCTAGTATGCCTTTATATCAGTCGTGCTATATTGAACACTATTTTGAATATATCCCAACTATGCGTTGGTTGGAAGACCAATATTAGGTACGTTATCTCTTTGGTTCTTGCTAACGGTTTTAGCTTCAACTTGGAGTTGAGCCCCAGATTGGTAGTTGACTTGTTGGAAGGTCATATTGGTTATATTTTTAAGATGCTACATTGAAAATGCTAGTTTAGCTATTCTGGATACCAATTTAGATACATGACCACGTAATTATTTCCATATGCCATTAGGACATATGCCTCGTCTCTCCATAATACTCATATGACTTGCATCATAGGAATTATGTGTGCACCTATTTATGAAGCTTCTTATTTTGCCTTTTATAAGGGATTGTTTTGGGTGGATTATGTTATGAGGTGATAGAAAGATTGATTCTTGCATGGCTTAGAGTGAGACCTTAAGCATTAACTACATGAAATTCTATTATTTCTATTTAAGACATTTACAATTTGATTCTGGATTATGTTGCGTTTTTTTTTTTGGGATTTTTGCCCAATGTGGGAGACTATCTTGTTTATTAAATGGCTATGTAGTTGTGGTTCGACTAACCATGATACAAGTTCCCTACTTGTGTCAGGAGTTATCATGACATTGTAAACAAGCCTGAACACACCGCATTCTAAGCCGATAAGTCAAATTACATCATTAGTGGTTTTACCACATGGTTAGGGCTTTGGGAACTACAAGTGGAATTGTTGGACCCATAAAAAAAAGAGAAAACCTTTTGTTGGATTATTTGTGCTGACCGTGATGATAGTGTTCGCTTTAGTGTTAGTGTTTCGGAGATGGTGCTAGCTTGGATAAGATAAAATCTGTTGGTAAAAAAAAAAAAAATTTGCGCAAGTGAAATATTTCCTTGCAAACCTCATAAAGAATGACAAATCTGTTTTACTTAATGTTTAAATTGTTTTGTTTTATTAAATTATAAATATTTTGAAGTAACCTTGTTCTTATGGTTATTCTCGTAATAATTACATCATAAATAAATACCTCCTTTTGGTCAAATTTTCACACCAATGAATGCTTGAAGTCAAGTGTAAAACCATGTCTCCAAGAAGGAACACACGAAAACGACCACTATGCTTCACAAGAATTGAGAAAATTGATTTAAGTAGACCTTAGATGGAAGTGCTAAGCCGTTAAGGTCCTAAGATGTATCAGAATACCATAACTTGCCTTGACACTATTCCTACGATATACAACCTTCATAAGAAATGAAGAATTATAACACCCTAAAACTTGGAATGACATTTTTTTTATGTTAAATTATGAATATGTAAAATAAATACAAGTTATTAATATTTATCCTAACAAAACTAAAGTAAATAAACATTTTGCTATTATATACAACACACTTTCTGATGAGTGCGTAAATACTCATCATTTTACACCCATTTAAGACACAAAAATAACCAAAAACACCCAAATATATTGCAGATATCCTTGGTTTTGTGTTTTTATGTGTTTCAGGTACAAAGGATTGAAAACGGACATTTTTGGAGCAATTCGACAGCGATTGTGCATTTGGTCAAGAAGAGTCAAAGTCAAAGTCAAAGTCAAAGTCAACCCCCAAAATACCAACATGACACAAATGGTCCTTGGAGTTAATTTTCAATTGTGGCAGCCTAGGTCCCTGGATTTTCAGTTTTGGCATTTATGGTCCCTCAAAGTTTAAACACAATCCAATCCTATCCTAAACAAACACTATAACCGGATTCCTTTTATCCCAAATAAACTTAACCAACCCATTAACCCAACCTTAAAATAAACCCAACATCACATCCGGCCCAATTTAACAAAAACCCTACCCGGTTTCTCTTTTTTAGTTAACCACCAGGTCAACCAAATTTTCCCGCTCCCTTTCCTCCTTCCCCGTAAACCCAGAGCACCATCACCATCACCCATACCTTTTCACCACAACCCATGTCTTCCCCTATGTCTGACACAGCCACTCTAACCCTCCAAGTACCTTCTTCACGAGATACCAATTGCCACGCTGGCAATCCTCACCCATTTGAGCGCCAAAAAGAAATCAAAGGCCAAGATCGCTTCTTTTTAATCCAAGGGTTGGGAAATGCTCCAAAGAAGCACAAGTGAGTCCCCAGGACTGTTTTACCTCACAGAAGAAGCACAACAAGAGGAATGAGGACCCTTAGTTTAGTAGTATAAATAGGAGGTCATTGTAGCCTTATATGGCAGGTTTTATTTAGCATTTTATTTTTTAAGGTATTTTGTAATTTTAATTTCAGTTGTAATTTACTTTTATTTCAATTTTAATATCAGTTCAGTTCTTCTTTTTTTATCCAAATAGTGTAGTTTATTTTATTGCTGATTGCTTATATTGTTTTTTTATCTGCTTATGTGTTCTGGTAGTGATTAGTTGGTATGCCCATATATTTTGATCAGGTTTAAGTTAGCTTAGGGTAGTAGTGATCAGTAGGAGTTGAGCATATTTAAAGTTTTTGAGATTTTGGTTGAACTTGCTAAGTCTAGGAACCATTACACTCAAAACTGCTTATCTTTGAGATAAGCAATTTTTTTTGTGCTTGTTAGTGTAGTTTTATGTTCATCATTAGTCCACTTAGTGTATGTTATAAACTTGGTTGAATCCCATTTAGAGTAGTAGGAGTTTGCAGCCACAATTTAATCTGCACAGACCCTTGCAATAGCAGTCTGCATAAGTTAGCTTAGTTGGCTGCTGATCTTGGCTTTATTGTGGCTTATTTAATTAAGCTGAGGCCCTCATATTTGGTTTGTAGCTAGTTTGAATAGTAAGGTTTTAAGGCATTATCTGGTATTTAGCTTTTGAGCTTATTCTCTAGCTTATTTGTGGCCTTAAAAAGGCCTCTTCTGCCCTGCACACTAGGTGTATCAGCAGACCATGTTGATGTTTTGACTTAATTGAGCTTATCTTGTGCTTATGTCTGTGTTTCATGGCTTATTCTAATTAGGTTGTTAGTTCTTGACTAAATCTTAGCTTATTTCTATGTTCATGGCTCATTAGAATAGCTTTTTCACTGTTTGTTTTTTTTAGCTTGTTTGTCATATTTTTCTTGCTACTGATCAGAATCCCAGCTTATTTCTGGGCTTATTCTTAGTTTTCAAAAATGATTGCAGTCGTAAAAAAGCTTATTTGTTAGTGCTTAGTTAGTTTTTAAAGAAAATAACCAAAAAAAAAAAAATAGTTTGTAAAAAGGGCATAACCTGGGATTCGAACCCAGGTCTGCCAACCCACAACACAACCAACCTACCACTCTGCCCTTGGGACTTTTCTATCCTAAGGGCTGTGTTGTAATCTTTTAAATGTTGTTATTTCTATCCCACTTTTTTGCTTAATTAACTGAAAGCTTATCTATCAGCTTATTTAAACAGATTGTTCAACTTTCAAATTTTTCTTAGTGTAATTTTAGTGTAATTTGTTTTCTGGAAAATTTTCATAATTTTTAGAGTTCATTTAATATTTTTCCTAATTTAAATTAGTTTAATCAATTTTAATTCACAATAAATAATTAAAAAGTCAAAAAAAAATCAAATCTCTTTTCTAAAATTTTCTTTTGCTATTTAGAACGTAGGAAAATTAATTTGATACCCGTAGGATTAGTATTTCTTAAATTTGACGTTTATGCTCATTTTTATATTCCCCGATTCGCGTTTCTAGTTTAAACTAACGTAAGTCTTAATTTGTTAATTTCATTTAGAAGTAAAAAACACCACAAATCCAAATCAAATCATCAAGCATTTTAATTCCGAACTTAAAACGAAATCCTCGATTCACACCTCGTTGGGAAAACGACCCGGGTAATCCCTTATCCGGTATCTCAATCCATATGCACGGGTTTTGCAAGTATGACTTTTCTTAAGGTTTGACTTGTCATTTCCCACGTATCACGTGTGCACGATACTATATTTATATATATATACACACACAACGGATCAATTTTTGGCGCCGCTGCCGGGGAGGTTGTGTTGCGACAATATCGTTTAAGGTTTAAACGATTAGTGACTTGAGATCCTTCTTCACGAAGTTATCACTTCCAAAAAAATTATAAAACACAAAAAAAAAATTCTTTTCTTTTGTATATATATTATCATATAAAAAAAAATACAAAAAGATTTTCCATTTTTCTTGTTAAATTAATAAACAATAAAAAGCATCATCGAGAAACATTATCGATAGAATACTACCTAACTGGGGGTATGACCATTAATAAGTTCCCAAACAAAAGATTAAAACTTGCCTTTATGTCGCTTGTGAATTCGGCTCACCTTTGATTGATTAACAAACTATAAAGGAGGTTTCAGGAGGTTTGTCATTAAATTGACGAACCGAAAGGAGCGGGTTTTTAAGGAGCATTTATTGCCCACCTTTGCTCCTCCGCCACCCTGTGCGTTTTTCTTTCAAAGAGCTACCGTACGCTTGTTTGATTTAAGGTTTAAGTTCACTTGTGTTTTGCCTCGGTCTTATTTTAATCGAATTGTTTTTAGTGCATGCGCACTCGTTCTTCTCCGTCAACAAGTCCTTTACGTGAACTCGTGCATACCCCGAGAAGACGTAATCGGAGACGTAATCATAGGCATTCCGCCTCAATAGCCGAACCCGAGATTCGTGCTATTCCCGTTCCTCCCATTGTCACAATGGCAGAGGAACGCACCATGTCTGAGCTTCTCCAAGCACCCACCGAGGGTTACGGAGATGCTATTGTTGTTCCGGAAATCGTTGCCGATAGCTTTGAGCTTAAAACGGGGTTGCTAAACTTAGTAACTTCAAGTCAATATTTCGGATTTGAGAGGGACGATCCTCATTCCCACATTCGATGGTTTAACAAGATCACCTCTACCATCAAATACCGAAATGTTCCTCAAGAAGCTATCAAACTTCTTCTTTTTCCTTTTTCTCTCGAGGGGGCAGCCCGGATTTGGCTCGAAAAACAACCCCCTCATTCTATTGAAACATGGGAAGATTTGGTGTCGAAATTTGTAAATGAATTCTTTCCCCCTTCTAAAACCACAAGCCTTAAAAATGAAATCACCAAATTCACTCAAAAATTTTATGAATCCTTTAGTGAAGCGTGGGATCGTTTTAAAGAATTACTTCGCAAATGTCCTCACTATGGTTTCTCCGAGTTACATCAACTCGATACCTTCTATAATGGTTTGAACCAAACGGACCAAGATTCTCTTAATGCCGCCACCGGTGGCAATCTCTTGAATCGGACTACGAAAGATGCATTAACCATCATTGAGAATAAGTCCAAGGTCCGCACTACACGAAGCAAGCCGGTTGTTTCCCAAGTTAGTAGTGCTTCTTCTTCTTCATCTCACGTGAGTACTTCTAGCACCGATGCTAAGATTGAAAAACTCACGGATGCTATTCAAGCTTTGGTTCTTTCCAAGCAAAAGAAACTATCTTCCCCACAAACTTCTTCACCCACTCAAGTAAAAGCGGTGGAAGAAACTTGTGTCACTTGTGGTGGTCCTCATGCATACTACAATTGTACTGCCACCGATGGTAGTCGATTTGAAGTTAATGCGGTAGCCGGGGCTTACAACCAAGGAGGTAACCAATACCGTCCTCAAATTGACCCGAACTATCGTGTTAGTAATCAAAGTGGACCACCCGGATTTTCTCAACCCAACAATCCAAATAGATTTAACCAAAACCAACCGAGAGGGCAAGATGTTCGAAACCAATTTCAAGCCCCGGTAAATCAATACCCAACCCAAGGGGGTAATTTCAATCAAGGCTTTCAAGCTTCTAATTACCAAGCCCCCGTTGGTCACTCAAATGAACTTGCTAATTACATCAAGTCAAATGAGGCCAACATGAGGTCAATGCAAAATCTAATCACCACTTTGAAAAATGATTTTCAAACCTCAATAACAAAACAAGGTCATGAGCTCAAAAACGAACTTAGAACAACAAATCATAAAATTGAGCAATCTCAAAGTAAAATTGAGAACATGTTTGCTAGCCTCATGAACCAAATGAATCAAGCTTCAACTTCGGGAGGTCTTCCGGGAAATACCATTCCCAACCCGAAGGGTGAGTTGAAAGCCGTCGCCACTCGAAGTGGTAAGACGCATAATGGACCCTCGACTCCTATGCCCCCTCCACCGGGGGAAGTGAATCGAGATACCGAGGTGACAACGGACAAGGTGCATTTTTCAAGCCCACAAAGTACCGCACACGTCCAACCTCCGGTCGTCCAATCTCAAATTCCGGAACCCGATGTTCCGAAGACAAATCCAAAGCCTTCAATTCCATATCCTTCAAGGCTTAATGAACAAAAGCTCCATGATAAAACAAATCAACAAATGGAGAAATTTTTCAAAATATTTAGTGAATTGCACTTTGACATAAGCTTCGCTGATGCTCTCGTTCTTATGCCCTAGTTTGCATCTACACTAAAAAGTTTGCTAAGCAACAAAGATAAGTTGACTGAGATGGCAAAGACCCCGCTTAATGAGCAATGCTCGGCGGTTCTCCTCAAGAAGCTTCCCGAAAAGCTCGGAGACCCCGACAAGTTTTTAATCCTATGTGATTTCTCAGGGATGGTTCAGTGCTCAGCCTTGGCCGATCTTGGCGCAAGCATTAACCTTATGCCACTCTCGATATGGAAGAAATTATCTCTTCCGAAGCTTACATCTACTTGCATGACACTCGAGCTAGCGGACCGTACTGTAACTCGTCCGCTTGGAATAGCCAAGGATGTTGTTGTGAAAGTAGGAAAGTTCCACTTTCCTACTGATTTTGTTGTGGTAAACTTTGATGCCGATCATAGAGTTCCCCTCATTTTAGGTAGAGCTTTCTTAAGAACGAGTCGTGCTGTCATTGATGTATATGCTGAAGAGTTAACCATTCATGTTGAAAATGAATAAGTCACGTTTAACATCAATCAAGACTCTAAACCTCGAACCACCGAAGGCAACGTTGCTACGGTTAATAAAAAATCTGATCTCGTAATTGCTTCCAAAAGAAGTGATTCGATACTTTCAAGATTCGAGGTTAAGAGTACTTCAAACAAACGTGCTGAGCTTAAAGCAATGAAGATTACCCCGGGCACAAGCAAATGGTTTGAGAAATGTGCTGGGGAAGTAAAGAGTGTTTTTGATTACGATGAACAAGAACCGGAGACCACAACGGAAGTGGTGGAAATTGCTAGCTCTAAGAGCACACCACTTGTCCCATCTCCGGAATCGGTTTGTCGTATCGAGATTGTTGATTCTATGGATGGAACTAAAAATTCCACCCCTATTTCTGCACCAATCATTTCCGACTATTCCATTACTTCTCCTCCGATTGAGGGAAGTGATATCTCTATGGAAGAGCTCGAGGTGTTCTTATTTGATGCTCCAATTTCGCCGGAAATTGTTGAGCCCGATGGTGATCCGGGGGGAGATGCTCCGTTTTTAGAAAAAATGTTATTTGATGAACCATTATTTTTTCTCCCCCCGAAGGAAGTTATTGTTGAAGATAAGCCGTCAGATCCTCCGGAGCTCGAGCTCGAGGACTTTGTTCCCGAATATGAAAATTTCATCTTTGATACGGCTGAAGAGAGTAGTGGCAATCCCACTTCTCATTCTGATTTTTCCCTCCCGGCTTATGAAGCCTTTTCTTTCGATGTTGATCTTTTGGAAGAGACGAGTAGTGGCAGCACCACTTCTCATGCTTTTATCTCTCTTCCGGAGTACGACTCATTTCTCTTTGATAAAAATGATCCGGTTATCTTCGAAGAGTTCTCCGGTGAACTCTCTCAGCCGGAATTTGATCATTTTTATTTCGAGATTGAGAATGACTCTAGTGTGGGGGGAGATGTTATTGATTTAGTTCTTGAAGATTTCATCCCGACCCTCCCTCCCGTTGAAGACAACATTTCCTTTGATGATGAAGAGTTTTTTCTGATAGTCATAAAAATCTTGCTTCTCTTCATCACATATGGTGTGATCTCTCTTTCCCTTTTCTCCTTCGGGAATGAGGACACCATTTTTGACCCCGGTATCATCCTTAATAGTTTTCACTATTAAAAATACCACGGGTTTATCTCATCGGTGTGGAACTTTCATTAAATTCAATGTTTATCCAAACCATTTGAATGAAAGTCCGATGGAGATTGTTTCTTCCACTTGCTTCCCCATGGACAAATGAATTCGGGGTCGAGTCAAGCTAGTGACTCGGTTAACAAAAACATTAGCATTGCATGGGTAAACGCCCATGTTTCTGACTTCTCTCTATTTTCTAACACTAAGTATGGGGGAATTCCTCTGTTGTGCTGTGCTTTTTTGTGTTGTTTGCTCTTATTTGCACATTTCCCAAAGATCGTGATGATTGATGCGCCTGTTTTCAATCCAGCCGCCCAATATCCGATCTTGTTACTAACGTTTATCTAGGGATATCTTTTCAACCTTTTTTGTGAAAAAATGGAGATTTCTGTTCCACACTTGGCTAGTTGTATTACCTTTTTACGTTCTAAGTGTCGGCTCAGGCCGATACTTTGAATATTGAGGGCAATATTCAATTCTAAGTGTGGGGGGGAATTCTCGCGAATTTTGTCACTTATGTACCTTCTAGTGCCCTAGTACCCCCGTTTTTGACCAAAATTTTAAAATTTTTGTCGTTTTTAGATAAGAAATTGCAATAAAAATAAAAGCGTTTAGTCTTGATTAGGTTAGAACAAGGGGAATCCCGACTCTGCTAGAGTGTTGATCTAGCTGCTTCCTTAACGTTTAGACTAAGGTTTTACGATTTGTGCAAATGAAAATGCTAAGCATAGAGTAGTTGGTTCTCTTTAGAGCTTATACAAGTAATCTATGGCTTTTCCTCCCAGAAGCTCCTAATCTGTTTAAATACGTGCTGTTTTCAAACGTTTGAACGTTAAAATCATGCTGTTATGCAAAACAAATTTTTATACAATTTTGATATAGAGCCCGAGTTCAATTTTTTATTTTTAATTTTTGAGAAAGCATATAAGTCCTAAGCTACGGTTCGAAATCGGCCCTTAGATCCTTTATTCCGAAAGGCGTTTAGGTCTTGGTTCCCGTGAAGTTTCGTTAATTTATGTTGCACAAGTAAAAAAAAAAATGATGAAAAAATGAAAAAGTAAAATAAAATAAAATGGAATGATATTGCAAAATGCAATAAATTTTGATGCTGCAAAAATAAAGATATATATGTTAATAAATGTAGAAATTGCTTTCTTTTAAATTTAAATCGGAAGTTGAACTTGGATTCGTCAATTTTGTATAAAAGTTAAACGGTAATTTAGTAGTTTGTTGATTTCAAAGGCCCCGAAAGCTCCGGTATTATTCTCTGTGAGGTGTCAAAAGCCTGGTCACCCAAAACCAACTGGTTTGGGATGTGCCGAGAAGAAATCCGTTACATGGAGTGATCTCGTCTTTGAGTCTCTAATCTCTAAATGATCGTTTGTTGTTATTTATTTAAGTATTTAATACTAGCTTAGTGGGAATATCATAAATCTTTGAAATCGAAATTCCGCTGATTCCGGTACTATTCTCTGTGGGGTGTCAAAAGACTGGTCACCTAAAACCAACTGGTTTGGGATGTGCCGAGAAGAAAGCCGCTACATGGAAAAGGCCCTTTTGATCCTTAGATTTTCGAGGTTCCCGGTAAATTAGTATTTGACTTAAACGAATAACAACCATAATAAATGTCGATTTTTGCAGTCAAAAATTTGAAAATGAGCACAGTCACCTAACTTGAATAAATTGTGGGAGTGAAAAGTTAAGTTTCGGCTTACATAGATTATTAGTATAAGTAGCTGATGAACTCAAATAAGTACATTTTATTACTATCATTTATCCTATTAATTTGACTTGTTTTACTATATTATGTATGAGGATTGATACTTAATCGTTTACTTTTGTAATTCTCAGGTAAAAACAAGCATTTGGTGAAACTTGGCGATTTTGGACTAATAATGGAGCAAAACATGCATAATGTGAAGAGTCTACTGAAATGAAGAAGATCAAGACTAATCTGCTCCAGATGCGCCGCATCTCACTCATGACATGCGCCGCATCTCTATCAAGATATCACCAGATACGATCCAAGATACAAGAGGACATGCGCCGCATCTAATCATGGAGTTACGCCGCATCTTCTGGCGGTGTACGAATATTCCTGAATATTATAATCTTGGACCCCACGCGAAGTTAAGTACATGCGCCGCATCTACTTCTTAGATGCGCCGCATCTTCCCTAAGACAGAAACTATAAATACCCCAAGACCAGACGAATTTCGGGGGCAATATATAAGTTTCGAAGACCGAACAGGAGAAACCTAGGACGAATTCAGTCAAGGAGGCAGCACAAGACACACCCAAATCAAAGATACAAGAGCTGTAAGAAGGTGTTGCATGTATTTAATTCATTAAGTAGTTTTGTTTTATTGTGTTAGCAAACTTTAATTCATCAGGATTGGTGGCTTGTGTAATGTGACAACGAAAGATTGCACTCCCTTTAATACTTGCTTTCCCATCAATTAAAGTTTATATGTTGATGTCTTTGGTTACTACTTATTAGTGCATTGATAACCTCTGTGTTTATTAGTGGCTTGCGGGCATTTGACTGCGGGACATAATGTGGCTCCCACGGTTATTACTAAATTGATCACTTAGGAATAACTTTTAGACATAAGTAATCATTAAGGGTTTACTCGCCGATAAGATTAGGACCAACGAGAAAGGGTTAATTACATACACTTCATATAAAGCTATCAATAAAACAAGTGACAATCTACTTAATCATAAGGACAGCCCTCTTATTGTCTCAAGTATCTATCTGTGTACGTGTGTGCTACTTGCTGATTCGTGCCTATTGGTTTATTTTATTATTTAATTGCAAACAAACCGTGCCAGTCTCTCAGGCTGAAACCCCCTTGCGTTAGGATATCAAAATACTGATTAGAATAACGAGATAATACGTTCCACTCTTAGTGATCGACACTCTACTTACCATTATCTTCATACTGACCGGGTACACTGCTCGTTAAGTGTGTGTGTTATTGATAAGTCGGCTAAATATAAATTTAAAACTTGAGTAGGCATTAAAACTGCTAAACCGCAACGACACATCACGCGCCATCAAGTTTTTGGCGCCGCTGCCGGGGAGTGAATTGTTATTATCTGTTAATTTGATTAGTATTTTAATTAGGTTTTTCTTTCTATTAGATTAATTGCATCATTGTACTATTTTGCATATTTGTTGTATTGTGTGTTAATTGTTTGCTTTTATTTTTATTTTTGTGTGTTTTATTTTTTGTTTGTGTGTTTTATTTTTTGTTTTTATTTTTCGTATATTTTTCTGCTCTGCTATCGTTGTACTGTGCTAAATCAAACGATACGGCGCATCTGACCTCTCAGATACGGCGTATTGCGTTTAATTTTTTTTAAATACAACGCGTTTAATTAATTCGATACGACGCATCTTTCCCCCAAGATACGGCGTATCTGTTTTTAATAAGAAAATTTTTCTAAGCGATAAAGTAATACGACGCATCTGCTTTTGCAGATACGGCGTATCTGTTTTTGATAAAAAAAAAATTTCTAAACGTTAACGCTATACGACGCATCTGCTTTAGCAGATACGGCGTATCTATTATTTTAATTAAAAACAGTTTGCGAATTATTAAACAGATACGACGTATCGATCTCTATCAATACGGCGCATCTTTCTGAATCAAAAATCGATATTTATTTTTAAACGTAACGAAAATACTGCGCATTAACTTTTGTTAATACGACGAATATAATTTGATAAATATAGTTGATTTTTGATATTTACCTCGATCGGTCAGCTACTCTCGATTGCAAGTTGTTTATTTTCAGGATAAATGATGACTCGAGCATCACCAAGAAAGATTACATTCTGAACCAAACCAAGAGACGCTAGCTGAAGTGACCGAACATAAGACGACAAGAGTGGAGGAAAACTCAGTACTGGTAACATTGAACGTCTTATATTCTTGAAATAGAATTCCAGGTAAACTCTACGCTAATTCAACCTGCTCAAAGGAAAGTTCTCTACACTATGATCTCAGTTTTATTATCCATATTATACATCTGATTCAAATCGTAATCTTAATTTTGTATGCTCAAAAACGATATTTGTTCCTAACCTCGGAATAAATCCTTATCCACTAAACAATAAGATTACAATTATTAATGAAACGTTTATGCCTATTGCTCTTATTTTGAATTCATCTATATGGTGTGCCGTTTAACCCAAATTTGTGCGTTAGGATATCAAAATACTGATTAGAATAACGAGATAATACGTTCCACTCTTAGTGATCGACACTCTACTTACCATTATCTTCATACTGACCGGGTACACTGCTCGTTAAGTGTGTGTGTTATTGATAAGTCGGCTAAATATAAATTTAAAACTTGAGTAGGCATTAAAACTGCTAAACCGCAACGACACATCACGCGCCATCAAGTTTTTGGCGCCGCTGCCGGGGAGTGAATTGTTATTATCTGTTAATTTGATTAGTATTTTAATTAGGTTTTTCTTTCTATTAGATTAATTGCATCATTGTACTATTTTGCATATTTGTTGTATTGTGTGTTAATTGTTTGCTTTTATTTTTATTTTTGTGTGTTTTATTTTTTGTTTGTGTGTTTTATTTTTTGTTTTTATTTTTCGTATATTTTTCTGCTCTGCTATCGTTGTACTGTGCTAAATCAAACGATACGGCGCATCTGACCTCTCAGATACGGCGTATTGCGTTTAATTTTTTTTTAAATACAACGCGTTTAATTAATTCGATACGACGCATCTTTCCCCCAAGATACGGCGTATCTGTTTTTAATAAGAAAATTTTTCTAAGCGATAAAGTAATACGACGCATCTGCTTTTGCAGATACGGCGTATCTGTTTTTGATAAAAAAAAAATTTCTAAACGTTAACGCTATACGACGCATCTGCTTTAGCAGATACGGCGTATCTATTATTTTAATTAAAAACAGTTTGCGAATTATTAAACAGATACGACGTATCGATCTCTATCAATACGGCGCATCTTTCTGAATCAAAAATCGATATTTATTTTTAAACGTAACGAAAATACTGCGCATTAACTTTTGTTAATACGACGAATATAATTTGATAAATATAGTTGATTTTTGATATTTACCTCGATCGGTCAGCTACTCTCGATTGCAAGTTGTTTATTTTCAGGATAAATGATGACTCGAGCATCACCAAGAAAGATTACATTCTGAACCAAACCAAGAGACGCTAGCTGAAGTGACCGAACATAAGACGACAAGAGTGGAGGAAAACTCAGTACTGGTAACATTGAACGTCTTATATTCTTGAAATAGAATTCCAGGTAAACTCTACGCTAATTCAACCTGCTCAAAGGAAAGTTCTCTACACTATGATCTCAGTTTTATTATCCATATTATACATCTGATTCAAATCGTAATCTTAATTTTGTATGCTCAAAAACGATATTTGTTCCTAACCTCGGAATAAATCCTTATCCACTAAACAATAAGATTACAATTATTAATGAAACGTTTATGCCTATTGCTCTTATTTTGAATTCATCTATATGGTGTGCCGTTTAACCCAAATTTGATGTATAAGGAACTGTGTTGCGGAGGCCAAGGTACGTTCTTCATTTAGATTTCGTTAACTAACATAGAGATACGGCGGATCTAAATATCCAAAGCGCCGTATCCCTGACCAACTAGGACATATTGACTAGTCAACGAAATTAAATAGATACGGCGCATCCCAATTTTCCAATACGGCGCATCTCTTCGCCCTATAAATACGACGGGAATGCGCCGCATAAACACACACAGTTAAGAACTTTCACGCACTAAAATTATACTCGAATCCCGATCGTTCTTCTTTAATCCACCTTTAATCCGATCTAGAATCTTCCTCCTAATCATCAAATTAAGGTAATTACTCCATTTCGATTTAATCTTGATTAATACGAAAATTAGGGTTTATATGGTTGAATCGATTCGTGCTTAAATGATATAGATATGATTAGGATTTGCTCTAGATGGTTTCCCCCGTATTTAATTTACATAAGTAATTGAACTTATAACCTAATTTGATCTAACCTAAAATTAAGGTTTTGGGTTCGATTTTGAATATTTAGCGGGAAGGCGAATTAGTAGTGGTGGAATAAGATATTAGAACTGATATAAAGTGTATATGATACTGTGATATTTAGTGGTTGTTTACGTCCCGGATACGGATTCTTGAAAAGTTTGCCTGACCCTTTATTTTATACTGATATGCTTTTAGATGCGGCGCATCTAGGTTGATTAATGCGGCGTAACGACCTATTTCAAAATTGATAAAATTCTAGATACGCCGTATTGATTAATCTAGATACGACGCATCTCAATACGCCGTGTCTATTGTCTTGCACCACATCTCTTATACTTTATATAGATACGCCGCACTGATTAAATCAGATGCGCCGTATCTACCTTATTTGCAGACTGTTTACTGACTGTGAATATCTATTTCAGATGGCATTACCAGAGGTCACACTTAGGCATCAGTGGCTACAATTTGAGAACATGGGACTAACTCCTGCCACTCTGGAAGATTACTTGCGTAGGCTTGACTCGATTTACTTCAAGAAAATATTCAGAGTCCAGGTTTTGAGTTTTGATGATGTAGGGCTGATTGGTGGTGGACATGCAGCTGAGAGTTTACAGCATCGTATGGAGATGGTAGTTGTTGGAGATGATGAGGAGGCGGTGTTTAGGTCTAGTGCTTGGGAGAGACTATTTAGGATTGACGAGCCTCTGATTAGGGAGCTCATGCTGGAGTTCTTTAGCACGATTCATTACAGGGAGACGGATTTTGAGATTGATACAGCTGACACTCTGGTGTTCAGGTTAGGAGGTGTGCATAGGCAGATGTCGATGAGGCAGTTTATTTTGGCCATGGGGCTACACACTGAGGAGGAGCTTGGATCTGCTGGGTTTGCCAGGTACTGGGCTGAGAGTTTACGGGTTGTCCCTGACAGAGGGTTATTCAGTGATTACTGGGACCGGATTTCTTCATTGGGTGATATTACTACTTCCACCCCCTCATATACTTTGATCAGGGAGCCGATGAGGAGGCTGTGCCACAGGCTGATTGCACTTACTATTGCTGGGAGGGGTCAGTCACCTGAAAAGGTGACTACTCTGGACCTCTTCCTCCTTAGGAGTATGGATGAGGGGTTGTCGGTGAACATCCCCCACTTTTTAGCGCACTACCTCCACCGATCTGCTGCAGGGAGAGATCGGAGGAGCCAGATGACTGGCGGGCATTTTGTTTCGAGGCTGGCCCACCATTTTGGAGTTATTGGAGCAGAGATCCCAGCGGGGCTGGAGGTTATTGTGGCCCGTCTCCCGGTTATCGATAGGGACTATTTGGTTAGACTTGGGATCTGCCAGGTGGCTGCGGGAGGCCACTTTTGGGCAGCATTAGGGCCCGCCAGAGCTGCAGGGCCAGAGGCGGAGCAGGGAGGACCTCAGGGACCTCCGGCTGCTGCTCCTGCCGACGAGGAGGTGCCACAGGCACCCGTACCCCCACGCACCATTGGTCAGAGACTTGAGGCAGTCGAGGGAGAGTTGAGAGCCCTGAGGAGAGACTCAGAGTGGGTGGTCATGAGTGTGAGCAGACTATTAGAGCAGCAGGGTATTACACACGTTCGTCCAGATGGTACTGAGGTTGCGGGAGTGACACGTGCATACGAGCGCAGAGTCCGCCAGAGGACTGATGGAGCCAGCACTTCCGGGGCCCATCCAGACGACCACACTCACCCATGACCTTACTCTCTTGATTTCATAGACATTGTTCCACACATTATTATTACTTTTTGGATTGTACTAATCGTTATTCTTATATTTATATTTAATGTTTCAGTTTATATTTCTTGTTATGTTTGATGAAGACTGGCATTAAGTTCAGCATGGGAGTACGAGAGGACGTATGAGATTAAACCGTGGAACGAGTCATTTTACAACAGACTGTTATCAGTCTGTTTGGTTACTACATGCGCCGTATCTGCTTAAACAGATGCGACGCATCCTATCCTTTACTTCGTTTTATTTTGTTTTCAGGCCCGCATGAGGATACGGCGCATCTCAATCCTGAGATGCGACGCATCTCCTGCAATGGTCATATCTTATTTTAATTTTTTCTGCATTTTTATTTTCGACTTTAAAACTATTTATCAGTTTATTTTAATGCGGCGCATCCCTGGTTAAGGATGCGGCGCATCTTTATTCTGATCCGTATTAATTCCAGGCTCGATACGGCGTATCTTCTTCAATAAGATACGGCGCATCGACTGACCTGATGATTTTCAGTTTTAATTTTTAAGTTTTATTTTTCCTAACTACTAATGTATTATGCAAGTTTGAACCTTTCTTATCTTAGGTGTGTTTTAAAGTGTTGGTGGTATTATAGTTTCCTGGATTTCCTGTGAATACATCAAGTATGAAGCTTTAACGTTCTCATCCACAAGAAGTTGATTTTTGCTCTTATACTAATGGAGGATCATACTGAGCAAATCTCAGGGGAGTTTTCCTGTTCTAATTCTTTTATTTTCCAGTTTTTAACCTTTTATACAAACTACGAGGACGTTGTTTAACTTAAGTGGGGGGATTGGAGAATTAGAACACTTAACACTTACTTGTCCTAAAACTTTTTCAAAAATTATGCTTAAAATGTGCTTAATATATCAAACTTAAAAAAATTTTAGCATGTTTTTGTTTAAGATCTAAGTTGCATAACTGCACACATGACGTTATTTTCAAAAATTTTGATTTTCCAAAATTCACAAATCTATGAGTGTGCCGGTGACTTGTAAACTTTAGAACTTGGCTTGTATACTTTTCGAGACCACCATAATGAGTATTATTTTATATAATTGGAATGACTTGTCTAAATTGGTAAAATTCTAGGATTACACCCAAATAGCCTTTATATGTTATGTGTTATTAACTAACTACACTGGTTAGTTAACCCCCGTATAAACCCTTTTGTTACTCTCATTTTTAGAGTAAGATACCCCTAGAAAAACCCTCAGAGCCATTCCTTTCGTTTCTTACACCTATGTTTAAAATGTTTCGTTACACCCTTACACCTTAGCCTACCCTGTAGATTAGAATCCGTGGTTGGTTAATTGCTATAGGCAAAGTGTGTTTCCTTACATTACCTGTGTTCGCGTGCGTAATTCATTATCTATGGTTAGGTCGGGAAATTGCACAATGCAATTGGAGTGAAAGTAAATATTGTATATTTTTGAGTTTATTTTTCGTGTGTTTACTACTTTCACTATTACCGTTATTTCTGAAAGTATGAAAAGTATGGAAAAATTATCCGGAAAGAAAGTTGTAGTGATGTGGTGAAATTTTACACATCTATGTTTATGTTTCAAGTTAAAAAAAAAAAAAAAAAAAAAAAAAAAAAAAAAAAAAAAAAAATCGAAAAAATGAGAAAAGAAAAAGAAAGAAAAAGAAAAGTTGGAAGTTAATTTTAACCAACTTATGTAAAGTTATGTAAGTGGTCGATATCACCACTATTTGTTGTACTATATTTATGGATTGAATGGGAATTGGCAGTTATGGGAACGCCAATTAAGGTTTATTCTTTGATTAAGATCTTGTTGAGTATAATTCGTGTCTACCTAAAGCGTGTGTTTCAAGTGTTAAAGCGTGAGTTATTCGATGATATGAGTCTTATTCATGGGATGGTTGGGATAGTGATTAACCACACTTAGGATTTTAATTTATTTGTTTTGTTTATTTTTCATTTTACACCAATTTATATCCCAAATGTTAACCATACCCTATATTATTCTTTATCCAACCAAACCTTTGATTTATTGAGATTAGGGATTTGAGCAATCTTAAGTATCGTAGTCGTGGATTCGGCTATGTATTTATGATTTTGTCGCCCTTTTTGATATATTATTATTGGTGAAGTTTGGACCTATCTTTAGCCTATTCGAGTTAAGGATTTGAGCAATTGCAAGTATCGTGTTCGTGGATTCGATCATGTATTTGTGATTTTGTCGCCTTTTCTGGAATATGAGATCGATAGTGATCAAGAATAATTAACCCTTAAGCCTAAAAACCCTTTTTACCGCTTTAGACTTGTTATTCCTTAGCTTTAGTGGAGGAGATGTGTATACTTGCCAAGCTTATGATAGAATATTCGTCACGACTGGACAGTTAAACGATTAGATTTGCTTTTATCAACTTATTTTATTTTACTTCTAATTCGTTAAGTGTTTAGTTGTGTGATTATGAAATAAACGAATACATGCTTAAATATAAAAATAAATCCTAACATCTTTTAGGATACATTTTCATAAAAGAAATTCTAAGGTTTACTTGGGGACAAGTAAAGTTCAAGTGGGGGGATATTTGATGAACTCAAATAAGTACATTTTATTACTATCATTTATCCTATTAATTTGACTTGTTTTACTATATTATGTATGAGGATTGATACTTAATCGTTTACTTTTGTAATTCTCAGGTAAAAACAAGCATTTGGTGAAACTTGGCGATTTTGGACTAATAATGGAGCAAAACATGCATAATGTGAAGAGTCTACTGAAATGAAGAAGATCAAGACTAATCTGCTCCAGATGCGCCGCATCTCACTCATGACATGCGCCGCATCTCTATCAAGATATCACCAGATACGATCCAAGATACAAGAGGACATGCGCCGCATCTAATCATGAAGTTACGCCGCATCTTCTGGCGGTGTACGAATATTCCTGAATATTATAATCTTGGACCCCACGCGAAGTTAAGTACATGCGCCGCATCTACTTCTTAGATGCGCCGCATCTTCCCTCAGACAGAAACTATAAATACCCCAAGACCAGACGAATTTCGGGGGCATTATATAAGTTTCGAAGACCGAACAGGAGAAACCTAGGACGAATTCAGTCAAGGAGGCTGCACAAGACACACCCAAATCAAAGATACAAGAGCTGTAAGAAGGTGCTGCATGTATTTAATTCATTAAGTAGTTTTGTTTTATTGTGTTAGCAAACTTTAATTCATCAGGATTGGTGGCTTGTGTAATGTGACAACGAAAGATTGCACTCCCTTTAATACTTGCTTTCCCATCAATTAAAGTTTATATGTTGATGTCTTTGGTTACTACTTATTAGTGCATTGATAACCTCTGTGTTTATTAGTGGCTTGCGGGCATTTGACTGCGGGACATAATGTGGCTCCCACGGTTATTACTAAATTGATCACTTAGGAATAACTTTTAGACATAAGTAATCATTAAGGGTTTACTCGTCGATAAGATTAGGACCAACGAGAAAGGGTTAATTACATACACTTCATATAAAGCTATCAATAAAACAAGTGACAATCTACTTAATCATAAGGACAGCCCTCTTATTGTCTCAAGTATCTATCTGTGTACGTGTGTGCTACTTGCTGATTCGTGCCTATTGGTTTATTTTATTATTTAATTGCAAACAAACCGTGCCAGTCTCTCAGGCTGAAACCCCCTTGCGTTAGGATATTAAAATACTGATTAGAATAACGAGATAATACGTTCCACTCTTAGTGATCGACACTCTACTTACCATTATCTTCATACTGACCGGGTACACTGCTCGTTAAGTGTGTGTGTGTTATTGATAAGTCGGCTAAATATAAATTTAAAACTTGAGTAGGCATTAAAACTGCTAAACCGCAACGACACATCACGCGCCATCAGTAGCGTTAGCATTTTACAAAAACGTTTGCACATTGAGTTTAAGCTTAGTTGGGAGTATAAAAAGAGGATGACGATATCAATTCCCTGGAGACACCCATTTTGTGTGAATCACGTTCCATGATACCATTTTTCAAAATCAAGCATGTTATTCATTTATGTTCTAGTTTAAATTTATCGCATCAAATAAAAATTCAAAACGGGGTATACTTGGTATTCTTTTGATCATTTCATTACTTCATATGATCGGATTGCTAGGGACTAGCAATAGTTTAGTGTGGGGGATTGATGAGTGTGTAAATAATCATCATTTTACACCCATTTAAGACACAAAAATAACCAAAAACACCCAAATATATTGCAGATATCCTTGGTTTTGTGTTTTTATGTGTTTCAGGTACAAAGGATTGAAAACGGAGCGAAAACAGGCATTTTTAGAGCAATTCGACAACGATTGTGCATTTGGTCAAGAAGAGTCAAAGTCAAAGTCAAAGTCAACCCCCAAAATACCAACATGACACAAATGGTCCTTGGAGTTAATTTTCAATTGTGGCAGCCTAGGTCCCTGGATTTTCAGTTTTGGCATTTATGGTCCCTCAAAGTTTAAACACAATCCAATCCTATCCTAAACAAACACTATAACTGGATTCCTTTTATCCCAAATAAACTTAACCAACCCATTAACCCAACCTTAAAATAAACCCAACATCACATCCGGCCCAATTTAACAAAAACCCTACTCGGTTTCTCTTTTTTAGTTAACCACCAGGTCAACCAAATTTTCCCGCTCCCTTTCCTCCTTCCCCGTAAACCCAGAGCACCATCACCATCACCCATACCTTTTCACCACAACCCATGTCTTCCCCTATGTCTGACACAGCCACTCTAACCCTCCAAGTACCTTCTTCACGAGATACCAATTGCCACGCTGGCAATCCTCACCCATTTGAGCGCCAAAAAGAAATCAAAGGCCAAGATCGCTTCTTTTTAATCCAAGGGTTGGGAAATGCTCCAAAGAAGCACAAGTGAGTCCCCAGGACTGTTTTACCTCACAGAAGAAGCACAACAAGAGGAATGAGGACCCTTAGTTTAGTAGTATAAATAGGAGGTCATTGTAGCTTTATATGGCAGGTTTTATTTAGCATTTTATTTTTGAAGGTACTTTGTAATTTTAATTTCAGTTGTAATTTACTTTTATTTCAATTTTAATATCAGTTCAGTTCTTCTTTTTTTATCCAAATAGTGTAGTTTATTTTATTGCTGATTGCTTATATTGTTTTTTTTATCTGCTTATGTGTTCTGGTAGTGATTAGTTGGTATGCCCATATATTTTGATCAGGTTTAAGTCAGCTTAGGGTAGTAGTGATCAGTAGGAGTTGAGCATATTTGAAGTTTTTGAGATTTTGGTTGAACTTGCTAAGTCTAGGAACCATTACACTCAAAACTGCTTATCTTTGAGATAAGCAATTTTTTTTGTGCTTGTTAGTGTAGTTTTATGTTCATCATTAGTCCACTTAGTGTATGTTATAAACTTGGTTGAATCCCATTTAGAGTAGTAGGAGTTTGCAGCCACAATTTAATCTGCACAGACCCTTGCAATAGCAGTCTGCATAAGTTAGCTTAGTTGGCTGCTGATCTTGGCTTTATTGTGGCTTATTTAATTAAGCTGAGGCCCTCATCTTTGGTTTGTAGCTAGTTTGAATAGTAAGGTTTTAAGGCATTATCTGGTATTTAGCTTTTGAGCTTATTCTCTAGCTTATTTGTGGCCTTAAAAAGGCCTCTTCTGCCCTGCACACTAGGTGTATCAGCAGACCATGTTGATGTTTTGACTTAATTGAGCTTATATTGTGCTTATGTCTGTGTTTCATGGCTTATTCTAATTAGGTTGTTAGTTCTTGACTAAATCTTAGCTTATTTCTATGTTCATGGCTCATTAGAATAGCTTTTTCACTGTTTGTTTTTTTTAGCTTGTTTGTCATATTTTTCTTGCTACTGATCAGAATCCCAGCTTATTTCTGGGCTTATTCTTAGTTTTCAAAAATGATTGCAGTTGTAAAAAATCTTATTTGTTAGTGCTTAGTTAGTTTTTAAAGAAAATAACCAAAAAAAAAAATAGTTTGTAAAAAGGGCATAACCTGGGATTCGAACCCAGGTCTGCCAACCCACAACACAACCACCCTACCACTCTGCCCTTGGGACTTTTCTGTCCTAAGGGCTGTGTTGTAATCTTTTAAATGTTGTTATTTCTGTCCCACTTTTTTGCTTAATTAACTGATAGCTTATCTATCAGCTTATTTAAATAGATTGTTCAACTTTCAAATTTTTCTTAGTGTAATTTTAGTGTAATTTGTTTTCTGGAAAATTTTCATAATTTTTAGAGTTCATTTAATATTTTTCCTAATTTAAATTAGTTTAATCAATTTTAATTCACAATAAATAATTAAAAAGTCAAAAAAAAAAATCAAATCTCTTTTCTAAAATTTTCTTTTGCTATTTAGAACGTAGGAAAATTAATTTGATACCCGTAGGATTAGTATTTCTTAAATTTGACGTTTATGCTCATTTTTATATTCCCCGATTCGCGTTTCTAGTTTAAATTAACGTAAGTCTTAATTTGTTAATTTCATTTAGAAGTAAAAAACACCACAAATCCAAATCAAATCATCAAGCATTTTAATTCCGAACCTAAAACGAAATCCTCGATTCACACCTCGTTGGGAAAACGACCCGGGTAATCGCTTATCCGGTATCTCAATCTGTATGCACGGGTTTTGCAAGTATGACTTTTCTTAAGGTTTGACTTGTCATTTCCCACGTATCACGTGTGCACGATACTATATTTATATATATATATATATATATATATATTCACACAACGGATCACTTTCCTTCTTTCCTTTTTCTTTAATAAACCCACACGTTTTCTTTCTTTAGAAGAGAACGCAATTAAATTTTTTCCTAATCCTAAATTGAATATGGTATTATTATTTTATACATGTCTGACAAGTTACTACTTTCCTCTCATTCGTTTTGTGATAAAACCAAATTATTTCTTACAAATCCTACTCAAGAAAAACGTGTCTTTCCTTTTTTTGATAATATTCCATACTATTTAAGATTTAGACTACAACTCATGCATATCATTCTTTCATTTGAAGATACGTATACTATCCTATCCAAATAAAAGAAACACGACATTCCTTATTTATATACACGTTTGACAGTATTGATCTTATCCCATTCTTGCGTTTATATCATTTTTTTTATAACTCAGTAACCCTTATCTTGAACCGAAACAAACCCTTTTCACCTTGTCGAGAAGCTGCCTTCTTGATCAGTATGCGACATGGTAAACATCTCACTAAACCATAAACCAAACTCAGAATATCATGAATAGTTTACATGATTAAAATGAGTGTTTGTGAGCGTGAGTGTTGGGTTCACTTTGGCATTAATCTGGTTCGAGTGAGATCAGAGTGTGAGTGTTGTTCGTAATAAGATGTGGTTCATGGTTTGCACGGGTCGCTGTTGTGTACGTTGGGTTGGGACAGTGTTCGCGAAGGTTTAGAGTTTGACATTACTCCTTGAATTCTGGTGTTGGTCTCGCCATTATGTTCTTGTTTCAGCCTCAATATACCATTCGACTAGAGGTATCACTTAAACCTCCATCTTTTATTCAACTCATTGCTTAGTCATATTATTAGTCACAGTTGTAATGAAAGCTCTCAATCACTGATCATAGGTTCGCAATCTCGTTATAGTAATATATTTATCATCATAGACATACAATCGGTTAAAACATGCGGATTAGAATATGCATGCCTTAACGTCAAGAGTTATAAATACATATATATAAGAATGGAACAAGTCTTAACCATATGATTTGTGCATGAAACATACAGTTGGGGGATTCGAATATGTATGCATGGAAACGGTTTATAACTAATATGTAACATCAAATTGCATGGTTATTATTAGCACATGATCTTTTATAATTAAGTAACCTTATTACATGATAATATGACCCATCTGTATATAATAAAGTCAAAGTCGAAGCTCACCGTTGATAATGAATCGAAGTCATCGGTTGATCGTGCATGTTGATTTATTGTGAAACTTGAAAACTTATAAACAGATATGGCGCAAATACTACTAGCGTCAAGATCTTAAAATTTATAGTACTTTAAAATGAAGATGAAGAATTTGCATGCTATCTCTACTATTGTTAGTCTTTAAATCATAATTAATATAAGGTAACGAGACTACATTTTATGACTAAGCAGATTCATAGTTTATGGTTATGGTATCAATAGGGATTCAACAATTCTAATCACCCAGGTATGAATGGGTCTTAGCTCTTAACTTAATTCCATGGCTTGTTACCTAACTTAAGGTTTTGATAAATTTGTTCGAGGATGGGCAATGTTTACATCATTAATTCTAATCACTCGATAGTTTCGATTGGATCTCATATTTCATTAGTAGAATTTACATTTTGGTGTATAAGTTTTGTCACAACACTGGAGTACTAGTTCGAATTCTGGGTCTTTCATTTTTACTTTGACTTTTCTCTGGGATCTTCATTCAAGCATCTATTCAATTGCATTGAGAGAGACTAGTGTAATCCATTCAAATATAGTTGACTAGGTTGTTTGATCTGGAATAGCAGTTTATTTAGCGAACTATTCATCCTAACTCACTTATACGAGTATCCTTTCTTGTTAGTACATTATCAAAATCTTAGGGGTTAACAGGTCCTGAGTCACAAAGCTCAGACAATGGATAATTGATGACCATTCCACAAGAATGTTATGACGGATGATTTATTTCACTTCGGGGAAGAACCAATCTAAATGCTAGTGCTAGAGAAGATTAACAAACTATAAACAATAAGATTATGATTTTAGAAGTTAATGAAACTCGAACAGTGGACATATGTATACTTGAGAACGTACTGTTTATATATTTAAAAAAAAATGAAATACCCGCACTTGTTTGTTGTGCAAGGTTCCAGTAGTAGACCCAGTTGAATTTTGGGGACAAAATTCTTTTAACGGGGTGATACTGTGAGAACCCTCACAAAATCAGATTAGTCAGCGATGACCATTGATCCGATACTTGAATTACACCCTAAAGTCTGGATTATATATTATTTTTTTTACTTGCTCATTTTGAATATAACCTAAGTTAGTTAAATAATAAATGATATTTAAACTATATATTATATTAATTCTACACTTTAATGATTATCCTAAACTATATATTATGTGTTATAATAAAAACTAACTAACCTAAGTTATACCTAAACTAAATATTGGTGCATACAAAATAAACTTTCCTAATTTAAACCCTATACATACAAACGACACATTCCTTTTTATAAAATACACCATACGGTTCTTTTGCTCACTTTTAGACAAGATTTGATCCGATCCTTAATATTGCCCCACACGTTTTTATAGCTCATTTTTTAGAAGATACACACATCTCCTTTCCAAATTTAAGCACATGACATTCCTGTATTTCATCAACTTCACACGTCTTACTAGAAATAGACCAAATATGTGATAACCAATTTAAAGATACATATCCTTACCATAACATTAAACACGGCATTTCCTTACAAAATTCTCACGCTTTCATGAACCGTATAACAACCATGCATATCTCTCTGACATCTCTCTAAACCGAACCAAAAAGAAAACCTACAAAACAAGTTCCAAATCATATTATTCACTGCAAGATACAAGAGACGAAGGCTAGTGTTGGGGGCTGTGGTTGTGTTCGTTTGGATTGTGATACGAGTTCAAGACCTATTCGTGTGTGGGTTTGATCGAGCTTTTGTTTGGAGTCACTAAATTCGTATCTGTATGAGTGCTCATAGTGTCGATTTGGTCTGCTGTTTAGTCGAGGTACATCTCTTTATCTATAGCTCATGAACCTTAAGTAATAAGATTGTGTCACAATAAGTAATAACTTACATATAGCCTTAAAGCCCTACTGATGTATATGTAACAACTGATATTGTGACATAATATTAGGAAAGATTCAAATAAAGGTTGGCACTGATAATTCATGACGCCATAATATGATAAGTGTAAATATTATGTCACAGTCATGGAGTAATTCACAGCAACATTATAGTCTAAAAACCTGATTTCATACGTGCATATGATAAATACAGACTTCATACATTTAAAAATATTATACGTATCCTTGAAGCATATATATAAAAGATGTTGGTTCGTTAGTACGTAACGGGTCTAGAACGTGTTGAATATGTGTCGAGTATGGGTTCCTTCATGTCGACATGTGCCTTGTTCCAGCCCTAGAATCATCTTTGATAACACATTAAATGAAGTACTTAAATCTGGAAAACCTAAACCGCTTAATAAGGGAACATATAAAATAAATAGCAAGGGGTTAAGGTTGGTAACTCTATGATTTTATGGAACGTGTGTGCCTCGTTTAATTTGTGATTGGAGTCGTGGTTGTGTGTAGGTGTGGGGGTGTCGTAGGAACCTAAAAGCTGGTTTACTTGCATGCTTGATAGTCGGGTATAAGAAAAAGGGTTGTGTGATTGTTTATGCCTTGATTTAACATGGTCTGGTCTCGCGTTATTATCGTCTCGTGTGTGAGTGGTGGTCTCAAATGATAGTGAAACGAGGGCATAGGGATGTAGTTTATACCTTGAGTTTGTTGCATGCTTATACGAGAGTCGAATCATGTCGCGTGGTGTTGTGTATCGATGTTGTCTCGCTAAAGCAGTTTCGAATCGGAATTTTAAAAGATGTCGAGTCTGTTTCCTGTTCTATTTGATCGGTCCATGATTCAACCTAAATATTTTTGAAACTATCATTTTATGAAACCATACTCTAGTTATTAATCATGCAACATTATGACATATTAGAACCTGAATTGAAAACCGCTTTGGATGAGAACCAAGAAGATAACAGGTTGAAGTATGTTAATATAGAACTTGGAAAGTTTAGAGCATGCATGTATGTTAGGTTATAAGCATACATATGCTATCTTAAATAGGAGTGGGGTTTTGGTTTGTGTATGAACATGTGGATTATATTGTACGTGAGGTTGTGGGAGTATATGTCGTTCATGTCTCATATTCATAGGCATTTGTGTTGTCCTTTAGTGTCAAGCTATCTGGTGATTGAATCGTATATAAAACAATTGGGTCAAATGAATAAAAACTTGTTATAGATACATACACGTAAACCTTGGTTAAGTCACTAATCAAATGGAGTCGTGTTTTGATATATATTGGGTTAAGTTTAACAATTAGTATTTGAGTGTTCATTTTTGACCTATCACTTATTCGATAAATCATTATTCCGAGATTAAATTGAAAACCTATGTTCTTACTAAATATAATCAAACCCTAAAACTTAATAATATAATATTAAAGGGGTTTAATTAATAACAATAGCTACTAATGGCAATAATCAGTTACGTCATTAAAAGAATAAATGGACCTCTAAATAATAAATTATTATTAATTCAGGTAGATCATTCGAAGGAGGAGTAGTTGTGTTTCCGAATGTTCTTTCATTTGCATTGACTTATAGGATTACTTCTTGGACTTGTCACCTTGTCTCATCCGCTTCAAGGTGAGTTTTCGTGGCATCTTTTTACTTATACTTTCCTTGGGGGAAAATGATACTCAAATTTATTTCAAGTTTTATGCCGTGCTTAAATGTTTGCTTTATTACTTGTGGACAATGTTGTGTGTATATAATTGCGTTAGGTGCACTAGTGGTTTTGCTGTGTGGTACATTCTGTGTGGGACTTTCTGGGATATATATTTCGGAGATGAAGATTTGTAGATTAAGAGTGTGGTGGTTTAAATGGGTGGTTACCTGACTAGCCAATGGGTGGTTACCTGACTAGCCAGTGGGTGGTTACCTGATTAGCCCGATGGGTGGCTACCTGATTAGCCCGATGATTATGATATAACTGCTTGCCCTACGCTTTATTATTATTTGCACACTTGTCCTATTTATATATCATGCACGGTGAATCTGGTTTTATTTACCTTAAACCCACGAACTCACCAACTTTATGTTGACATTTTAGAGTATCATTTTCAGGTGATCGATAGTTGCACTTTGAAGGGTCATGCATATTGAAGTCATACATTGTTCTCATATTAAATACCGCGTGATTTGGGCAAGACCTTTTTCTAAAGACTTAAATTTGATAAGATTAATACTTGTGTTTTCATTATCCAGTGTTGTATTAAAAATCTTATTGTAACATTGTAACTTATTTCCTAAATCAATTATGGCATTGTTCTACTATCTTATGCGATGTTACATTTTCGTTGCACCTCATGTTTCCGCTCTTATCGGGGTGTGACAACCACCTACCACCACCACTACCAATCACAACCACCACCACCACTTACCACCACCACGAACATGCACCACCCACTGCCACCACCATCCACCACCACCCACCCCCACCCACCACCACTCACCACCGCCACCTACCACCACCACTTACCACAACCACTACTAATCACCACCACGACGCACCACCGCCACCCACTGCCACCCGCGTCACCCACCACCACTACCAATCACCACCGCCACCCACTTCCACCACCGTCGGTAGTGGCATGGGTGGAGATGGTGAGTGGTGGTTGTATGAGGTGGTGGTGGTAGTGGTGGGTGGCGGTGGTGGCAGTGTGTGGCGGTAGTGACTGTGGGTGGCGGTGGTGCGTGGTGATTGTAATTGGTAGTGGTGGTGGTAGGTGGTGGCGGTGGCAGTGGGTTGCGGTGGTGCGTGGCGGTGGTGAGTGGTGGTGGGTGGGGGTGGGTGGTGGTGGTAACAGTGGGTGGCGATGTTGCGTGGTGGTGATTGGTAGTAGTGGTGGTAAGTGGTAGGTGGTGGTGGGTGGTTGTGGTGGGTGTCGGTAGTGGCAGTCGGTGGCGGTGGTGAGTGAGGGTGGTGATTGGTGGTGGTGGTGGTAAGTGGTGGTGGTGGCAGTGGGTGGTGCATGGTGGTGGTGATTGGTGGTGGTGGTAAGTGGTGGTGGTGGTGGTGGGTGGTGGTGGCGGTGGTTATGTATTTCAAACTAACTGAGGTTAAGTATTGGAGACCAAACAAATGGACTAAAAGTGTTACACCCGGCAAACCACAAGGACCAAAAATGTAGTTAACTCTTAACAAATACAACACTTAACACTAACGATACATACAATAAGAAATATTAAAGGAATGATACATACAATAAGAAAGATTAGAGAGTTTGATACACAACAAAAGAAAATTAAAAGTTGAGTACACAACAAAAGAAAAAGTGTTAAGTTCGATACATTTTTAAAAAAATGTCCCTTTCTTTTATATGATTTGTAGCACATATTTAATTATTGTTGTATTGGGTATAGGGGTTTCAAAATTATTTTTGTAAAGCTGATGCACATACGTATTTCTAGAAATATGATACTGTATTTCTGATATTTTCTACATTACAAAAATCATTTTATTCATCAACAAAATTGAAGGTAATTGATGCGATCTTTTTCCTGTAGTTGTCAAAATGACTAGGGTCATCAATATACTCTAAATCAACTCAGTGGTAATTCACAACTGCGAACATTATATAACTCTCATGTGCATCAACAACAGGGATGTACTAACAAAACCGGGTCTACCCCGTGGGCCCCTACCTATTTTCACGGAATGTACAAGTCGATAAAGCAGACAGTACAAGCGGCTACAGCAACAAGTCAACACACCCTCTCTACATAGAGAGGGTGGTTATAACCTCAGCCCAACAAAATTGACGGGAACAGTTGCAAACATTTCACCTATAGTCGCCAAAATAATTATGCGATTGTCTGTGCACTAATACCTCAATTTTGTACTTCAGTTCAGTAATTCACGACTTTGAACTTTATGCAGATGGTTCTTCCTAATAGGAAAAAGAAAAATATAATTTAGGATAAAATTTGCCAATTTAGTAAGTCACATCTTCGAACCTAAAATGCTTGTCTTGTTTTGTCAATTGAAAAAAATAAATTGGATTTAATATAAAAAGTAATTGTCTAAATCATGTATCAAACAATTTTGATTTCCTACGTTAATATTTTTTATTTCAATAACCATGCACCACACCCATTTTGATGACATGTAACAAATGACCAAACTATAAACATTACTCCAGCTTTTTTTTTTTTTTTTTTTAAAGGTGAATTTCGCTTGAAATTTCGTGTCGCGATTCGACAGCGAGAGGTCTAACTTACATTGTCTTAACTGGGCCCGCGCTAGAGAGCTCTCTCGAAGTAGTAATACATATTCAAATACCTGATGGGGGAAAACCCCCTACCAATCCATCTGAAGGCACGGCGATTAATAGGGGTAAACCCTGTTACTCCATCATTTACTTACACTTTATGGTAGCACTCATAATAAAGTTATTGTGTTGATATACTATTGTTTAGCTACATTAATAGCTTGACAATTTAGTTGTCAAGCAGTTAAACCAAACATACAGGTCCGTTCATTAATGGAAAAATAATAAGCATGATAAAATAGAGTTAAAGTAATAAACCCAAACACTGGTTCATTCACTTATCATTAATGTATTAAAAACATGTACTCCCTATAACCCAAACACGGTGTTTAACATATTTAATTGGAATCACGATTATTTGACCACCGATAAATTAGTTAGTTTGTAGGCTTGTAGCAAAATTATTAATTACGAGTATTAATTTATGGAACAACAATTACATTATTGTGTCTAGACTTTTACCGTTGCCGCACGTCCACATTTTATAGATTTCTAACCAATATTTATTGACACGAAATGTAATACCTTATTACTCCAATAGTAGGTAAAAATTATCAATCGTCAATAGAAGTTAGTAGATGTTTTTGTTATGTGTCTAGTATTCTAGTAACACTCTTAGGCTATGTTTGGTACCGGAGTGGGGCAACTCCCCAGGCGACTCAGCCTTTATCGCCCTCTTATCGCCCCTTTATCGCCTTGTACACCGCCCCCTCGAGGCAACTTCCACTTCAGGCGATAATATTGGATCGCCCTCTTTTTTTTTTTTTACCCAATTATTCTCTGCCACGTGTACAAGGTTTATATTACTCCACTCATTATCTGCCACGTGTCGTGAGTTGCCCTGCTACACCACCCCCACTATTTTTTGAGGCTACCCAACTTGCTGACTTAGCGCCACGTGGCGCGAGTCGCCCCTCTCCTGGGTAGCCTCACTCCCTTTCTAGTAACAGCCTTAGGGTGGAGGGAGTGGGTCGGTGAACTGATCGGGGTGGGGTTCGGTGATGCGGTAACACCGCCGCAAGTGGGTCGGTGAAGGTTCTTCGGTAGTGTATGCCGAGTAGAGAGAGACGAAGAGATGTGTGCAAGGGGACCCACTAACCCTCTTTTTTTGACCGTTCCATTATTTAAAAAAAAAAAAAAATTACCTGTGTATATATGTTACTACTCAATTGAAGAAGAAGGTGCTGTTAAAAAAATAATAAAAAAAAAAATAAAGAAGAAGAAAGTAACTTTAGTGGTTTTCTCTTTTTGTCATTTTTTGTATATTTAGTTGATAACTATTTTCAGTTTAAACCCCCGTAATATCATATTGTTTAGAAATGGGTTATAACTTTTAAAGAGTTGGTTTCTATAAGTTTTTTTTTTTTTTTTTTTTTTTTTTTTTTTTTTTCTCTATATATTTTACGTTTTATTTTATAATTAATGAAATACTTTTTATTAATTTAATTTTTAAACTTATCATATAAGTTTAAAAATATTATGTTTTAGTTTTTTATGGGATTTTATAATTAAAGAAAAGGTGATGTGGCAATTAGGTGATTAGGTGAAACCAATGCCACCAAATTGATGAAAATTGGGGTGAATTGGTGAAGTGTGAGTTGGAATGTTTTTATTGGGTATTGATGATGTGGAAAATTGGTGAAGGGAGGTGTTGGTGAAACCACTCCCTCCACCAACCACTCCCTCCACCAGGTGGAGGGAGTGGTTTCACCAACACCTCCCTTCACCAATTTTTCACATCATCAATACCCAATAAAAACCTTCCAACTCACACTTCACCAATTTTCACCAATTTGGTGGCATTGATTTCACCAATTTTCCACATCATCAATACCCAATAAATACATATTCACCTCTCTTTCTCTCTCCTCCCCTCCCTCTCTCTCTCTCTCACTTGCCCTCTCTTTCTCTTTCCTCGGCAAAATCCACCGATCCACCACTTTACCGACTTTAACCGACATGGTGGCGGCGGTGTTACCGCCTAACCGCTGCCTTCGCCGATGCCTTTGCCGACCCACTCCCTCCACCCTTATATCTGTAATTAGAAACAATAAAATGCCGAAAACACCAGCATTAAATGTTTTTCCAAGTGGTGTCTAAAAAGTAGTGTTTAGATAACCTTAAACACAAATTCACAAACGAGCTTTTTTTATTCTAAATGTTAACACTAATCGTTAAGTGCTCATGCAAAAACACTAAGAGCTTGCGAAGTTGCAAATAGACTTGAGACTTGTTTTTTTTTTTTTAATTAATCGTTAAGTGTTTTATCATGGTAAACAAGATGAGAGTTAACTACTTCAGTCTTGAATTGTTATGTGTTTTGTGTTAAGATTTCTACACGTCACATGACTCAAAACGTACAATAAATTTGATGTAGATTATCATATTACATTTAGAGTTAATTACATTTTTGGTCCTTGTGGTTTGCCGGGTATTTCATTTTCAGTCCAATTTTTTGAAAAGTATCGGATCCACTACAAAATCCGGCGACCCGTAACAGGTTTGGTCCATTTTCACTAACTCCGTTAATTTGACTTTGCATGACTGTTAAATAAAAGGACACTTTCGTCATTTTACCTATTCTATTTGACTTTGCTAATTGTTGTGAACATAAACACTTCATCCATTTGTTTAGTCAATAACTCTCACCAAATCTCACTTTCTCTCTCTAACTCTCTCCTTCTCCAAATTTCCGGCCACTACACTACCTCCGACAAAACCGGTCGGATCTTAGGGCAAGGTTTTATGTGATTTGGTTTTTCATTTAAAGATCGATGATGTGTTTGCTTTCGAGATGTAAACCAAGATCTACCACACCTACATACACCACATCAAGATACGGCATGGATCCACCCACAACCGGTCGGATTTTAGCGGCAGCGAGGTGGGGGTGGTGGCGATTTCGTATTAAGATGGCGAGGTGTGTGTTTGGACCTGTTTCTTTATTACAACAAGAACACAAAGAGTATGGGTTAAATCATGACTAACAATTTGGGTTGCATATTTTGATTTAATGTTAAGGTTAAGATTTTGATCTTACCGGCGGCGGTGAGATTTGGTGATGGTAGTGGTGGTTTCGTGTTTGGATGGTGGTGGTAGTGGTTTATGAAGAAAATAGATGATGAATAAAAGAGATAGTTTATGCATTTGATTTTCATTGTGTTTAAGATTGGTTTTACATATTTTTTTTTACAGATTTTTTTTACAGATTTTTGTAAGATTGGTTTTACATGTGTTTAAGATGGTGGTGGTAGTGGTTTATGAAGAAAATATTTGATTTTCATTGTGTTTCTTATTCATTTTTGTTTACAGATTTTTTTTTATGTTGTGTAATATCTTGCGCCTGAGTTGTGTAATATCTTGCGCCTGAGTTTTATGGTTCGTGGCAACAAGAAAGATGCATTATGTTTGTATTGATGCGTTGGGAGGAATGAAGTGATAACTTAGTTCGTATGGAGATATAAGGAAGGAGCTTGTTTATGTGTTTTTGATTCGTGTGATTTGGAGTGATAACTGATAAGGGTGGTTTGGAAGTCAAGAAGAAGATGAAAGGGCATTTTAGTCATTGTACATAATTATTCGAGGGTATTTTAGTCATTTCACGGTTTTTTAACTAGTCAAACTGTTAGTCAACAAAAATTTGATTGAACTTGTTACGGGTCGCCGGGTTTTGTAGTGGATCCGAGATTTTTCCAAAAAATTGGACTTAAAATGAAATACCCGGTAAACCACAAGGACCAAAAATGTAATTAACTCTTACATTTATTTGATATTATTATTATTACAAATTTTAAAAACAGTAACTAATTTTTTTTTAACGGCGGCATTTTATAAAACTAGCAAAAGCTAGAAAACGAAACAATTACAATAAGAAAGTATCATCAATAGGATTTCCTAACCAACATATCCAACTTATCCTAGGCTTAGGATTTCTAGATGAAATCCACAAAAACGATTGGTGAACAATAGAATCACAAATATTCGCCTTTTTAGGTTTAATCACCAAAAAAATCAAAGCATTACGGAAGTTCCAAATAGACCACATCATAGTAGCCGCAATCCCTTCAAGAATGAACCTCGCTTTCTTCGAAATGTGACTAGGATCTAACCACGAAAACCACTCCACAATATTATATATCTCCGGAATATCTAATTGACACCATCTCGCCAAAAGAGCCCAAATATCCCGTGTCATATCACACGAGAAGAAGAGGTGATCAACACACTCTACATGCTCACTACAAATGGGGCAAAGAAGAGAAGCAACGTCAATACCTTTACGATCCATGTTCACCAACGTTGGGAGCTTATTAAGACCCGACCTCCACATAAACACGTTAACTTTTATAGGGACACATCTAGGCCATCTAGTAGTCGTGTACCCACCGGTTAACACTTGCTCATCAATATACTTTCGAAGCCACTGAAAAACCAGAATGATCTAAGCCCCATATCCATCATCACTAGCATCTGATAGCCTCACATCTCGGATAGCCTCCAACAAAGCTGTAAACTGACTCTCCTCAGCACCACCTCTCGACATTCTCCTGAACTCGATACTCCAAACCGACCAATTAAGACGTTGAGCAACTGCACATTGTTTATTCTCATTTAAAGCATAAACACAGGGAAACAAGACTTTTAAAGGACTATCCCCACACCACTGGTCGTCCCAAAACCTAATGTTAAACGCATTCCCAACCTTCCGTTTAACAGCAGATACTAGATCAATGTCTTTCTCTTGAAGTTGATGAACCATGCGTATGAAAGTCAATTAGTTAAAAGTAAAATTATTATTCTATAAAAAAGTAAGAAAGAAAAAACAATAATGATTATGATTTTTTATAAATACGTGTTTTCTATAAAAGTCAATTATTTTAAGACTGGAAAAAATAAATTCTTGATCTGGAAAAAGAAATAAATCCAAAAGACATGTCTACAGTTCAACTCATACAATTTATTCTATAATAAAAAGAGAAATGATAAAGGATCAAAATAGGGGTGAGCATCGGGCCCATACTGACCCGTCCCGACCCAAAATCGATCCATCCCAAAATCGAGTTTCTGGAAAATCAAAATCGAATACCGAACCGAAATTACTCTGTTCGGTTCGGGACGAGTCGGTCTCGGTCGGTTTTCTCGGTTTTGTTTGTATGTTTTCGGTTTTTGGCCCGAACCGATCCCGACCCGACCTATCCCGAAATCGAATTTCGGGAAAACCAAAACCGAATACCGAACCGAGAAGAGTCGGTTTTGCTCACCCCTAAATCAAAACTTAGGCCTAATTTTAGGCTTAAAACCAAATGGCATCATCCTAATAGCTGCAGACTTTGACACATTTATTTTAGAACCCATCAGGATGATGCTACTTGAGCTTGGGTCTAAAATTAGGCATAAGTTTAGTTCCCTCTATCATTTCTCTAATAAAAAAGATGTCTTATATTGTGGTTTTGTCTAGGGGCGAGCAAAAAAATCGAAAAGACCGAATAAACCGAAACCGATCCGAACCGAAAACAACCGAACCGAACTAATAACCGAACTGCATTTGCTAAAACCGAACCGAACCGAACTACTAATTCGGTTCTCGGGTTGGATATGGGTTTGGCAGTCTGAACCGAAAACCGAATTCATATAAATATATATATATATTTTTTTATATTTATATATATATACATTTTTTTATATATATTTATATATATGTAAATACTGTTAAAATGTTATCTTAATATAAAAAAACACTTTTTATGCTTGAAACAAAAATTTTTTTTTTTTTGCTAAATATGTATGTAATTATTAATTTTTTAAAAGTAATAGTGAAATTCGGGTTATTCGGGTCAACTCAAGAACCGAACCGAATTCAAATTCGGTTTTCGGTTCGATTGAATTCTAGTTAGGTTCGGTTCGGTTTTCGGGTTAAAAAAAAATAACCAAACTAACCGAACCGAAATAACCGAACAACCCGATAACCGAACCGATCAACACCCCTAGTTTCGTCCTATTATAAAAATGCCCTCACTAAAGCATGTGCTTTATACATCGTGTTATTTCGTTATGCATCAGACCCAAAGCCTCGTGTCACAAAACATAATGTCATCATCCATGTGAGACCGTACATAGATTAGCTCTGTGACTTTCGGTTAAACAAGTAACCTTAATAAAGTATGCTTGTTCCTTTTATAACAACTCACAGATACAGAGATACTACTTCCTTGGTTTATGTTGATACAAAAGTTGGGCGTTCCTTGATAGGACTTCTATTCTCGTACCAATTGAATCTTAATGCTCGATGGAACCTGCGCACTAAGAAAAGAAAACAAACACCGTTAGGCTTATCGAGGGATTGTCTCCCCCGATTATCCTCCGGCGTGAGAGTAAGTAATCGAATGTAGGGTTTAGTAAAGGGTTAGGGTTTATTGAAGATCGTACCTTTACCGAGGGCTTGGGTGCCCTTTATATATGCATGAAACCCTAGTGGGTTTGGGCCCCAAAATTCCCTTCCCGTTAGAAAAAAGAAATGAAAAATTTTTTTAAAATCCCTTATTTTCCCCCGGAAATAATTTGGCTGCCTGTCCCCCCCCTTTTTCATAACTTATTCCATGCCCCAAGTTGCTTAATTGCTAGTATGTTGACAAACCCGGGTACCCGTGAAATTAAGTAAACTGCCCCTCTTGTCGCAATAAAACCCCCTCACCTAACTAAGCCGTTGCCAAATTATTCCCACCGTACAACACTTTAAAAAATTTTCCCCAAAACCCGGTATGCTAGTCCAATCAATTTGTCCCTTTGGGAGGAGAGGTGCCACCCGGGGCCCCTCCTTATCCTAAAGCACGTTGGTTGTGATAACGCCCTCTTTCTTTTTAAAATTCCCCCCTCCCCCTCTTTTACGTGCCTCCCACAAGTTAAAACCCCCCTTCCACCTTTTAAACCTAAACCTTAAAAGATATTCAGGTAATTGCGCGCCCCACAAAACTAAACCCGAGGGAAACCAAACCCCTTCCTTAAAAACCCAAAAAATAACTGATTAGCCCCCGGGATACCAAACCTATTTGCCCCAGAGACAAAGCCCAAAACCCAACCCGGTTTTTCCCCGGCCGGAAGGGGAAACCGCTTTTTTTACGAATCCCTCTTCTCCTGTTATTAGTTGATCCCCAATTCTTAACCTCCACACCCCCCCAGTGCATTGTTTTTAAATTGTTTTTTGACCCGTTTTCCCCCCCATCACCACCAACCCCCCCCCCCCCCCCTCCCCCCCCCGCCCTGTTGGGGACTTCCCCAAAACCGAGTAATAAATTACTGACTATGGTGACCCAAATTGAGAATTCTTTTTGGTGGCCCCCCGGGCCCCCCCAATCCATTTTAACCACCCCCCAAACCCCCAAAATACCCCCCAAATGATAAAAGGTACCCAACGCAGGCCCGATAAAAAACACCCTTCGACCAAACTTCCGGGCCCCCCTTCAAGCCACCGTCGAAATTTTTTCCCCCCTCCCAAAGTTCCCCTTCCCGAAAACCGGTGCCATTTGGGCTCCTTCTGCCCCTTTACGGCGGAAAGTAACCCTTCCCCAACAGCTGCCTGCTTTGTTCCCGTTCCATGGCCGTTCCGCTGTTGTAGCGGAAAACCCGTTTCCCCTTTAGACCCCCCCCCCAACCCCCCCCAAAAACTACCACATACACTTCTTATTTTTATTTAGATCCAGGGTCCCCTGAGTGGGGACAGCCAATAAGTATTTCCCCTTGACCCCTTTTCCCTGGTCACTTTCTTTCCTGAACCTTGATCCTTTAAAGCCCCCTTAGATGGAGGAATCCAAAAAGGAAAAAAGGACCTTCCAGTGGGAAGGCCACCACAGGGCCGCGCCGATTGCCCCCCTCTCCCCCCAATGAAGTAATCCTTACCATTTCCTTGTCCTTTTAATTTTGCCGCCCCGTGCCTAAACAAACCCCAAACCTGGTTTAAATTGCGTAATTGCGTGAAACCTGGAAGACGTTTCCTGACCCTTCCCCCCATGAAGAAAACACCCCTTAGATTTTTAAAACCTTGCCCGGCGTTTCGGCTCTGGGGTTTTTTGCAGGGCCGAAGTTTTTCTCATTTTTTCCCCCCGATGTCTGCCGGACGGCGCTTTCCCCCCGGGAGGAAGGGCCAAGTCCTTAATCACAATGGGAACTTGCCCCTATCCCGGGAGCCCACTTCGAACCCCCCCCCAAAAGGCCTGAAAAATTTCCCCGACGCAAGCGTCTCGGGCCAATTGGGAAGTTAACCTCCGCTAGTCCAAGGCAAACCCCCCAAGCCCGCAAAAAATGAAATGGTGCATTTCCCACGGGCCCCAACTATGTAAACTCTTTTTTTCTAATTAAGTACCTTTCAAAACTTTTAAAATTAATTTTTCTCTTTTTCCTTCGTTCCCCACTTTAAATTAAAAAATCTTTAACCCTCCACCTGTACTTAAAAGACTGTCCTAACCCCCCCCCCCTTTAAATTTTACCTTTAGTATTTGTTACCTTAACCTTTCCCAATTCCCCCTTTTTTTTGAAGTAAAACCTTAACCCTCTAAATGTCCCAACCCATTATTTCTCCCTTCCATGGTTTAAGGGGATCAATCCCCCCCCCCCCCCCCATCCTACTGCCAACAATCCAAGTCAAAATTTTCTACTCACCAAATTCTCTCCCACAATTACCAAACCCTGTGAAAACAACTCCAACCTAAACCCAAAGCCCCCCAACCCCCCCCAAAAAATAAAAAGAAGTATAGGTATGGTGGTGGAAACCCCTCCTCCCTTCGGGCCGATAAAGGGCCTGGTATTGCCCAAAAAGGGCCCCCTTTCCCCCCGAAGTTCCGTCCCGGGGACGCCGAAAGTTGCGAACTCCGTAATTCCCCGGGTTTGGGTGCGCAAATCACCTGGCCAGTGGGGCTAACCTTCTCTCTTTTACCCCTTTTAAGTTGGGAAAAGGAACCCTTTTTCGTTAACATTTTGTTTTTTCCGTTTTGTTGATCAGAATGGTTCGTTGCCCCATTTGTCCTAAAGAACCGGGGAACCGTCCTTTGGGAAGGAACTTCCGCTTTTCCAAAGGAACCCTGGGCCGCCCTCTTTGTAGGCCGAATTCCCCCGGCCGCTGGCCGGCCGGGAAATGACAACCCCCTGGTGGCTGGCTGGCCAAAAATTTAAAAACTTAACTCCACCCCCCCCCGGGAGGGGGGGGCCCCCCACCCCCTACCGCGGGCCCCCCCCCCCCCTCCACCCATAGCCAGACCCCCCTGGAACCCCCCCCCCCGTTGGGCAGAAGGAATTTTGGCCTGCCTTGACTTCGGATCCTTACCCCTTTTGAAAAGATTTCTTGCAAAGCCGTTTAAATGCGCATGTTCCAGTCAAAGGAAGGCGGAGGGGGGCATTGGGCCAATAGTGCCTAGCCTATCCGATTTTCAGCCTGCTGCCACGTTCTCCTAATCCCATTGTTAAGATTTTAAATAAAAGGAAGGGGCTTTAAAGGGGGGTTTTAGCCCTTAACTAATAGTTTTAATTTTAACGGTCTGTTGAACCGTATTTTTAAAAATTTGTTCCCTTTTGTCTTAGGGGCCTTTTTCCAAAACTTATTTAATTTAAATTCCTTAATGTTTTTAAAGGTCGTAAGTTACCCCAATTTTTTTAAAGCATTTAGAAATGGTCTTTCTGTATAATTCCCTTAAGGAATTTAGTCGTGGTTAATTTCCAACTTTACAGGTCGAGGTTTTTTTTTAAGTTTACTTGTCTATGTATTTTAGAATCAAAGTCGACCCGGGATTGTACCGAAGTTTTTAAAACGCGCAATTTTTACCGTGTGGGGTGCGTGAGGAACTTGCCCCAAACGTCTGAGCGCAAGGGTTAACAAGGATTCGTGATCCGGTGTTGATGGGTTTGCAACCCTCTTACTCAACGAGTAGTTTATTAGGTTTACTCATCCTTTCTGCCATCGTGGGTCTTAGTGTGTGCATGCACGCCATGTAGGCAAGAATATAACAATATTGAAACATGATAATAAAAGATGCAAACAATAAAGTTAAATGTGTTATGGAGTTAGCTAGAAACCATAACGTTTTATTAATACTTGCAAGTTTTGAAAAAGAATATTTATCTAGATAATTCATAAAAATAAAATTACATGGAACTTTATTGAGGGCACTTTCTAAAGCGCATGAGTGTCCATGTTGGGCCGTAGCCTTCTTCAAAGATAGCACCGTTTAAGGTTGCGGACGTTCCATGTTCGCTGTAGCTCATTTCCGTCCTTGTCGCGTAGCTTGTACGCTCCATTGCCAAGTGCTTCTATGACCTCGTAAGGTCCTTCCCACTTTGGTCCTAGCTTTCCAGTGTCTTCTGCGCGGCTTGAGTCGTTTTCGCGGTATACGAAGTCGCCTGGTCTGAATGAAGTGCTGCGTACTTTGGTATCATAGTATTTTTTCATTCTTGACTTGGCTTTCTCTTCGCGTATTGCTGCGCGTTCACGTCGCTCTTCCAATAGATCTAAGTCTATGCGCCGCTCATCATCATTGGTTGCCACGTTAACTTCCGCAGTACGGATGGTTGGCATTCCAATTTCAGCTGGTATAACAGCTTCTGTCCCATAGACCAACGAGAAGGGGGTGTCCCCGTTGCTGACCTTAATGGTTGTTCGGTGCGCCCAAAGGACATGTGATAGTTCTTCTACCCATCTACCTTTGTGTCTGTCCAGGCGCGCTTTGATTCCTTCGCCAAGGCTTCTGTTTGCGCGCTCGACCAGACCATTGGTTTGTGGATGAGTTACTGATGCAAAGTGTTGCGTGATGTTCAGCTGTTCGCACCAGTCTTTGAACGGGTTATCACGGAATTGTTTTCCGTTATCAGAGATAATTTCTCCAGGTAATCCAAAGCGACATACTATGTTGTCCCACACGAATCGTTTCACCTGGTTACCTGTTATAGTCGCTACTGCCTTTGCTTCGATCCACTTGGTAAAGTAATCTATTGCCACAATGAGGAATTTCAATCCTCCTGCGGCAATGGGGAAAGGTCCAGCGATGTCGATACCCCATTTGTAGAAGGGCCATGGCGATGTAATAGGTGTTAGTTCATGTTGTGGTCGGCGCAGAATAGGTCTGTGAACTTGGCAATCGTTGCACTTCCGTACCAAGTCGCGTGCGTCACGGTGCATAGTAGGCCAATAGTATCCAGACCTTAGGGCGCGCGCTACAATGGACCGTGGTCCTGAGTGCATGCTGCATGAGCCTGCATGGATCTCTCGAAGTACATAGTCTGCCTGGAGAGGTCCAACACACCTAAGCCATGGTTGTAGGAATGAGCGTCTATATAAGACGTCGTCTCTGAGCTCGAATCGCTGCGCTGTGCGTCGGATTCTTCGAGCTTCCTTCTGCTCTTGGGGAAGTATGCCCTTGCTGATGAAGTCAATGATCGGTGTCATCCACGTAGGATTTTCCTCTTCTATCACCGTGGATATTTCCATCTCTGTGATTGACTTGTTTTTCAAGGTTTCCACCAAAACTTGTTTTGATAGATGCGCAAAACTGGTGGATGCAATCTTGCTCAACGCATCTGCTTTCCTATTTTCACTCCTGGGAACCTGCTTGATGATAAATCTATCAAAGTTTTGGATCAGAGATTTCGTCTTTTCGAGGTATTGGATCATGTGTTCCTCCTTTGCTATATATTCTCCTGACACGTGGTTAGCCACTAGCCGCGAATCGACGTTTACTTCTAGGTTACGTGCACCCATTTCAGTTGCGATGCGTAACCCAGCTAGGAGTGCTTCGTATTCTGCCTCGTTGTTCGTGGCTGTGAATTCAAAACGCAGTGCGTAGGTGAATTCAACTCCTTCTGGGTTGGTGAGAATAAGCCCACCTCCTGATCCATCTACGCATGAGGATCCATCAGTAAATAGAATCCATGGTTCTTGAAGTTCCCCCTTGCTTGTCGCAGGTGGAGTGTCTGTATCCGGCTTCTCGATGATGAAGTCGGCTAATATCTGCCCTTTAATTGCATGTGCGCGGTCTGTATGATATGTTATGCTCGCCCAGTAACACACTCCATTTTTGTAGGCGTCCCGATGCGTCGGGTTTCGATATAACCTGTTTGATGGGTTGGTCTGTGATAACAGCGATTGGATGCGCCTGGAAGTACCTGCGTAGTCTTTTCGCTGCAAACACTAAGGCTAGGACCAGTTTCTCCATTGCAGTGTAGTTAATCTCCGTTGTCTTCAGCGCCTTACTAACAAAATAGATGGGTGTTTGGACGGAATTCCTGTCTGTCAATAGGACTGCGCTGACTGCTCCTTGAGTCGCAGATAGGTACATGATCAGCTCTTCCCCTGGTCGGGGTTGCAACAAGCTTTGGGAGAGCGCTGCTATGTGTTGTTTGAGCTGTTGGAAGGCTTCTTCTGCCTCCGCAGTCCACCTGAAGTCTCCCTTTTTGGTGCACTTCTTGAGTGTCTTGAATAGGGGAAGTGACTTGTCTGCTGATTTGGATAAGAATCGGTTCAGTCCGGCTAGCTTGCCGTTTAGTGACTGAACTTCTTTTAGTGTGCGCGGTGAGGGGAGGTCAATGACTGCTTGAGTCTTCTCTGGGCAAGGCTTGATCCCATCGGGTTCTATCAAATACCCGAGAAACATGCCTTCCGTAGCGCCAAACGTACACTTCTTGGGGTTCAATTTCATGTTGATTCTCCTGAGTGTTTTGAACGTTTCCTCCATGTCGCGCACCAGCTCATCCTCTGTATGGCTTTTGATGACGAGATCATCGACGTATACTTCCAAGTTGCGTCCCACTTGCTTCTCGAACGCGGTGTCCACCAATCTTTGGTATGTTGCGCCTGCGTTCTTTAGGCCGAAGGGCATCTTTGTGTAGCAGTAGACCCCTTGACTTGTGTGGAAGGCCGTCTTTTCTTCGTCTTCCTCCGCCATTTGAATTTGGTGGTATCCCTTGTATGCGTCCAGGAAGCATTTAAAGGGATATCCACATAGAGACTCAATTTTCCAGTCTATTTCCGGTAGCGGGTAGCAGTCCTGTGGACATGCTTTATTGAGATCTGTAAAGTCTACGCACATCCTCCAACTGCCATCGCTCTTCTTTACCATCACTGGGTTAGAGAGCCAGTCATGGTAGTAGACTTCACGCATGATGCCTGCGTCTACTAGCTTATGTACTTCTTCCAGGATGGCTTTTGCGCGGTCTGGAGCTTGTCCGCGCTTTTTCTGTCGTATTGGAGGATATCCTTGTCGGATTTGTAGCTTATGTTCCGTGATGGAGCGTGGTACTCCTGTCATATGCTTAGGTTCCCATGCAAAAATATCCAAATTATTTTGCAAGAGTGCGCATATAGCTGATCTGCCTTTGTCGGACAGAGACCCACCAATAGATACCTGTTGATCCGGGTATTCAGGGTGAATGGCGACCGTTAGATTTGGGACTTTGATTGCGCGCTGTTCTGGAACAACACTTACGTCACTTGTCACTGCGTTACATTCTTTGGGTGGTGTGGTGGTATTGTAAAGGGTGACAATACCTCCTTCCACTGGGAACTTTAGCATCCCGTGCGCTGTGGATGGCAAAGCGCGGATAGATGATATTCCAGGTCTCCCGATGATACCATTGTACGGAGAGGGGGATCTGATTATCATGAAGTCCATCCAGGTAACTGTAGAGTGTGGTTTGTCACCAACTTCTACAAATAGACGCAATTGCCCCGTGGGCCATATCTTCTCTCCTGTGAAGCCAGTGAGCGGTGCTGTGGCTGGGATCAACTGACTCTGTATCTCAGGTCGCAGTTTCTTGAAGCAGTGTTCATATATAATATTAGCGGATGCACCTCCATCTATATACATGCGACGGATGTCGTGACCCCCCGTATGTATTTCAATGGTAAGTGGATCCACCACTGCGTTGTTCGCAGTCAGGGAGGGGAAAGAAATTTCGTTTCCCTTAGAGAAACGCTGACTAACTTTCTGTCTTGTCGCGCGCGGCCATGGCTGTATCATGTAGATGATATCTGCCTTTTCTCTTGGCGTCTCTTTCTTGGCCACTGGTTTTTGTTTGTCTTTCCCTTCTCTGATGTTTTTTACGAGGTGGTCCATCTTTCCTTCCTTTACCAATTTTTCAATCAATTGGCGCAGTTGGACGCAATCGTTAGTTGTGTGGCCCTTCTGTCCATGGTATTCGCAATAACCATTCCCTATGCGCTTATCCTCTGGGGTGCGGATTGGTGGTGGTTTCGGGAAGTTCGCCCCTTCTGTTGCGAATATCTCCTTTGGAGTTTTTGTTAATGGGGTATACTTGTCGTTTCCCCTTCCGCCGCCTTGATTGCGGTAACTCCTATTACGATTGCCGCTCTGGTCATTGGATTGTCTCCTTGACTCTTCTTGCGACCTATGGTTCGAATAGCTTTTCCTGCTATCCGCGGCGGCTTCTTCTCCTTGGACGAAAGACCTCGTTCGCTTCATGAGCTCATCGAAGGTTAGGGGAACCTTATCATTTAGCTTTTTTATCAGATCTGGGTTATTGATTGCATTCATAAAACCCGATATTTTTAGTATCTCTGGACACGCCTTGACTTTCATGCACTCGTCCTTGAAGCGTTCCATGAAAGCGCTTGTGGATTCCCCTTGTCGCTGTTTAACCCTAGCGAGTTCGACAGGGTTTTTGGCGCACTTCTTCCTTTGAGTGAAGTTTAAGCGAAACGCTCTGCGCAACTCTTCAAACCCACCAATGCTTCTGCGTGGAAGCTTACTAAACCAGTTGCGCGCATTCCCTACTTATGTGGAGTTGAACATATGGCACCACACAGGCTGTGGCCAATTTTCGATAGTAGCTGCTGATTCGAAATTTTTTAGGTGATCATCAGGATCACCTGTCCCATCATATGTTTTGACATTAGCAGGCATGCGCCTTTTCTTATTCTCAGAAAAGTCACTGATGCGCCTAGTAAACGCATCAACCTTTTGGCGACGCCAGGGAAGAGACATGTCTTCATCATCCTGGTCGCGGTATTTCCCTCTTGATTTCCAGTGTCCAGTCTCGCTGTCCGAGGAATCTCTTGAAGATGAGCGAACTCTTTTGTGACGCTTGCGTCGACTATCATCAGAGTCCGAGCTTGCTCCTCTGCGGCGCTTGCGCCGACTATCCTCAGAATCGGAGCTTGAGGGGCTTTCACTTGGGGAACATCGTCGCCCAAGCCTATCTTGGATCCTGCGTCTGCCAAGCCTAGCGTGGACATTGGCGCGCCGCTCCCCCTCTTCAGGCTCTTCCATATGTTGAAGGTCAGCTGCTTCATCGTCCATAACCTTCCTTCCAATCCTGGCAAACACTGGTTGTTTGCGGCTATCCCTTTCGCGTCTTTCCTTTTGGTAGCGCGGTGGGGATGCTTCGTGTTCAGGGTCGAAGTTGAGTCTGGCGTGCAGACTTTGGCTTGACCTCTTCTTTGCCTCCTCTCGCATGAGCGCAGTCAAGGCTTCGTAGTTTTGGGATACGAAGTCGCTTGGCGCTAATTCGGAAGTGACTCCTTCTAACGCGAGGGAGTCTACTTCCAAGGTAGGATCCTTGTTTCGGATAGGCGCGTTGGGAGGTTCAGTGAAGTTCACCTCTGGCATGGCAAGAGGAGTGCGCTCCAGTTCTACCGCGCTAGTACTTGTTGTAATAGCGGGGGTAAACCTGGTAAGCGATTCCACTGCAGGAAAGACCAGATTTGGGTGCGCTCCTAAGCTTTGAGGCGTACTGGTTGTCCCAGAGGCCTGCTTAGAAGCCGTATCAATTTGATGCTTCTTTCCTAGTGGATCGTCCTGCGCTTTCTTCCCATGCGGACTCTTGTGACTTCCGTGTTTTGTCATTCTAGTTCTTGGTAAAATTCTTAGTGTAGGGTCCCACGGATGGCGCCACTTGTTGATACAAAAGTTGGGCGTTCCTTGATAGGACTTCTATTCTCGTACCAATTGAATCTTAATGCTCGATGGAACCTGCGCACTAAGAAAAGAAAACAAACACCGTTAGGCTTATCGAGGGATTGTCTCCCCCGATTATCCTCCGGCGTGAGAGTAAGTAATCGAATGTAGGGTTTAGTAAAGGGTTAGGGTTTATTGAAGATCGTACCTTTACCGAGGGCTTGGGTGCCCTTTATATATGCATGAAACCCTAGTGGGTTTCGTGTTCCCTACTCTTCGGCGTGTTAGCCGACATCAGGTATATAGTATATATCCTCTTTATTTAGAAGATACTCTATATATTATCCGGAAATAACTTTGGGCTTGGGCCTTGTCGACCCAAACTGCATAACTGGTAGTCCAGTTGCGGCCCAAGCGTGGTGGGCTTAATTGCTAGTATTGTTTACTAACCGGGTTCGTGACCCGGGTGTAGACTATACGTCATCAGTTTAGAATGTGTACGGACTATTTAAGCCACACGTTTCATTATACGATCACACGTTAGGTTAGCTAGTGTTTAATAAAACGTTACACTTGTTATGTAGTAGTAGTATATAATGTTCTTACGCTAGACGTATGGTAAATGCTTGAGTATTGGTCATGATCAAATTTTGCATAACTTAATGTTAGCTTTGTACTACTACTCAGAGATCTTCTAGGAACAAACTCATTGCTTGGTAAGATCCTCTATAGTGCGTTTCACATTCAATCTACGCTAACTATGCTCGCCGGGGAGGTAGCTCATTATGGCTCGCCGTCCTTCTAATTTACACCTAGCTTTGACAATCCCATCATATTTGAGCCAAGCCGAAATCCGCATAATGTTTCATCACACTTTCATGTTAAACAAATTTTTAGATGTTTTTTCTTAAAGATGTTACATTTTCACACAATACAACTATCTTACTTTTGCTTTAGCAGAACTTGAGACAACATTTTCTTGATTAGAGACATATCCTTCAATCATCTTTGTAAGGAAAAATAAAGAAGGTAAAAGTAAACAATACTCTATATCTATTACTCAAAACTCATTATGTTTTTCTACTATAAAAAGCTCATTATACATCAACTAGCTTTAAGAGTAATTTGGTTATTTCTTCCAACTTCATCTTTTATATCTAATAACTCCGGCAAAACATTAAATTCCGGTTATAAGATACCCAATTTTCGGCCAACAAGAACAATTAAAACTTTGTAGCAAGATTTCATCTTTTAGTGAACTTTTAGAGTATCTATGTGGCTTTATATGATTTTTATTAACAACCACTATTTTTTTATAACAAAAACTAACACTTTTAAGACGGTTGGTATGTTATAATTGGTGGACGAGTGGCCAGTGAGACTCGTGAGTGGCGAACATTTCAATTTTCCACACCTATATATTCATTTCTATCTTTAGTGCCTTTAATAGCTTAAAGATATTTCTATTGCAATTCTTGTAAAACGTTGTACAAACGTGCTAAGTTGGTGTTTGAATTCGATTTAATTGACTTAATATGAAAAAAAACTGAGTTATTTAAGTCATATGAAAATTGTTTTTTTGTAACTTAATAAATAAAAATAACTGAAAATATTAAGGAATAAAATTGATGATGTCTGCATTAAGTAATCTCTTAATTAAACATGACTTAATAGAAAATTTTAACAAATAAGCCCTAAATCTACTTAAAGGAATCAATATTTGAAACACTTGACTTTAAAATAATAAACTGTGTGACATAAGATTCAACTCATCTAATCCATTATGTAAGTAGTATATGTTGTTTTAGAGAGATGAAAGTCTGGTGTAATGGTGAGCAAAAGTGATAGTGGTGTTGATGGTCGGAGGTGGTGGTAGCTGGTTAAATAGACGGAAGGTATTTAGGTTTTTTTAGGAAAAAATGGGCATTTAATTAAGTATAACGATAACTGATCGAGACGCTTTGTTAAGTATAATGATTTATTATTATTATTATTATTTATTTTTATTTTTATTTTTTATTTTTTTTTTAAGTTGAAAGAATAGTAAGTTTCAAGTAATAATACATGGAGTATCTTTAGCTTTTATCCAAATAAAGATGGTTTAAAGTTTAAACAACATGCCATACGCTATAAAATAAGAAAATATGCATGATACTCATATCTTTTTACTTAAACTATCCTTTAATGATCTGATCTTTCTTAAAAGTTTAAGTATCAAGTATAAACAAATAATCTTATTAAATTATATAGTCTAATTATTTTTTTACCGTTGGGTTTTCGAGTTTTTTTTAGGTGGAGATAGAGATGATAGGTAAAGAAAAGAAGGAAAGAAAAAAGGAAAGAAAGAAATGCGTTTTTTATTTAATGTTCCCGAGTTGAAATGAAATAAAAGGAAAAAAAGAATGCTATATTCTTGAGTTAGGATAAAAAGAAAGAAAAAGAGACATAATTACATTTATGCCATGTTAAACATATTTATTTTATCAAAAGAGTCGAATATGAGGAAAACCGAGAGTTGCATTGGTTATTATATACTCAATAGTTTGGGTGCATTTTTGTTTCCGTTCAAATCCGTCTATATTTAATCGGAAATTTTTTTAAAAAAATGTTATAAATTCTTTTGTCATTTCTTTTCTTTTCTTTTCTGATTTTTTTTTCCCCTTAAAAGCATAATAAATTTCAGTTTCTTATTATTTTCTTTTCTTTAAAAAAAACTCGGGGGTAGCGTAAACATTAAGATATGAAGTGTGCACATATTATTTTTTCAAACTATACAGTCTACAAGTTATACTATACAATATTAATTAATGCGACCGGTAGAGAACAAAAATAAGTGACAATCTTCATTACTTTCCTTACAATTATTAAAAATAATTCATACGAGAAATTATTTCTGAGAAATAAAGGACATACGGAGCATTATTGTTTGAGTGAAGTTGTCACTGCTCCGGTCCCGCTTATATAGTTATATGCACCGACAGCTCACTGCAAGTCGTCGCCGTATTTCCCTTCTTTATGTACTAGTATTCCAAAATTCTATATCTACAGTACTTATAAATCATATACACATCATTTTCATTAGTGTATAGGGTGTGGATGAGGTAAATAAGCGGGAAACTAAGATTCCTTAGCAGGAAAACAAAAAAAATAACACCTCTTATTTCGGAAAAAGTAATAATTCTTTTTTTGCATGGTTTGAGTCCCATAGGAATTTCACCAATACCAAAAGAAAAAAGAATTAGTATTTTGTTTTTTTTATATATTGTGAGTGGGTATGTGTATTTTGAGGTATTTTTAAATAATAAAAAATAGAAAATAATTTATTAAAAGAGAGAGAAGGTGATGCAAAAGTTGAAGGAAAGTTGAGAAAAAAATTAAATGAAGAGTTTTTTGATTATGTGGAGCTGATGTGGCGAGGGAAAATCCTCAACCACACCCACCACCCTTAACAAAAATGCTAAATACTCCTGCTAAATCATCCTACAAAAATATCTACTCACAGGATCATGCTAAGTGACAGAACTGAAGGTTTGCATGCAGAGAGAGAACGAGTAAAAAAAACTATTTAATATTGTTGTTTGTGTAGGAGGATTTGTAGGATAATTTAGTAGTAAGTTATAGCAAAGCTCTTTTTTTAAACTTAAAAATTGAGTAAAATTTAATTACTACTCCTTTCTTACCAAATTATAAGTCCATTTTCTTATTTTTTGTTATCCCAAAATACATGTTCATTTTCTTATTTCAATCAATCAAAAAACACTTTAGTTGAGAGAGAATATATTTGATTGGTGAATAAATTAGTTATTAGGATTTTATTAAAGTCTGTGCAAATTGAAAATGAACTTATAATTTGGGACGGAGTGAGTAAAATACTCTTAATTAAAAATGGTAATGGCATCCACCACTAAATTAATAATTTAAATATTGTTTTATCCTCAAACTTTTATCATTTTTCGTTTATAACACATAATTTTTTTTCTCGCAATTGCTACAAATTGAACTCGTAAGTTACATCAAGGGTCACAACAAAACACAAGTTAAAAGTATAAATATTTATCGTTATACATCGTCGCTTTGTGCGAGTATTCGTCTAGTAAGATTAAATAAAAAAAATGATAAATTGATAAGCTTACCAAGCCAACTTCTTTTATATATTTATAAGTTACAAATTTTACCCTCAACTTTTAGAATTAAAATAAAAATACACCTTTTTTTTTACAAGTTTCAACTTTTATATATTGTGTTTAATTGCACTATATTTTTTCAATGAATTTTATTTTAGTTTATTAATATTGTGTATTGTAAAAAAAAAATAATAAATAAAATAAAATAAAATAAAGTAAAATAAAATAAATAAATAAAAATCCCATGGGATTACATTTTCTGGTGCCAACGATAACGACCAGAATGTGGTGCTATATGATTTCTGATGTCATAGATACTTTTGCTGACGTGGCAGCATTTTTTTTGGCCATGGCACCACGGTACCCAGCACACTAATACGACGACACTTGTTATTGCTAGCAGCATAACATATGGCTTGTAATTTGAAATGAAACTCATCACTTGATAAACAGTGTATACTCAACTATTTCGTTTCACTTCCATTCTGCACAATATAAGTGAAATTTAAATGGAAATGTGTATAAATTTCTTGATAGTTATGTTTGAGATTGACTTATCTTGTAAGTTTACCACTTCATAATTTTTTCGAGATTGGCATATCTTGTAAGTTTACCACCTGAGATTACGCATTTTTTTAAAGGAGAGTGAAATTGCACTCAGTTTTCTTAAAATTGTTGCAACCAACCAAACTTATGAAGAAAATATTGGTACAATACTTCCTAGTTGACGAGGGTAAATGAAATATTTTTCTCTCATCCAAACAAAGATATTCCAAGCAAGCCATGTGCAGCGTGAAAGTATAAGCGTCTATAACCTTTTTATCTTATCAAAGGTGGGAAACACTTAAAGCTTGCAAATACGAACGGGATCGATAATAGAATAAAGAGAACAAAAAAAATATATATATATACATATAGATGGTTTATGTTAATGTTGGTGTATGTGTCCGGACGACCTATCTTATTCGGCCGTCTGAACGACATGGAGCCCTCCGGATGAAGACTGGAAAGCACCTAACTCGTCCGGCCAGTGTAACTGCAAGTAATAGGACAGGTGGCGTTACCCTTTGGACAGATGGCAACAGCAGACCAGCCGTCGTCATCCCAGGATTTACGGGATTATGATTGCCACATATATCCGGAAAATCCGCCGCCGCCGTTTCAGGTACTGTAGCTGGGTAGTATAAATACCTAGCTCATTTACTACTCTCAATCAACTTTTCACCTTTCACATTTACTCTCAATTACTGTTTAAGCCTTTCGGATTATACCATACTTATCCTCACGCCGGAGCTTGGTCCTGGGGATAACACCCGGGGCGAGCCTAACGTGAATGTCTCTTGTGTGTAGGTACTTCGGAGCCTCAGCAAGACCTTGTCCGGAAGATCTGACTCCATCACCGAAGGAGTTGCAGGTTTTTACTTCAACAAATTGGCGTCATCCGTGGGACCTACTGTTCGATCTACCTGAAGTTCAGAATGGCTGGTCCTACCCCAACTACCCCCGTTCGAAACTCGGGGGGAGTTGAAGGGTCCGGGGGGAAAGGTCAAAACCCCCTGGACACCCGAACCGTTATGGAGGGTCACGTATCGGCTCTTAAGGAACTACTCAAGCAACAAGGCAACCGCGACCTGATAAAACCCATGTTATTAAACTTTGAAGACGATTTAACGGATGCCCACAGAGAGTACCGTTCCAACCCGTATAACAACAAGAATGACCACTATGCAGGCCCCTTTCGGAGCGGATCGTCGTCGGAATAGTCCCAGGAATGAGTTTAGACCTCGTAGGAATCTTCATTATGGTCCTTATGCTCTCGTCAGGAATGATAACGCTGGTAGGGCAGATCCTCGCCGCAATGACGTCCGCCGGTATGATACACGGCCGATAGATTTGAACTCTCTTACAAAGACTCCAAAAGAGATCCTTGCCACCGAACACCAGTTAAGATTACCTCAACCCCCTCCATTGAAAGGAAAACCCCTTAAAGAAAATCTAGACAAGTATTGCGACTACCACGGCGGGAAGGGGCATTTCACCAATGATTGTTGGCATCTGAAGGAGCAAATAAGGATGGCCATGGAAACGGGTAAGTTGGACCACCTCTGGAAAGATGTTAGGCAGAGGGGAAGGGCACCGCAAAGAGGAGATAACCATGCAAATAAGGGAAAGGTCATCCATATGATCCGAAGTCAAACGGCTGTAGGAAAACGAAAGATTGCCGACGCAGAAGAGGATTGGATGAACGCCCCGATCAGCTTCCCACCTATTCTCCCGGGGGACGTTTCGGACGAACCTTTAATAGTCGAGGCCGAAGTGGAGGGTTATACAATACGGAGGGTGTACGTAGACCAAGGCGCGTCAGTGGAAGTAATGTATGAACACTGTATGAGCATTTATGCCCTTCCATCAAAGCCCGACTGAAGGAAACCAACACGCCCTTGGTTGGGTTCGCAGGAGAGTCCATCAAACCGTTGGGGAAGATAGAATTGGAAATCTGTTTCGGAAGTCAAGGTTTGTTTCATAAGACGGTGATGAAATTCGCGGTGATAAGATCTCCCTCCCCGTACAACATCATATTAGGGCGCTCCGGATTGAAAAAGCTACAGGCCATCCCCTCAACAATTCACTCGATGATGAAATTTCCTACCCCGAGAGGCATAGCGACGTTGGTTACTCGGTCGGTCATAATTTCGGAATGCCGTAAATTGGAGGAAAAACAGATGGCTGAAAGAGAGGCGAAGAATGAACCTCAGGATGCCGAGGTAACAGGGGAATTGGCTAGGAAGATAGAGGAGGTGATGGTACACCCGGCATACCCGGATCAACTGGTAACCATCGGGGGAAACTTCTCTCCGAAATGCAGAAGGCAGTTGATTACGCTACTAAAAAACAGTCAAGACGTATTCGCCTGGGAGCCTGCGGACATGACGGGAATACCTCGACGAATTACAAAGCATAGATTGAACGTGAATATCCAAGACCGACTGGTAGCTCAAAAGAAAAGGACCTTTTTGGCGAAAAAGAACCAGGCCATAACTAAAGAGGTGGAAGAATGGGTGAAAGCCGGGATAGTTCGGCCGATGCAATATCCTACATGGATTTCCAACTCGGTGTTAGTAAAGAAGTCCGACGGCAGTTGGAGGATGTATATCGACTTTAAGAATCTCAACTCATCCTGTCGAAAGGATTATTACCCGTTACCGAAAATCGATTAGAAGATAGACTCGGTCAGGGTTCCGGTACAAGTGTTTCTCAGATGCTTATAAGGGATACCATCAGGTGCAAATGGCAAAGGACGATGAGGAAAAGACAACTTTCTATACCGAGCATGGGACGTACTGTTATACCAAAATGTATTTCGGATTAAAAAACGCTGGAGCCACGTATCAGCGTCTGGTGGACTCAGCCTTTCGGTCGCAGATAGGGAGAAACCTGGAGGCATACGTGGACGACATGGTGATAAAAAGCAAGACAGAAAAAGAATTGTTGGCCTACATAGCAGAAATGTTCGACAATCTCCAAAGAATCAACATGAAATTGAACCCGAAAAAATGTTCCTTCGGTGTGGAAGAGGGGAAGTTTCTGGGGTATATGGTAACATCCGAAGGGATTAGGGCAAATCTGAAGAAAACTAGGGCTATTGCGGATATGCAATCTCCAAAGTCGCTCAAAGAAATGCAGAGTTTAAGCGGCAAGCTGGCAGCTCTAAACCGTTTCTTATCCAGATCGGCAGAAAGAGCGCTTCCGTTTTTCGACACATTGAAAAATATCACGAAGGAGAATCAAGACGAATACCGTTGGACGGAACAGGCCGAATCGGCTTTTCAGGAGATGAGAAAGATGATCCTCGAGCTTCTTAATCTGACAAATCTAAAACCGGAGGAGGACTTGTATGTATACCTAGCGGCATCAAAGGAAGCAATGATCATAGTACTTTTGGTAGAAAGGGACGGAAGGCAAATACCAGTACATTACGTTAGCCAAACGCTACATGAGGCCGAGAAGAATTACGCCCCGGTTGAAAAACTAGCCTTGGCTCTGCTACACCTGTCAAGAAGACTTAGGAGATATTTTGAAGCTCACCTGATAAAAGTTATCACTGATCAACCCATTAAGTAGATATTGAACAAGGCTGAAGTGTCCGGGAGATTAGCCAAGTATACTGTGGAGCTAGAGGCTTATGACATCGCATACATACCCCGGAATACTGTCAAGGGGCAAGTCCTAGCGGACTTCATCACGGAAATACCACTGAACTCGTCCGGCCGGGTTCCGATAGAGGGGGGCAAGGAGATATGTAACATCTCCGGTCAAAAAGAGTGGGTGTTAGACACCGACGGAGCATCTAGCAAGTCAGGCGTTGGGGCAGGTCTGGTGCTAATCGATCCAGACCAAACAGAATACACCTACGTCATTCGACTAAACTTTAAAAGCACCAACAATGAAGCGGAGTACAAGGCCTTACTGGCGGGGTTGAGAATCGCCCGGAAAATGAAGGTGCAGGTGTTGGAAGTCAGGGTGGATTCTAATTTGGTGGCGAGCCAAATTAATAGGGATTTTGTTGCGAACAAAGAACGCATGATACAATACCTAGCCAAGGCCAAGGAATATATTGCATGCTTTGATCAATTCAAAATCTGGAACATTCTGAGAGCACAAAATCAGAAGGCATATATACTTAGTAAGCTGGCATCCGTGGCATTCGATCATCTGACGAAAGAGATCCTTTTGGAAGTCCTAGAGAAACCGTCGACGGAAGAAGAAGTTATTAGCGCCATTGTGGAAGAAGAGGAAGACAACTGGATGACCCCAATCATTCGGTGTAAACGGGAAGGCGTTTGGCCGGAAGACCAAAACGAGGCTCGGGCTCTCCGGATGAAGATAAACCAGTATACTCTAGTTGAAGAGGTGCTTTTCAAAAAATCTTATCTGGGCCCAATGTTAAGATGTGTCGGACCACTGCAGGCGAATTACATAATCCGAGAGGTGCACGAAGGAGCATGTGGATGCACTCTGGGCCACGGTCCGTGGGGGCGAGGTTGATACGGCAAGGATATTATTGGCCAACCATGCATCGGGACACTAGAGAAGTGATTCAGAAATGTGATTCTTGTCAGATACACACACTTATTCCGAAGCTCCCAAAAACCGTAATGACTTCAATCATGGCCCCATGGCCGTTCTACGAGTGGGCCATAGACGTGTTGGGACCTCTGCCAGAAGCTCTGGGGAAAATCAAGTTTGTTATTGTGGCAATCGATTATTTCACTAAATGGATGGAGGCTAAGTCATTGGCCCGAACGACCGGGAAAGATGTCAAGAAGTTTGTCTACGAGAACATAGTATGCAGGTCTGGATTACCGAGAGTAATTGTCACGGAAAACGGGAGCAACTTCATTCACGATCCTTTCAAAAGCAGGTGCGAGAGGTTGAATATAACCCAGATAAACACTGATGTGGCCCATCCTCAAGCTAATGGGTTAGTCGAAAGGGAAAACAAGAGTCTTATGAAAGGGTTCAAATCAAGACTCGGCAGGGAGAGAGCCGGATGGGTAGACGAATTGCCGAATATCTTGTAGGCACACCGTACTTCTCTGAAGACAAGCAACGGAGAAACATCATTCAGCCTCAAGTACGGAAGTGAAGCGGTCATCCCGGCGGAAATAGGAATGCCAACCTTTCGGACTATGGTAACGGAAGAAAAGGAAAACGACGAGGGAATCTGCCTAAACTTCGACCTACTGCAGGAGCGAAGGGAGATGGCTGCAATCCGGGAGGCGAAATACAAGAAGAAGATAGAATAGTACTATAACCGAAGGGTTCATGCCGAGTCGTTCAAGGTAGGTAATTTTGTGTACCGAAGGAATGAGGCAAGCAGGGTCAAAAATCAAGGAAAGCTAGGACCCAATTGGGAAGGACCGTACCGGGTCGTGGAAGCGTACAAGACCATATCATACAAATTGGAGACGATGGAGGAAAAAGAAGTGCCACGAACATGGCTTGCCATCAACCTTAGAAAGTGTTTTCTGTAAATGTATGACTAATATATCTATTGTATCGTCCGAAAGGACTTGATTGACTATTTGAATGACAAATGCAGCTATCCCACAGTTAAAGGGAGGCAATTTTCTCCACATATCATGTTCTTGCATTACTTATTACATTATGAACATAAGCCGAAAGTGACCCCTCTGGTAGGCTCGCGACCTCCGGAGATCAGTGGTCAATGTTCAAAGATGGTTCATACCCAAAAAGGGGTTGCCATACTACTAAGGCAAAAAGGCCGAATGGCGCATGACGCCCGAAGACGACCGACACCCAAAAAGGGGTTGCCGCATGAAAAGGCAAAAAGGCCGAATGACGCAAGACGCCCAAAGACGGCCGACACCCAAAAAGGGGTTGCCGTACGAAAAGGCAAAAAGGCCGAATGACGCATGACACTCGAAAACGACCGACACCCAAAAAGGGGGTCGCCGCACAACCAAGGCAAGAAACAAAGCGGCCGTGCCAACCCGAGGAGTGAGTCATCGCGGAACGTGGGTAATACAATACATATATATATATATATATATATATATATATATATATATATATATATATATATATATATATATATATATATATATATATATATATATATATATATATATATATATATATATATATATTATATATATAAAAGACGCAACACATTTTGTAACTAAGGAAGTAACTGGCACAGACAATTTCAAAAGATATACAAAATAGCATACGATTCATGCAATTCATAAGTTGTCACATTCATCCGAACCATTGTAATTGTTCACAAACCTAGTATAACGGCCCCAAGGCCTTACATTTTTTAATGATTGTTGCCAAAGTAACCAGGATTTAAAAAAGCTTCACATAACATCCGGAGTGGCTTGAATCCGTAGTCAAAACGGAGACACCCAGACGTTAAAAACAAACAACTCTTTTCAGGGAGCAGCGACATTTTCTTCCGCGGTAGTATCTTCAACAGAGGGCCCTTCGGTGGCGGTAACCTCGGTAATAGGTCCGGTAGTCTCGACGGGCCTGGATGGAGCGGGTTCAGGAAATATATCCATTATTTCGGTAAGAGATTTGTGGTAAGCGTTACTGATCTTCTTGACATATGGATATTCCGCAACAAAGAGTCCGTTATACAAAGGCTGAAATTTTTCTTCGGCTTCCATGTCCAAGTTATCCACCTCTGCCAGAACCTTAGCCACTTCCTCCGGCGAACGGTCCAAGGAAACACCATCTAAAAATTCGGACTGAGAAGACAGACTGAAGGGAACAGCCAAGCGTTGTTTGTACTCGTGACTGTTCAAGAGCCGATGGACCATTTTCGGAATAAACTCCTTCACCACCTTAAACCATTCCATTTTTGTTTGGCCCGTTTTGACGGCCAGGTCCCTTCTCTCCTGATGAAGTTCTGAATTTTCTTTCTCTTTCTTACCAAGTTTAACTAGGGCTGGCAAATCGTGTCAGACACGACCTGTTAAGACACGACATGTTAAGACACGACACGATTAAGGGCAGACACGAACACGACACGATAATTTTTTGTGTCAAGTTTTCAAAACACGAACACGACCTGTTTCTTAACAGGTCGACACGAAAAACCTGTTAAGACACGAAATTTAACTTCGATGTTCATAACATAAAACAAAGTCCCAAGATCTCAGATTTGTTCATAACACAATAGCATATTCACGGATCTAAAAGATCTTAATTGTGTTTAGGGCTGGCAATAGCATATTCATGTGATGCACTTCATACTTGTACAGTACATCACTAAGTTTAGAAATTTTTTTGACATTCAGATATTGAATAAGGAGTAAGTACCATAATACACAAGCAAATACAACATGAAGATCACAAGAGCTATAATTATAAAATCAACAACAATCCCATAAACACAAAACCTTGCTATGCCTACAACTATTGTAACTTTGGTATGTTGTAACTTGTAACCAATATTTGTATCCCAAAGGCTCGATCCACAAGTTTAAGAAAAAAAACATAAACTGATACAACATGAAGATCACAAGAGCTATAATTATAAAATCAACAACAATCCCATAAACACAAAACCTTGCTATGCCTACAACTATTGTAACTTTGGTATGTTGTAACTTGTAACCAATATTTGTTATAGATCTCAGTCATTTTCTTTCATGTGGAATAATAATTCCATAAATCGTTATAGATCAAAACACGAAAGGAACAAACATCATAGATCCTGTTGATCTATACTTCTCTATATATTCGAACATCAAAAGAAAGGAAAATAACAAGTTTGTTACATCCTTCTTTTTATTCGAACATCAAAAGAAAGGAAACTAATAGGTCACTTACCCAAAGCCTAGCTACAAGATCTTAACAGAAACAAAAACAAATAGGGTATTGTGATTTTTTTGTCATGAGTGTGGCTGCTGCACCAGTAAGAAAAGAGATGTTTAAAGTGAGATTAGGGTTTGAGTGTGTGAGTAGTTAGTGTCTTTTATATCAAAAGATTAGGGTTTAGAAATGGGCTTTGAGTACTAAAATGTGGCTGGACTAATTTGATCGTGGGCTTGACTTATTCGCTTGGAGCCTTCAGCCTTGGACTGATTACAATTTACACTGGACGAATTATTAGCTGCTTCTAAGCGTGTCTTAACAGGTTAACGGGTTTAGACCTGTTAAGACACGAATTTTAACAGGTCTTAACAGGTCGACCTGTTAACGACACGAAACCTGTTAAGCATAAACACGAAACCTGTTAACAAGTCGTGTTTTCGTGTCGTGTTTTCGTGTTCGTGTCAAAATTGCCAGCCCTAAGTTTAACCTTGGTCTCATCCAACACAGCTTTCAACGCACTGATCCGCTCCGCAGAAGCCTTCCTCTTTTCATCCCTCTCCTTCTCCAGCTCTGAGATACGACCCATTAGCTCCGACTCTCTCACCATACAATTAGTATGCTCATGCCTCAGTTTCTGAAGCTCCTCCACCTCTTGGGCTGTATTCCCGCACTTTTCATGGGTGCGGTACAATTCCTTGTACTCATGAAGGAGGGACTCAAATCTGAATAGGATATCCGACTGAGCTGTGGCCCCCCGGCCCAACAACATCAAGGCCCTCTGAGCAACCTCCGCATCACCCAATCTTTCCAGATATGACTCCTCCCGGGGAGTAGGCAGATTTAGCGTTAAGTCCCTGCAGACTTTTCCTAGCCAGATCGACCCAATCTTTCCAGATCGACCACTCCGGGACAAACAATGCTTCCGGATCCTCATCACCTGTAACCTTTTCCTAGCCACAGCCGAAAGCAGTAGCATAGGAACCTCCTGAAAGAAGAGTAAACAACATGACCGTTATTGATAATATATATATATATATATATATATATATATATATATATATATATATATATATATATATATATATATATATATATATATATATATATATATATATATATATATATATATATATATATATATTTAAAAAAAAAAAAAAAAAAAAAAAGGAGAGAAGAGAAGAAAAATGCACAAGATAAACGCATCCGAATAGCTTACCAACATCAGCAGCTTCAAACACGGGGCCCTCACCCTCAGCAACCTTTGGTCGTTTCCTCATCTCCTCTGGACGCAATGACCGAATGGGGGCAGGGTTAGGAATGGCCTCCGAAGAATCTTGATCCAGATCCACCACATGGATATCCTCTGTCGGCCAGGTTCGTTTTGCCAGACGGATCACGCTGCTTCCTCCCTCGCCACGCTGGACGCGAATTCTTGTCTGGCTGACATTTCTTCCCTGCTGAGACTGAAGAGCCAGTCGGGCGGTAGCTTGTTCTTGTTTTCTTCGTTATGGCCTCTAGAACTCTCTCATCAGCCACCTCAACCTTCTTCTGTTCGGCCGTTTTTTCAGGAATATCAGCATTGGAGTGGGCCGGGGCGGTAACATGTAACACATGGGACTGACCCTCACGGTATTCATCTCCCTTGACCATGGAGGCACCCTTTCGGATCTTGGGCTTGATCAAATACTCAGACATTGTTATAGCTGTGGAAAGTAAGAATGCAAGACAGTTAGAAATAAACATGCATGAATACAAAAAAAATAAAAAAATAATAATAATTAAAAAAAAATGGGCAAAGACAAAGGCTGAAAGGCTATACCCTTTCCCTCGGCATCCCTAAGCGCCGCCCGATAACCGGGATGCTCCCAATGAGAAGTCAGCCCAATGGCATAAAGAAAACCCGGAGAAATTGGGATAAGATCGATCACATTCTCAGACAGCCTGTCGGCATCTTCAACATTAAACTCACCCTTCGAAAAGGGGTCCGAGATGTCCGAGTCATGGTCCCTCCAAGGCATCGCGAATGGAATAGCTCGCCTGTCTATCAGAAACAAATTATGTTTCCAGCCTTTCAGACCGGACAGAATCTCCCTGAAGCAAACCCTTTTCTCCTTGCCGCTCCTCTTCTCAAAGGAAAACCAGTGACCTTGTTTACTTAACTTGTAGAAGGCCCGGAATAGAGAAGTGGTGGGGGTGATGTGCAAGCTTCGGCTATACACCTCAAAGAGAGTCGCGTGGTGCAAACCTAATGGAACCAGCTGAGAAATGTGTACCTTTTAGTATTTAATGATATCTAGCAAAAAGGTGGAAAAAGACACACTAAGGCCGCCCTCATAAAAATACTCCAAGTACAGACCAATAGCATCCTCCAGTAACTCATCCATCGTCATATCCTTCGGAGGTACCCTTGGATGCAGGTCTTCGGGTATACCGAACTCCATCATCACCATAAACACAGCCCCTTCATCCATCCGGGAGGTATATTTTTGGATATCAAACTTCAATAGAAATTCCCCAACTTCTTGGGTGTCCCCCTCATGAATCGTGACAGGAGAATTCGACATGACTTAACCGAGGAGAAAGGGGATATAGCCGAACAGCAAAGAAAATACAAAGTATAGACGGTTCAGAACGTACCTCTTAGGACGAATGACGTATGTAGAAACCACTCGGATTGATTCACAAAGTTCTTTCAGAAAAATATTACCAGGAGGCGTGTCAGAAAGAAGCGAAGAATTACGGTGGTAAAAACGATACAAATAACGCTATTTATAGGGAAAAAGAAGGAACATGAAACGTTGCGCCGTGTCAGACGCTGACGTGGCACCATCTCATCCATACGATAAACACGCGCACACGTGGCTGAATCTTACGAATATAGTAAAAATTGTGGCGCTCCTTAAAACAAAGCCATAATAATTTTTGGCAGGTTATGCATGGCGCCCAACGTACTCAAGTCCAACGGACTAAGCCCTTCGGAAACATCAAAATAGAATTCCAAAATTTTCATAAGTATCACACCATCCGCTTAACCGATACTATGATACTGGGGGGGACATGTTGGCGTATGCGTCCGGACGGCCTATCTTATTTGGCCGTCCGAACGACATGGAGCCCTCCGGATGAAGACCGGAAAGCACCTAACTCGCCCGGCCAGTGTAACTGCAAGTAATAGGTCAGTTGGCGTTACCCTTTGGACAGATGGCAACAACAGACCAGCCGCCGCCATCCCAGGATTTACGGGATTATGTCTGCGACATATATTCGAAAAATCCGCCGCCGCCGTTTCAGGTACTGTAGCTGGGTAGTATAAATACCCAGCTCATTTACTACTCTGAATCAACTTTTCACCTTTCACATTTACTCTCAATTACTGTTTAAGCCTTTCAGATTATCCCATACTTATCCTAACGCAGGAGCTTGGTGCTAGGGATAACACCCGGGGCGAACCTAAAGTGAGTGTCTCTTGTGTGTAGGTACTTCGGAGCCTCACTAAGACCTTGTCCGGAAGATCTGACTCCATCACCGAAGGAGTTGCAGGTTTTTACTTCAACAGTTAGTAAGATAAACCGACCCCCCAATGGTTTATATTAGTGAGATAAACCGACTCCACAATTGATTAACAAATCAATACTTAATATTCATTCAACATAATAATCATTACAACCCTAATACCCTATATATAAGAAAAGATACACTAGACTTAACTTGGTCCCTAAGAAAATATTATAAAAGGAAACTAAATAAGCTAATTAATTAATTAATTAATTAATAATAATAAACTATAGAATGCAGGATCGTATCGATACTCCCGCCCCCAAAAACACCTTGTCCTCAAGGTATGGCTGCAAACATTCTTGATTCCGGGATCCCATGTTCTCCTTTGTGCAAAGAGATGTCCAAACCAGAAAACTTGTTCCAACCACCCAATGAAGATCATAGTTTGCTGGAATGAAAACCCTCTCTTGTACATTCTTCCTAACACTTGGACCACCAAGTGCAACACATGGTCACATCTTAATTCAAGCCCATATGAAGGCCGCCAATACCTTGGTTTTGAGCGTCTTTGATTTTCCTCTGTCTCATCCATGCGTGGTTTTAAATTACAACAATGAAGTGTGTCCTGCAGATGGTTCTGAAAATCAGTTTCACTAGCGGGCTGCCAATCATTTTCTTCTTGTGCCCTTTAGGAATTTGTTCCCTTTTTTTCTGGCTTCTGTTGCACAACCTCTAAACCTGACCTAAGACCATCATCTTCCCCACATTTTTCTATTGCCAAGGTTTTGGTTGGAACCCTATTTATCGAGTCCTTCATCTCTTTTAACCTTATTTTTAATAGGGAAATCTGCTGTTGAATCTCCATCATATCTTTATGAGTGTCTGGTTTAGTCACCACCATTCTTTGCTGAGATGCAACTCTTCCAATTCGCTCCAACTGTGTTCGGATTCGTCTGACCTTAACATCCCATTCTTCTTGAAACGCGCTCATGTGTTCCATTGATTCAAGACATCAAGTATGTATATTTTTTCCTGACAAACTGTAATTCCCCCGCTCCATGAACAGTACTTCTGATGAACAGTGTTCGGATGAACAGTACTCGATGATTTTTTTTTTCGAAACCCTAGAATCGAACAATAACGATAAATAAAGATAGGTGATCAACTTTCGAGAGACCGATCTCTCCCCCAATAATGATATCAAATCACTAAACCATTCATAATATTCTCCATAATAAGATTACAGCCCTAATAATCTTTATATAATAACCCTATTCTTGTAAAACAAGTCACCTCATATCTAGTAAATTAATAAAACTATTTTAATACTTATCTAACAATCATTTCATAATTAAATATTCCGGGGATCGTATCATTACTCCGCCCCGCAAAAACACTGTAACAACAGACAATTTTCCAAAACTTATTTTACTAGCCAAAACGTTTATTTTTTAAATCCATTAGCTTTTAAACTTCTCTGAACTTGCTTGGGTTTGAAAAACCGTGGATATCTTGATAAAACGTGAGCGTTATTCATTTACTAAGCCGGCACAACCTAAAATACACGAAACAAATCGATTTATGAAATAAATTAACTCCGAGAAAGTTATACGTATTAATACTCGTTTTTATTTAAAAAATTATTTCGGACTCAATGGCGCAAGTCTCGAAATTTAAAACGGCCATTTGCTATGTCAAATGGGCCCCACACGACTTTTACTAAAAGAATAGTCAAATTACAAAATCTACCCCCTCCCTAATATTACTCCGTCGCCCCTCCAGTTTCAATTGTACATGTTTGGTCCCTCCTAGGGTATAAAAAGGGATCGTTATTGGATTTACGTTATTAGCCGAAGGTCTTATGGACAATTTTGGTCACAAAATAGTCGATAAACCCGACACTAATATATACGCGAATGATAACGAAGAATAATTAAATTAAAAACTTGTAAAATTTGTAATTTATTTGTAAAACTTGTAACTTGTATTTAATTTGTGTAAACTTATATCAATTTAGTAATTTGTAATAATTAAAGCTTGTTATTCAAAAAGTCGTAACGACTTGGAAAAATGTTTTATAAACGGACGCGTCATGTCCAAAATCTTATAAAAATCGTTTTATAATTTAAACGATTACGATTTGTAAATGTTGTAAACATTTCTAATTATCAAATTATTAACATTATAAACCTTTTATTAATTAAATGATTCTTTTCCTAAACCATTACGCTTTCTCAACTATTTGGGTTAAGGGGTAAAACACCGAAACAACTTATTGACGTTTTCTTTCTCATTCCCCTTTTATTTCTTATTTCAGCTTTATTATTCTTATTTCTTTATTATTTCCTTTCCTTTCTTGATTCCATTTCTATGTGTTTGACTGTGTTTCGCCGACATGCATCGTCTTAACGTGATTTAATCTTGAAACTATACTTCTGATGCGCGTGATGTGTCGTTGCGGTTTAGCAGTTTTAATGCCTACTCAAGTTTTAAATTTATATTTAGCCGACTTATCAATAACACACACACTTAACGAGCAGTGTACCCGGTCAGTATGAAGATAATGGTAAGTAGAGTGTCGATCACTAAGAGTGGAACGTATTATCTCGTTATTCTAATCAGTATTTTAATATCCTAACGTAAGGGGGTTTCAGCCTGAGAGACTGGCACGGTTTGTTTGCAATTAAATAATAAAATAAACCAATAGGCACGAATCAGCAAGTAGCACACACGTACACAGATAAATACTTGAGACAATAAGAGGGCTGTCCTTATGATTAAGTAGATTGTCACTTGTTTTATTGATAGCTTTATATGAAGTGTATGTAGTTAACCCTTTCTCGTTGGTCCTAATCTTATCGGCGAGTAAACCCTTAATGATTACTTATGTCTAAAAGTTATTCCTAAGTGATCAATTTAGTAATAACCGTGGGAGCCACATTATGTCCCGCAGTCAAATGCCCGCAAGCCACTAATAAACACAGAGGTTATCAATGCACTAATAAGTAGTAACCAAAGACATCAACATATAAACTTTAATTGATGGGAAAGCAAGTATTAAAGGGAGTGCAATCTTTCGTTGTCACATTACACAAACCACCAATCCTGATGAATTAAAGTTTGCTAACACAATAAAACAAAACTACTTAATGAATTAAACACATGCAGCACCTTCTTACAGCTCTTGTATCTTTGATTTGGGTGTGTCTTGTGCTGCCTCCTTGACTGAATTCGTCCTTTGTTTCTCCTGTTCGAACTTCGGTTTTAGGTTTTCCGGAACTTGTAATTCGTCTGGTCTACGGGGTATTTATAGTTTCTGTCTGAGGGAAGATGCGGCGCATCTACTAAGTAGATGCGGCGCATGTACTTAACTTCGCGTGGGGTCCAAGATTATAATATTCAGGAATATTCGTACACCGCCAGAAGATGCGGCGTAACTCCATGATTAGATGCGGCGCATGTCCTCTTGTATCTTGGATCGTATCTGGTGATATCTTGATAGAGATGCGGCGCATGTCGAGAGTGAGATGCGGCGCATCTGGAGCAGAATTGACTTGATCTTGTCCATGTCAGTAGACCTTCAACTTTATGCACGTTTTGCTCCATAATTAGTCCAAAATCGCTAAGTTTCACCAAATGCTTGTTTTTACCTGAGAATTACAAAAGTAAACGATTAAGTATCAATCCTCATACATAATATAGTAAAACAAGTCAAATTAATAGGATAAATGATAGTAATAAAATGTACTTATTTGAATCGTGCTAAAGAACTCCAGCATGAGCTCCCTAATCAGAGGCTCGTCAATCCTAAATAGTCTCTCCCAAGCACCAGACCTAAACACTACCTCCTCATCGTCTCCAGCAACTACCATCTCCATCCGATGATGTAAACTCTCAGCTGCATGTCCACCACCGATCAACCCCACATCGTCAAAATTCAAAACCTGGACTCTGAATATTTTCTTGAAGTAAATCGAGTCAAGCCTATGCAAGTAATCCTCCAGAGCGGCAGGAGTAAGTCCCATGTTCTCAAATTGTAGCCACTGATGCCTAAGTGTGACCTCTGGTAATGCCATCTGAAATAGATATTCACAGTCAGTAAACAGTCTGCAAATAAGGTAGATACGGCGCATCTGATTTAATCAGTGCGGCGTATCTATATAAAGTATAAGAGATGCGGTGCAAGACAATAGATACGGCGTATTGAGATGCGTCGTATCTAGATTAATCAATACGGCGTATCTAGAATTTTATCAATTTTGAAATAGGTCGTTACGCCGCATTAATCAACCTAGATGCGCCGCATCTAAAAGCATATCAGTATAAAATAAAGGGTTAGGCACGTTTTTCAAGAATCCGTATCCGTGACGTAAACTACCACTAAATATCACAGTATTATATGCTCCTTATATCAGTTCTAATATCTCAATCTACCACTGCTAATTCTCCTTCCCGCTAAATATTCAAAATCAAACCCAAAACCTAAATTTTCGGTTAAATCAAATTAGGTTATAAGTTCAATTACTCATGCAAATTAAATACAGGGGAAACCATCTAGAGCAAATCCTAATCATATCTCTATATCATTTAAGCACGAATCGATTCAATCATATAAACCCTAATTTTCGTTCTAAACAAGATTAAATCGAAATTGAGTAATTACCTTAATTTGATGATTAGGAGAAAGATTCTAGATCGGATTAGAGGTGGATTAAAGAAGAATGATCGGGATTCGAGTATAATTTTAGTGCGTGTTCTTAACTGTGTGTGTTTATGCGGCGCATTTCCGTCGTATTTATAGGGCGACACGATGCGCCGTATTAGAAAATTGGGATGCGCCGTATCTATTTAATTTCGTTGACTAGTCAATAAGTCCTAGTTGGTCAGGGATACGGCGCTTTGGATATTTAGATCCGCCGTATCTCTATGTTAGTTAACGAAATTTAAATGAAGAACGTACCTTGGCCTCCGCAACACAGTTCCTTATACATCAAATTTGGGTTAAACGGCACACCATATAGATGAATTCAAAATAAGAGCAATAGGCATAAACGTTTCATTAATAATTGTAATCTTATAATTTAGTGGATAAGGATTTATTCCGAGGTTAGGAACAAATATCGTTTTTGAGCATACAAAATTAAGATTACGATTTGAATCAGATGTATAATATGGATAATAAAACTGAGATCATAGTGTAGAGAACTTTCCTTTGGGCAGTTGAATTATCGTAGAGTTTACCTGGGATTCTATTTCAAGAATTTAAGAAGTTCAATGTTACCAGTACTGAGTTTTCCTCCACTCTTGTCGTCTTATGTTCGGTCACTTCAGCTAGCGTCTCTTGGTTTGGTTCAGAATGTAATCCTTCTTGGTGATGCTCGAGTCATCATTTATCCTGAAAATAAACAACTTGCACACGAGAGTAGCGGACCGATCAAAGTAAATATCAAAAATCAACTATATTTATCAAATTATATTCGTCGTATTAACAAAAGTTAATGCGCCGTACTTTCGTTACGTTTAAAAATAAAAGATTTTTTTGATTCAGTAAGATGCGCCGTATCGATAGAGATCGATACGCCGTATCTGTTTAATAATTCGCAAACTGTTTTTAATTAAAATAATAGATACGCCGTATCTGCTAAAGCAGATGCGTCGTATGGCGTTAACGTTTAGAATTTTTTTTTTTTTTTTTTATCGAAAACAGATACGCCGTATTTGCTAAAGCAGATGCGTCGTATTACTTTATCGCTTAGAAAAATTTTCTTATTAAAAACAGATACGCCGTATCTTGGGGAAAAGATGCGTCGTATCGAATTAATTAAACGCGTTGTATTTTTTTAAAAATTAAACGCAATACGCCGTATCTGAGAGATCAGATGCGCCGTATCGTTTGATTTAGCACAGTACAACGATAGCAGAACAGAAAAATACGAAAAATAAAAACAAAAATTAAACACACAAACGAAAATAAACACACAAAAATAAAAGAGAACAATTAACACACAATACAACAAATATGCAAAATAGTACAATGATGCAATTAATCTAATAAAAAGAAAAAACTAATTAAAATACTAATCAAATTAACAGATAATAACAATTCACTCCCCGGCAACGGCGCCAAAAACTTGATGCGCGTGATGTGTCGTTGCGGTTTAGCAGTTTTAATGCCTACTCAAGTTTTAAATTTATATTTAGCCGACTTATCAATAACACACACACTTAACGAGCAGTGTACCCGGTCAGTATGAAGATAATGGTAAGTAGAGTGTCGATCACTAAGAGTGGAACGTATTATCTCGTTATTCTAATCAGTATTTTAATATCCTAACGTAAGGGGGTTTCAGCCTGAGAGACTGGCACGGTTTGTTTGCAATTAAATAATAAAATAAACCAATAGGCACGAATCAGCAAGTAGCACACACGTACACAGATAAATACTTGAGACAATAAGAGGGCTGTCCTTATGATTAAGTAGATTGTCACTTGTTTTATTGATAGCTTTATATGAAGTGTATGTAGTTAACCCTTTCTCGTTGGTCCTAATCTTATCGGCGAGTAAACCCTTAATGATTACTTATGTCTAAAAGTTATTCCTAAGTGATCAATTTAGTAATAACCGTGGGAGCCACATTATGTCCCGCAGTCAAATGCCCGCAAGCCACTAATAAACACAGAGGTTATCAATGCACTAATAAGTAGTAACCAAAGATATCAACATATAAACTTTAATTGATGGGAAAGCAAGTATTAAAGGGAGTGCAATCTTTCGTTGTCACATTACACAAGCCACCAATCCTGATGAATTAAAGTTTGCTAACACAATAAAACAAAACTACTTAATGAATTAAACACATGCAGCACCTTCTTACAGCTCTTGTATCTTTGATTTGGGTGTGTCTTGTGCTGCCTCCTTGACTGAATTCGTCCTTTGTTTCTCCTGTTCGAACTTCGGTTTTAGGTTTTCCGGAACTTGTAATTCGTCTGGTCTACGGGGTATTTATAGTTTTTGTCTGAGGGAAGATGCGGCGCATCTACTAAGTAGATGCGGCCCATGTACTTAACTTCGCGTGGGGTCCAAGATTATAATATTCAGGAATATTCGTACACCGCCAGAAGATGCGGCGTAACTCCATGATTAGATGCGGCGCATGTCCTCTTGTATCTTGGATCGTATCTGGTGATATCTTGATAGAGATGCGGCGCATGTCGAGAGTGAGATGCGGCGCATCTGGAGCAGAATTGACTTGATCTTGTCCATGTCAGTAGACCTTCAACTTTATGCACGTTTTGCTCCATAATTAGTCCAAAATCGCTAAGTTTCACCAAATGCTTGTTTTTACCTGAGAATTACAAAAGTAAACGATTAAGTATCAATCCTCATACATAATATAGTAAAACAAGTCAAATTAATAGGATAAATGATAGTAATAAAATGTACTTATTTGAGTTCATCAACTTCCCAAAAACCACACGAGATACAAACGATTACTTCTTTTCATCGACATTGAAACTAAACTTTTTACAAACTTTGATACGAGTATTCCACGACAACTAAGACACATTATCTTTTGAAACTCCTTTACTTTACGAAACATATCTGAGATAACTATATACTTATTAGGTTGTGCCGATCCAGTACCGTTATGCTTGTACTTTCTGAATGCCGTTGTGCTTACTACTTGATTATAGTTGTGATATCTTGCATTGCTGCGTACTGAGGTGAGTTCATAGCCCCACTTTTTACTTGCTTAAACTGTTTTATAAGCTACTTGGGGTGAGATACATGCTACTGTTTTTACTATGATCACAATTGTTTAAAAACTGTTCTTTGAACTGGAAACTTTACTGAACATCTGATATGCACTAAGTACCGTCCTTGCCAAAAGCAAGTCCCTCGATCATGAACCATTAATCACTTGCGAGTGAGCGCGGATATAGTTTATAGGCCTATAGGATTTGACCATCCCGCCATGTTGACTAAGGTCGGTCCGCATGTGATGTACTATATTTGATTTACCTAGGTATTTGGCAAGATACCTAGCTCTGGGGGCAACTATTATATTATGAAATCCGCAGTTACTGTCGACTTATGCCAGGGTTACTGGTGCCGGTTAACGCTTTGTGTGTCATGAGCTTAGTGTTGTGGTAATATCTGAACTTATGGGTGTAAAACAACGTAGCCCACTTTCTCTTAAACTTGAAATATTGTGATCAACTACTTTACTCAAACCTATAAATTCACTCAACCTTTGTGTTGACTTTTAGCATGTTTTATCTCAGGTGTTAGATCTTTTCCGCTGCATATCTTACTTTTGGAGGAGCTTGGCGAAGGGCATGGCATGGTCATAGAAGACTCTGAAAACTAATTGGGACCACTTTAAATCCTTTTATGGACCTATATTTTTCGCACTATTTTTAAATAATGTAAATTGGATGTTTTCAATTTTGAAATTTCTTCTAAAACGACTTAAGTAAAACCGTTCTTTGAACCTTGTATTGTGATAACTATTGAATAACACCCCACGACTTGTATGCTTCCGCTGATCCGATTTTTATAGGTAATGTTGAATATATAATAACATATTAAACAAGTAAACGCAGTGGATAACATCACCAACAACGGATCCATATAGCCATATGATCAATCAATAAATAAATACAACGATTATATACCTTTGTAGCGTGATCACGAATTCACCAATACACCAATACCCACGAATGGAATGAGAAACCTTAAGAGATCAATGAAGTCAATCTCTTCTATGTGTGAAACACACTATACATCCTTGATCACCAATTGATGCTAGTCTTGACCCCGTAACAATGATCCTTGCAACACCTACAATAGAATATGCAAAGAAGGGATGGAAAAAAACACAAAACCCTTAGGGGGAGAGAGTGTGTTCCGTGAGTTTTGGAGAGGGAGAAGGGGGAGAGAATTTCTCTCCTATATTGTGGTAAGTACTTATGGCTAATTGATTTGATTTAATGGTGATTAATCTTATCAATTTGCATGTTACACTTAGCACCTAGGAAAAGTTCCATTTTCCTTCCAAGCCCTCCCATAGGCCAGCCATATAGTAGGCCCTCAATGGGCTTGCCCATTGTTGGTCCAATCCAAAAACGCTAAGTCCAACTTAGTATTTAATGGCCGGTTATAGATCCCAAGTTACGTAGTCATTTATATATTGTAAATACGATAATTACAATCTATAAAATGATGTCTCTGTGTATAAGTGTGTAACCCCATAGGCTCACATATGTCTAGCCATATAATTATTTATTATGACACGAGCATACTCCAACAGCTCCCACTTGCGACATCATAATAATCAAGTAATTATACAAGCAAAGGTTAGCGTCTAGCAACACTGATGCGTGCGTGCGTACGCTCTAATTTATACCCACGGTATGTCGTTGTGGTTTTAGCAGTATTCAAGTTTTAAATTTATATTTAGCCGACTTATCAATAACACACACACTTTAACGAGCAGTGTACCCGGTCAGTATGAATATAATGGTAAGTAGAGTGTCGATCACTAAGAGTGGAACGTATTATCTAGTTATTCTAATCAGTATTTTAATATCTTAAGTTAGCTATACAACCTAATCTAACGCAAGGGGGTTTCAGCCTGAGAGACTGGCACGGTTTGGTTATGATTAAATATAAACTAAACTAATAAGCACGAATCAGCGAGTAGCACACACGTACACAGATAAATACCTGAGACAATAAGAAGACCTGTCCTGATAGTTAAGTAGCTTGTCACTTGTTTTATTGCTAGTTTTATATGAAGTGTATAGTTCGATGCAACGCCCCGAGATTAAGTCCTTTCTCGTTGGTTCTAATCTTATCGGCGAGTAAACCCTTAATGATTACTTATGACTATCCTATTTATCTTTCTTCCTACTTTTCTACAGATGATAGAATGCATAGGCGATCTAATAAATAGGCGAGGAAGGGGCATGACGACCCAAGCAATGCTCAGCTAGACACAGAGGTTATCAATGCACTAATAAAAGTCACCGAAGACATCAACATATAAACTTTAATTAATGGGAAAGCAATTTTAAGGGGAGTCGAAGTGCATGGTTAAATCCATGATCACAAGCCCATCAATCCTGACCAATTAAAGTGTACTAATACAATAAAACAAAACTACTTAATGAATTAAATACATGCAGGACCTTCTTACAGCTCTTGTATCTTCGTTCAAGGTGTGTCTTGTGTTGCTACTTCGTCTGAATTCGGCTTAGGGCTTCTGTCCTTCGTATATCGTACGTACCAAAAGTAAAAAAATCTTTGAAATTCGTTTGGCCTTGGGGTATTTATAGTTTCTGTCTGAGGTAAGATGCGGCGCATTGAATAAGTAGATGCGGCGCATTGACTTAACTTCACGTGGGGTCCAAGGTCATTATATTCCAGAATATTTGTACACCGCCTTGAGATGCGGCGTATCTTCATTCTTAGATGCGGTGCATGTCCTTGCTGTCTTGGATCGTATCTTGTGAAATCTTGATAGTGATGCGCCGTATAGAATAAGTAAGATGCGGCGTATCTAGAGCAGAATGATCTTGATCTTGTACATTTCAGTAGACTCTTAACTTCTTGCTTGTTTTGCTCCATAATTAGTCCAAAATCGCCAAGTTTCACATAATACTTGTTTTTACCTGAGAATTACAAAAGTAAACATTAACGTATCAATTCTCACAGATAATATAATAAAACAAGTCAAATAAATAGGATAAATGACGGTAATAAAATGTACTTATTTGAGTTCATCAATTATTCCCCCACTTGAACTTTACTTGTCCCCAAGTAAACATTAGAATTAATCTTATGAAAATGCATCCTAAAAGATATTAGGATTTATTTTTTTATTTAAACATGTATTCATTTTTGTCATGATCACACAACCAAACACTTAACGAATTAGAAGTGAAATAAAATAATTTGAGAAAAGCAAATCTAATCGTTTAACTGTCCAGTCGTGACGAATATTCTATCATAAGCTTCGCAAGTATACGCATCTCCTCCACTAAAGCCAAGGAATAACAAGTCTAAAGCGGTAAATAGGGTTTGTTGGTTAAGGGTTAATCATTCTCCTTAATCTCTATCGATCTCAAATTCCAGAAAAGGCGACAAAATCACAAATACATGATCGAATCTACGAACACGATACTTGCAATTGCTCAAATCCTTAACTCGAATAGGCTAAAGATAGGACCAAGTAATCTTCACCAATAATATTATATTAAAAAGGGCGACAAAATCATAAATACATAGCCGAATCCACGACTACATTACTTAAGATTGCTCAAATCCCTAATCTCAATAAATCAAAGGTTTGGATAAAGAATAATATAGGGTATGGATAATATTTGGGATATAAATTGGTGTAAAATGAAAAATAAACAAAACAGATAAATTAAAATCCTAAGTGTGGTTAATTACTATCCCAACCATCCCATGAATAAGACTCATATCATAGAATAACTCACGCTTTAACACTTGAAACACGCGCTTTAGGTAGACACGAATTATACTCAACAAGATCTCAATCAAAGAATAACCTTTAGTTGGCGTTCCCATAACGGCCAACTCCCATTCAATCCATAAATATAATATATAACAAATAGTGGTGATATCGACCACTTAATACAAAACTTTACATAAGCTGGTTAAAATAAACATCCAACTTTTTTTTTTTTTTTTTTTTTTTTTTTTTTTTTTTTTTTTTTTTTTTTTTTTTAACTTGAAACATAAACATAGATGTGTAAAATTTCACAACTTTTCTATCACTTTCTTTCCGGATAGTTTTTTCATACTTTTCATACTTCAGAAATAACTGTAATAGCGAAAGTAGTAAACACACGAAAAATAAACTCAAGATATACAATATTTACTTTCACTCCAATTGCATTGTGCAATTTCCCGACCTAACCATAGATAATGAATTACGCACGCGAACACAGGTAATGTAAGGAAACACACTTTGCCTAAAGCAATTAACCAACCACGGATTTTAATCTACAGGGTAGGCTAAGGTGTAAGGGTGTAACGAAACATTATAACAAAGGTGTAAGAAACGAAAGGAATGGCTCTGAGTGTTTTTCTAGGGGTATCTTACTCTAAAAATGAGAGTAACAAAAGGTTTATACGGGGGTTAACTAACCAGTGTAGTTAGCTAAGAACACATAACATATAAAGGCTATTTGGGTGTAATCCTAGAAATTTACCAATTTAGACAAGTCATTCCAATTATATAAATAATACTTATTATGGTGGTCTCGAATAGTATACAAGCCAAGTTCTAAAGTTTACAAGTCACCGGCACACTCATAGATTTGTGAATTTTTAAAAATCACAATTTTTGAAAATAACGTCATGTGTGCAGCAATGTAATTTAGACTTTAAACAAAAACATGCTAAAAATTTTAAATTTTGATATATTAAGCACATTTTAAGCATATTTTGAAAAGTTTAGGACAAGTAAGTGTTCTAATTCTCCAATCCCCCCACTTAAGTTAAACAACGTCCTCGTTGTTTGTAACAAAGGTTAAATACTGGAAAATAAAAGAATTAGAACAGAAAAACTCCCCTGAGATTTGCTCGGTATGATCCTCCATTATTTGTATAAGAGCAAAAATCAACTTTCTTGTGGATGAGAACGTTTAAGCTTCATAATTGATGTATCCACAGGAAATGCAGGAATCTATAATACCATCAAGACTTTAACACACCTAAGTTAAGAAGGTTCAAACTTGCATAATACATTAGTAGTTAGTAAAAATAAAACATAAAATTTAAAATGAAAATCATCAGGTCAATCGATGCACCGTATCTTATGGAAGAAGATACGCCGTATCGAGCCTGGGATAATTACGAATCAGAATAGAAGATGCGTCGCATCCTTAACCAGGGATGCGCCGCATTAAATAAACTGACAAAAAGTTTTAAAGTCAAAAATAAAAATGCAGAAAATAAAGTAAGATATGACCAGTGCAGGAGATGCGTCGCATCTTAGGATTGAGATGCGCCGTATCCTCTGCGGGCCTGACTGACTCGACACAGAACAAAATAGTAAAAATTTTCCGGGTTGTCTCCCGGTCAGCACTTGTCTTTATTCCAGAGTCTTCAAGTTAGACTCACGTTCAGCTCTTTATTCCAATACTTCAGGTTCAAACTCCACCACCTCGTTCTCAGTATCCTCAATTTTATTATCAAAGTATTTCTTCACTCGTTACCCGTTTACCTTGAATATATAACCATTTTTATCGCATATTTCAATAGTTCCATAGGGATACACTTTCTTGACAACGAACGGACCCGTCCATCTTGATTTAAGTTTACCAGGATACATCTTAAATCTGGAATTAAATAGCAGTACTTTCTCTCCAATAGTAAACGTTTTATCCCCATGTAATCTCGAGTCATGCCATCTTTTAGTTCTTTCTTTGTAGATCCTAGTATTTTTGTAGGCCTCATCTCTTAGTTCATAGAGTTCATTAAGTTCCATGAAACGGTTCTTCGTTGCAGCTTCCATATCCATGTTACAATTCGTCAAAGCCCAATATGCACTTTGTTCTATTTCGACCGGTAGGTGGCATGCTTTTCCGTATACAAGACGAAATGGAGTGCATCCCGTTGGTGTCTTATACGATGTACGAAATGCCCATAAAGCATCATTTAACTTATCAGACCACCCTTTCGGATTATATCCAGTCGTATTTTCAAGAATTCGCTTTATAGCCCTATTGGTTATTTCAGTTTGCCCATTAGATTGAGGATGGTAAGCAGTGGAAACCCTATGATACACTCTATATTTTTGCAAGGCTCTTCCCAGATGGTGATTACAAAAGTGTGTTCCCCTATCACTAATCAATGCTTTAGGAATTCCAAACCTAGAAAACAAACTTTGCAAAAATTTAAGTACTACCTTGCTGTCGTTTGTTGGTAATGCTTGCGCTTCGACCCATTTTGATACGTAATCAACAGCAACCAAAATATACTTATTACCTTTAGATTCAGGAAACGGTCCCATGATGTCCAATCCCCATATGTCGAAAACTTCACATACATGGATATAATTTTGCGGCATTTCGTTTCTTGATGTTATATTTCCGGATCGTTGACACTCATCACATCCATTTATGTAATCTTTTGCATCATTCAACATAGTGGGCCAATAAAATCCTGCATCAAGGATTTTTCTTCTTGTAATAACTGCACCGTGATGTCCCCCCGTCGGCCCTGAATGGCAGTGTGCTAATATCGCTGGGACATCATCTCCATCTACGCATCTTCGTACAATATTGTCAGGACATAATTTAAAGGCATAAGGTTCATCCCAAATATACTCACTAGCGCGATTTAGAAATCTTCTCTTCTCGTCGGATGTTAGCCCTTTTGGTATTTCATTAGCAACTATAAAGTTTATATAGTCGGCATACCATGGTCCATTATTATTGCTCTTAATCCTTACCATCATAAGGTGTTCATCCAGAAAGTCATCAGCGATTTCCCTTTCATCTAGCACCTCCATGTCAGGGTTTTCAAGTCTAGATAAGTGGTCAGCAGCTAGATTCTCGACACCCTTTTTATCTTTAATTTCAATATCGAATCCTTGGAGCAATAAAACCCACCTAATAAGCCTTGGCTTGGCATCCTGTTTATTGAACAAATACTTCAAAGCAGAATGGTCAGTGTAAACCATAGTTTTTGACAATATAAGATATGACCTAAATTTATCAAATGCAAAAACTACTGCTAAAAGTTCTTTTTCCGTGGTGGTGTAATGTTCTTGGGCATTATTCAATGTTTTGCTAGCATAATAAATTGGCTTAAATTTCTTATCTATCTTTTGGCCAAGTACAGCTCCAACAGCATAATCACTAGCATCACACATCAGTTCAAAAGGCAGATTCCAATCCGGCGAAATTATAATAGGTGCGAAAGTTAGTTTTTCTTTAAGTATATTAAATGCCTTTTTGCAATCTTCAGAAAAATCAAACTTCGCATCTTTTAGCAATAATTGGGTCATAGGCCTAGATATCATTGAAAAATCCTTTATGAACCTACGGTAAAATCCAGCATGCCCTAAAAAGCTTCTAACACCTTTTACATTAGTGGGGTAAGGTAGTTTGGCAATTACATCAATTTTAGCTTTGTCGACTTCTATACCTTTCCCAGAAATCTTATGTCCTAACACAATTCCCTCTTTAACCATAAAATGACATTTTTCCCAATTAAGAACAAGGTTAGTTTCTTCACACCTAGCAAGCATTTTATCAAGTTTAAAGAGACAATCACTAAATGAGTTACCGAACACCGAGAAGTCGTCCATGAAGACTTCCATAAAGTCTTCTACCATATCATGGAAGATAGCCGTTATACAACGTTGGAAAGTAGCAGGGGCGTTGCATAGTCCGAACGGCATTCTCCTATAGGCGAAGGTTCCATAAGGGCAGGTGAAAGTTGTCTTCTCTTGATCCTCGGGGGCAATGGGTATTTGGAAGAAACCTGAAAAACCATCTAAAAAACAATAATAATCATGTCCTGACAGTCTTTCTAACATTTGATCAATAAATGGAAGAGGGAAGTGATCTTTTCGCGTAGCATCATTGAGTTTGCGGTAATCGATGCAAACTCTCCATCCAGTAACAGTTCTTGAAGGGATTAGCTCATTATCATCATTGAGTACTACCGTCATTCCTCCTTTTTTTGGTACAACGTGGATAGGACTCACCCACGACTATCGGAAATTGGGTAGATAAGTCCGGAGTCAAGTAATTTCACAATTTCATTTTTCACCACGTCTTGGACTTTTGGATTCAAACGCCTTTGGGGTTGGATAGTTGGTTTGAATTCATCCTCCATAAGGATTTTATGTGTACAGAATGACGGGCTAATTCCCTTAATATCAGACATGCTCCATGCTAATGCTCCTCTTCGTTTATATAGTACCTGCAAAAGGGATTCTTTTTCTTTTGGCGTTAAATTAGATGCAATAATAACGGGCGAATTAGTGTTCCCTTTTAAATAGGCATATTCCAAAGTAGAAGAGAGATCCTTAAGCACAGGTTTAACATTATCAATTTCATTAGCACTAGCGGAATAAACCTGTTCTTTAATTATCTCGTTGCTATCATCAGATAGATGTGCCGCATCGAAATTTCTGATGCGCCGTATGGCGTTACGAACAGCGGAATCAACAGCAAAATAATTATCAATAGTATTATCATCAACTTGATCTTCTATAGCAATTGTGTTTTCTAAATTCTTCAGCAGAAAAGAATCAAGCAAATTACTTTTTAACAATTTCTGAGTAAATTGGTTAATCGTGTCATCAGAAACATAGATATTATAGCATTCATCGTCTTCAGAATTAGTTTTACTCATAGATTGTTCCATATTAAATTCAACCTCGTCGCTTCCTATGGTAAGAGTTATCTTTTTATTAAAAACATCAATCATGGCCCTAGCAGTGGCTAAAAATGGTCGTCCTAATATTATAGGAGTTCTAGAATTTTCGGGCATATCGAGGATAACAAAGTCAATAGGTAATTCAAATTTATCAACTTTTATTAATATATTTTCAGCTATTCCTAATGGGTATTGTATGGACCTATCAGCTAGCTCTAAGCACATCCTAGTAGGTTTTGGCTCACCAAGGCCTAATTTTTCATACATAGAAGAGGGCATAAGACTTATACTAGCTCCTAGGTCGGCTAAAGCATTACTAATATGTAAATTTTTAATTTGACAAGGAATAGTGAAACTCCCTGGATCTTTTTCCTTAGATGGAAGTTTGTTGAGCAATGCTACTGAGCTTCTTTCCCCCATTGTTACAGTGCAAGCCTCTTCAAGTTTGGACTTGTTTGTAAGTAAGCTCTTCAGATATTTAGCGTATTTTGGCATTTGCACTAGGGCTTCCATAAATGGTATGCTTAGCTGCAGCTGCTTGAGATTTTCCAAGAACTTCTTTTGATAGGCATCTTCTTTCTCCTTCCTTACCCTATGTGGGAAAGGTAGTGTTGATCGTTTAGGTTCAACAGAAGGTTCTTCTCTAATTACAGGTTCTGGATTAGTCTCTTTTGGTTGCTCTTGCTCAGGTGATAGAGATTCAGGGGAAATCTTGTTTGTACTGTCATCCTCGGGCGTCTCTCCGATTTGAAAGGTTGACTTTCCGCCTCTAGTTGTAATCCCTTTCAAATCTTGCTTTACCAAGAGAATCTTGTTAAGCACCGCTGACAATTGGTGCACTTCAATTGCCAATCTATTAATCATGTTGTTTTGTTCCTTTAGTAACAGCTCATGACTGCCTTTGAATTCATTAATAAAGTTTCTTGCTTCATGATGTTCTTTTTCATTTGCTTGAGCGATTTGTAGTGCAAACTCTTTCATGGTAAGGTTTCTTAGGGGTCTTCCGAACCAGTTGGGGAAAATATCGAACATTGTTCCTGAAAATTAAAGACAGGTAGATTTCAAAGTAAAAATTTCCTAGTATAAGGGTCAGAGTATTTTCCGTTCGGAGATAAGAAAAATAAAAGTTGCTGATATTTGCAGATGATGCGCCGTATCCAAAAAGTTGGATACGCCGTATCTTATAATCGTTAAAATTTAATCAGAAAATAGATACGCCGCTTATAAATTTAGAATGCGCCGTATCAGTTTTAATTTATCAAAAATCAATATACTTATTAAAATTAAATGCGTCGTATTAACAAAAGTTAATGCGTCGTATTTTCGTTACGTTTCAAAATACAAGATCTTTGATTCAGAAGATACGCCGTATCGACAGAGATCGATGCGTCGTATCTGTTTAATAATTCGAAAACAGTTTTTAATTATAAATAATAGATACGCCGTATCTGTGAAAACAGATGCGTCGTATGGCGTTATCGCTTAGAAATTTTTTTTTTTATTAAAAACAGATACGCCGTATCTTGGGGAAAGATGCGTCGTATCGAATTAATTAAACGCGTTGTATTTTATAAAAATTAAACGCAATACGCCGTATCTAAGAAAATAGATGCGCCGTATCATTTAAATTAGCTCAGTACAACGATAGCAGAATACAGAAAATACGAAAAATAAAAACAAAAATAAAAACAAACGAAAATAAACAAAAATAAAAACACACAAAAACAGAAAATATGCAAATAATACAATGAATGCAATTTTAACTAATATACAACAGAGTTAGCGGTTAGAATAAAAAATTAAAAACCTAATTAAAATACTAATCAAATTAACAGATAATAACAATTCACTCCCCGGCAGCGGCGCCAAAAACTTGATGCGTGCGTGCGTATGCTCTAATTTATACCCACGGTATGTCGTTGTGGTTTTAGCAGTATTCAAGTTTTAAATTTATATTTAGCCGACTTATCAATAACACACACACTTTAACGAGCAGTGTACCCGGTCAGTATGAATATAATGGTAAGTAGAGTGTCGATCACTAAGAGTGGAACGTATTATCTAGTTATTCTAATCAGTATTTTAATATCTTAAGTTAGCTATACAACCTAATCTAACGCAAGGGGGTTTCAGCCTGAGAGACTGGCACGGTTTGGTTATGATTAAATATAAACTAAACTAATAAGCACGAATCAGCGAGTAGCACACACGTACAAAGATAAATACCTGAGACAATAAGAAGACCTGTCCTGATAGTTAAGTAGCTTGTCACTTGTTTTATTGCTAGTTTTATATGAAGTGTATTGTTGATACAAAAGTTGGGCGTTCCTTGATTCCGTACCAATCAGATCTTAATGCTTGAGACCTGCGCACTAAGAAAACAAAAAGACACCGTTAGGCTCATCGTGGGATTGTCTCCCACGATTATCCTCCGACGTGAGAGTAAGTAATCGGTTTTTAAGGTTTAGTTGAAGAGTTAGGGTTTGTAAGTCATACATTTGTGAGGGCTGAGGTGCCCTCTATATATGGACACGAAATCCTTGTTGGTTTCGTGTTCCCCAATCTTCGGTCTATCCCGCGTAGGGCGGTTAATTGATATATATCCCATAAATAGAAGATATACTATCAAAACCATAAATAACATTGGGCTTGGGCCATCGTGAGCCCAAACCGCTATCGTGATAGCCCATTCGTAATGGGCTTGAGTCCAATCGTGATGGACTTGAGTATGGGTCGGGTTTGTGACCCGAATATGGACTATACGTCATCATGTCCCCCCAGTCTAGTGTGCGCAATGCGAAATTGCGGGCGCTAGACTAATAATTGTAGCTAAAAAGGTTCCTCGATGCGTAGCGGGGAAGTTTCAAGTATTTCCCGCAAAATTAGCAAACTAACCTAGTCCAAGTACATCCGTATCTTCCTTGAAAATCGTGAGGGTGGGTGAAAAAGTGCTTTACCTTTTGAGTTCCCAACCATCCGATTGGAACAAGTGGGGTACACATGTCGTTCATCCACGAATATGTGTAACCCTATATAATCATCACTTTCCACCATTGTTAAACCTTCGAACAGCGATGAAAAAATCAACAAAAACGAAGGTAATAGCGAGTGCGCTTATAAGCGTTATTGAAGGTTAATCATGGTTCTTTAATTGTCCGATATTAATTCCGAAATATCTGAGGATGAACTTCGTCAGTTCACCTCAGATTATTACATCCCTCTCGCATTGCATCCGGTAGTTCCGGCCGCAAATGCGTCAATAGCGAATTTCCCGCAAGGGAAGGTGGGGGTTTATACGCGCTTCTTCGAATTTGCGAACCAGCGTGTTCCTATTCCCTATTTTTGTGCTATATTTTAAACCATTATCGCTTACATATATCACAACTGCACTGTATGGGTGCGGCAAAAATAACCAATTTTGAGGTAAATTGTCGCCTGTTGGCGATTGAACCCACAGTCCATCTATTCCGCGCGTTTTACCACACATCGTGGTCAAACGGGTGGGTATCTTTCGCCAAGCGCGCAGGATCACTGCAGTGCTATACGAAGAAATTAGACGCACTGAGGGTATGGAGGGAAAAGTTTTTCTGGATTGATAGTGCATTTTTTCCCTGGATATTTGAGTTCTATACTCAAGAATCGTTACCGAGAGATGAGCGCCCAGACCCCGGATTGTATAACGTAGCGGATGCGGATACGATAAATACCAACCGCATACCGATTGAAGTGTATCCAGAAGAGTTTTTGGTGCACATGGGCATCAGTCGCAACTACTTTGGTAGTCCGGAAGAGGTGCCAACATTTTTGGATGGAAATAGCCGGGGTGGGTGCTTGTCTCTTCCTTCCTCTTCGCTTAGTAGTTGTAAGCGTTCTTCCCTTTGTAGCTTATCTAACACATTTTGTATTTGTTTGTTGTTTTGTTGCGCAGAGATGGATTTGTTCGATGTTGTTCGCTTGGCGAAGCCCACGCAGGTGATCGTAGGGGTGCGCCCCTTGAGAGATGGAGAGCAGCCAGTACTTCAGGCTACTGCAGGGCGCACGATGGTGATAGCGCAGGAGGAGACAGAGGAGGTAGGGGAGGTCCCCACAGGTGTCACTATGGCTACTCCTCTGCGTAGCTTTCCCGCTTCTGGGTCACAGATCCCTGTTGAGTTGTTGCATATAGACTCGTCGGGGAGTGCTATGGATGAGTCTGAGGAAGAGGGCCAAGGTTTAAAGCGCAAGAGATCGTCTGTAGATAATGGCGCAGGGACATCAAGTAAGCGCCCTGCTATTTCTGTCAGGCAATCATCTGAGGAGGGTGCGTCATCGCATAAAACTCCTCCCCTCAAGTAAGTACTTGTATCTTTGGATCTTCATTCCTTTAATCCGCGTTCAATACTACAGAGTAACTTTGTTACTTGCGTGCAGTGCTGAAACTGCTGTTGATGATGATGCATTTGTTGGGAATTCGCCATCCAAGACTAGTTCTGGATATGTTAGTGAGTTTGTGACTGAGAGTCCAGTGGACGAGGAAAAATCTTCTGGAGATGCGCCGAAGAATCGCCTTATAGAGGAGTTGGCGTTGGCTGCTGCGCACCAGGCATCATTGGTTGCGCGGCTACAGGCTGAATATGGGGATGAGAGTAGCCTGGTTGCACAGAAAGACAAAGAGATTGGCCTTCTGAAGGCGCAGTTGGCTGGTGCGCAGGATGAATTGAGGGCATCTGCTATGTACGACCAGAAAATTGCTGATGAGAAGATGTCGCTCATGGCCGAACTGAATCAGGAGCGCACTGGCGCAAAAGAATACAAGGCCTCCTGCCTTTGGGCCTTAAAGTATATGGAGCTAAACAAGGGGAAACTCATGTCTGACTTGGATGAATTCCGCAAGGCTGTGGAGATTCTGCTGGAGAATCAGGAGAGCAAGCTGCGCAAGCTCAGCATCGAATATGATGAGGAGTTATATCCACATTTGGTGTCAACAATTGCTGAGCGCAGATGGCTTATCAGCCATGGCTTGCGTCTTGCTGCCATGACCACGCTGGAGTCTCGAGAGGTCAAGGAGTCCTTTGGGAATGTGGTTCAATGTGCCCTAGCGCGTGGTAAGGCAGAAGCAGTAGAGGAACTGTGTGCGGCCAAGGTTTTGGCGATGCCTCCCTCCGAAGTGCCTGGTTATAATGAGAACGCTTACGGTGAGCTTGTTTCTGCTATGGAGAAGTTAAAACTGTTTGAGCTTCCTCATATTGCACAGCTGGAGCGTGACCAGGATTACCCCATAAGCGTTATCATGCAGGGTTTAACTTTGGCTAGGCACTTATCCGAAGACGCTGAGGCGCAGCTTGACTACTTTCTGAAGCCGGATGTGTCGCAGCTACATGTGCCTATTTTCGCTCGCCCTCATGACATCCTCAATCCTTTTGCCCTTGAGAAATAAATTCCATTGAAGGTGTCTTTAGAAGCCCATGAGATGAGACTTGCCAAGAAGAAGGGCATGAAGGGGAAAGCCATTCTGTGTGGTCTTGGTGCGGCTCACATTCCCAGATCTGATGGGGTGCCTGTTAGCGTGCCAACGGTGGCACCCAAGGATGCGGAGCTGTTGCAGAGGCTTAAAGATGCTGGTTGTGTGGCGCGCCAAGCGGGTAGTTCAGGGCTCAGGCGTACTCGTAGCATGTCTTGGTAGTTTTGGTGTAGTGATGTTGTGTGGTATGTCCACTTTTTGTTGTACATATGCGTGTTGAATATGTACTTTTTATGAACTTGTTATCCATAATAAAGTGTTGATTTAGAAAAATTGTATTCATATTGTATCAAGTTTGATTGTGGTTACAAGTTTTGTACTTAGTTATTTCGTCTTTGCATAAAAGATGTCTAAGAATCAAACCGTTTGTAGAAACACATTCAAAGAAAGTTACAAGGATTTATAATCACTTATATCATAATCGTGTATGAAGTTTATGACATAGTCGTGTATGACATGATCGTATATAACATAATTATGTATGAAATATACAAGTTGTTGTGTATCCATCGCGGGGTGCACAAGTTTATGGATTGCAGCGTGCTGCGAATACCATCTTAAGGGGTTTAATTGTCTTAACTCCTAATTTGTTAAACGCGAACAGTGTGCAATGATATGTATCCGTCGTGGGGTACGCATTGAACTTACTCCAACGTCTTGAGAGTAAGGTGTTTAACAAGGATGCGTGATCCGATGTTGATGGGTTTGCAACCCTCTTACTCAAAGAGTCATTTATTAGGTTTACTCATCCTTTTACCATCGTGGGTTTTTAATTAGTGCATGCACGCCATGTAGGCAAAAGATAATATAACAAACCATATTGAGACATAAATAATATGTAGACAATAAAGTAAAGTGTGTCGCGGAGTTAGCTAGAAACCGCAACATTTTATTAATACTTGCAAGTTTTTGTAAAAAGAAAAAGTAACATTTGTCTAAATGAAACAAAAATGTAAATACACGGATATTTATTGGGCACTTACTAAAGTGCGAAAGTGTCCGTGTGTTGGGTCGTAACCTTTCTCAAAGATAGCATCTCTTGAGATTGCAGATATTCCATGTGCGTTGTAGCTCACAGCCATTCATGTCACGCAGCTTGTAAGCGCCTTGTCCTAGTGCTTCAATGACCTTATAGGGTCCTTCCCACTTTGGTCCAAGTTTACCTGTATCTTCTGCGTGGCTTGCATCATTAGCGCGGTACACAAAGTCGCCTGGTCTGAATGAGGTGCTTCGAACTTTAGCATCGTAGTATCCCTTCATCTTTGACTTGGTTTTTGCCTCACGTATAGCTGCGCGCTCGCGCCTTTCTTCCAACAGGTCCAAGTCTATTCGTCGTTCGTCGTCATTGGTCGCGACATTAACTTCCGCGGTGCGGATAGTTGGCATCCCAATTTCAGCTGGTATGACAGCTTCTGTCCCGTAGACAAGGGAAAAAGGAGTGTCTCCATTGCTAACCTTGATTGTCGTGTGGTGCGCCCATAAGACATGCGACAATTCGTCCACCCATCTTCCTTTGTGATTGTCCAGGCGCGCTTTAATTCCTTCGCCTAGACTACGATTTGCACGCTCAACTAAACCATTGGTTTGTGGGTGTTTTACTGATGCGAAGTGTTGTGTGATATGTAACTCTGCACACCAGTCTTTGAACGGGTTATCACGGAATTGTTTTCCGTTGTCCGAAACAATCTCCCCAGGTAATCCAAAGCGGCATACAATATTTTCCCAAACAAAGCGTTTTACTTGATTACCTGTGATTGTCGCTACTGCCTTCGCTTCAATCCATTTAGTGAAGTAGTCTATTGCAACAATAAGGAATTTAAGTCCTCCCGCCGCGACAGGGAAGGGACCCGCAATGTAAATACCCCACTTAAAGAATGGCCATGGGGAAGTGATAGGTGTTAGCTCTTGTTGTGGTCTGCGCGGGATGGGTCTATGAACTTGGCAGTCGTTGCATTTCTTTATCACATCGCGCGCATCACGGTGCATAGTAGGCCAATAGTATCCTGAGCGCAATGCTCGCGCTATGACGAACCGTGGTCCTGAATGCATGCTGCATGAACCAGAGTGGATCTCTCGGAGTACGTAATCTGCCTGAAGAGGTCCAACGCACCGAAGCCATGGTTGTAGGAATGAGCGCCGATATAGGATACCATCTCTAAGTTCGAACCTCTGCGCTGTGCGCCGTATCCGTCGAGCGTCCTTCTGCTCATCGGGCAATTTGCCCTTGCTTATAAATTCGATAATAGGGGTCATCCACGTAGGATTCTCTTCCTCTATTACCGTGGATATCTCCATCTCCGAGATGGATTTGTTCTTTAGGATCTCCACTAAAACTTGCTTTGGCAGGTGCGCGAAGCTAGTAGATGCGATCTTGCTTAGCGCATCTGCTTTCTTATTTTCACCTCTAGGAACTTGCTTAATGGTAAACCTGTCAAAGCCTTGTATTAGCGATTTGGTCTTGTCGAGGTATTGGATCATGTTATCCTCTTTAGCCACATATTCACCCAACACATGGTTGGCTACCAATCGGGAGTCCACATTTGCTTCTAGGTTACGTACACCCATTCGATTTGCAATGCGTAATCCAGCGATTAGGGCTTCATATTCTGCCTCGTTGTTCGTGGCTGTGAATTCAAAACGCAGTGCGTAAGTGAATTCCATTCCTTCTGGATTAGTAAGGATAAGGCCAGCGCCCGATCCATCCACGCATGAAGATCCATCTGTGAACAAGACCCATGGTTCTTGTAATTCTACCTTGCTCGGTGGGGTTGCGTCATCGGTATCTGGTTTTTCGATGATGAAGTCTGCAAGTATTTGCCCTTTAACCGCAGTGCGTGGTCTGTAAGAGATGTTATACTCGCCTAGTAGCACACTCCATTTTTGTAATCACCCCGATGCGTCAGGTTTAGAGATAACTTGTTTGATAGGTTGGTCGTTAATCACTGCTATTGGGTGCGCTTGAAAGTATCTACGCAGTCTTTTGGCAGCAAATACTAACGCCAAGACCAACTTCTCCATTGGGCTGTAATTAATCTCTGTATTCTTGAGTGCTTTGCTTACAAAATACACCGGTGTTTGTATGAAATTCCTATCCGTCAGTAACACTGCGCTGATCGCTCCATGGGTCGCGGATAAGTAGACGATTAACTCCTCCCCTGGTCAGGGTGCAACTAGCTTAGGAAGCGCTGCTATATGTTGCTTAAGCTGTGTGAAAGCTTCTTCCGCTTCCGCAGTCCAACGAAAGTCTCCCTTTTTAGTATACTTCTTGAGTGTTTTAAATAAAGGAAGTGACTTATCCGCTGATTTGGACAGGAATCTGTTCAAACCGGCTAGCTTTCCATTCAGAGATTGAACTTCTTTCAACGTGCGCGGTGAAGGAAGTTGGATGACAGCCTCTGTTTTTTCTGGGCATGGCTTAATGCCATCTGGTTCTATCAAATATCCTAGGAACATGCCTTCTGTAGCGCCAAAAGTGCATTTCTTAGGATTCAACTTCATGTTGATCTTTCGTAGTGTTGTGAATGTTTCTTCAATGTCGCGCACCACTTCATCTTCAGTATGGCTTTTTATGACAAGGTCATCCACATAGACCTCTAGGTTGCGTCCCACTTGCTTCTCAAACTCATTATCTACCAGTCGCTGGTAGGTGGCGCCCGCATTCTTCAGGCCAAAAGGCATCTTTGTATAACAAAAAATGCATTGGCTTGTGTGGAAGGCTGTTTTTTCCTCGTCTTCCTTAGCCATTTGGATTTGGTGGTACCCTTTGTATGCATCCAAGAAACATTTAAAGGGATATCCGCACAGAGATTCCACTTTCCAGTCTATCTCTGGTAGTGGGTAGCAGTCCTGTGGACATACTTTATTAAGGTCAGTGAAGTCCACACACATCCGCCAACTGCCATCGCTTTTTTTGACCGTTACTGGATTGGAGAGCCAATCGTGGTAATAGCTTCTCGCATGATGTCAGCGTCCACAAGTTTGTATACTTCTTCCAGTATGGCTTTTGCGCGCTCTGGAGCCTGGCCATGCTTTTTCTGCCTTACTGGGGAATATCCTTGTCGGATTTGTAACTTGTGTTCTGAAATCGAGCGTGGCACACCAGTCATGTGTTTTGGCTCCCATACGAAGATATCCAGATTCCTTTGTAAGAGCGCGCATACAACCGCTCTACCTTTGTCAGACAACGACCCTCCAATCGACACTTCTTGTTTCGGATATTCAGGGTGAATTGCAACCTTTAGGTTTGGTACTTTAGCTGCGCTCTGTTCTGGGATATGTGTCGTTTCACATGTAATCGTGTTACACTCTTCTGGTGGTGCAACGCTGTTGTAGATGGTGACAATGCCGCCTTCTGCTAGGAATTTGAGCATCCCGTGTGCTGTGGATGGTACCGCGCGCATCGCCGAGATTCCTGACCTTCCAATAATGCCATTGTATGGCGAAGGAGATCTGATCACCATAAATTTCATCCAGGCTTTCGTGTAGTGTTCCTTATCACCAACAGCGACTAGTAGGCGCAGTTGCCCCATGGGCCATATCTTTTCTCCTGTAAAGCCAGTAAGCGCAGTCGTGGCTGGACTTAACTGTCTTTGTATCTCAGGGCGCAGTCTTTTGAAACAATGTTCATACATTATATCCGCTGATGCCCCTCCATCAACATACATGCGGTGGATATCGTGACCCCCCGCATTTATCTCAATGGTGAGTGGCTCTGCCACTGCGTTGTCCGCAGCCAAGGTGGGGAAAGAGATTTCACTTCCATGAGAAAATTTTTGGCTCACCTTTTGCCTAGTCTTTCGCTGCCATGATTGTATCATGTAGATAGTATCAGCTTTTTCCTTAGGCGCTTCCTTCTTGCCTCCAGTTTTCTGTTTGTCTTTACCGTCCTTAATATTTTTAACGAGATGGTCCAATCTGCCATCTTTTACTAACTTGTCTATTAGTTGGCGCAGTTGGACGCAATCATTAGTTGTATGGCCCTTCTGTCCATGGTAGTCGCAGTATCCATTCCCTACGCGCCGATCTTCAGGGGTGCGCATAGGTGGGGGTCTTGGAAAGTTCGCACCTTTCGTCGCAAATATTTCCTTTGGAGTTTTCGTTAGTGGGGTGTACTTGTCGTTTCCCCGTCCGCCCCCTTGACTGCGATAGCTTTTGTTACGATTGCCACTCTGTTCATTGGATTGTCTCCTTGGCTCTTCTTGTGACCTATGGTTCGAGTAACTTTTCTTGCTATCCGCAGCGGCTGCTTCTCCTTGGACGAAGGACCTCGTGTGCTTCATGAGCTCGTCAAAGGTTTGGGGAACCCTATCGTTTAACTTTTTAATCAGATCTGGGTTATTGATTCCATTCATAAACCCCGATATCTTTAGTATTTCTGGGCACGCCTTGACCTGTATGCATTCGTCCTTATAGCGTTCCATGAAAGCGCTTGTGGATTCCCCTTGGCACTGTTTTACCCTAGCGAGCTCGACAGGGTTTTTGGCGCACTTCTTCCTCTGAGTAAAGTTTAAACGAAACGCCTTTCGCAACTCTTCAAACCCACCGATGCTTCTGTGTGGAAGCTTACTGAACCAGTTGCGCGCATTCCCTACTAATGTAGAGTTAAACATGTGGCACCACACAGGTTGTGGCCAATTTTCGATAGTGGCTGCTGATTCGAAAATTTTTAGGTGATCATCAGGATCACCTGTCCCATCATATGTTTTGACATTAGCAGGCATGCGCCTTCTCTTATTTTCCGAAAAGTCGCTGATGCGCCTAGTGAACGCATCAACATTTTGGCGACGCAAGGGACGAGACATGTCTTCGTCTTCCTGGTCGCGGTATTTTCCCCTTGATTTCCAGTGTCCTGTTTCTTTGTCCTCGTTGTCCGAGGAGTCACTTGAGGATGAGCTTACTCTTTTGCGACGCTTGCGCCGACTATCATCGGAATCCGAGCTTGCTCCTCTGCGGCGCTTGCGCCGATTATCCTCAGAATCAGAGCTTGAAGGGCTTTCGCTTGGGGAGCACCGTCGCCCGAGCTTATCATGAACCCTGCGACTACCAAGCCTAGTGTGGACATTGGCGCGCCGTTCCCCATCTTCATGCTCCTCCAGATACTGAAAGTCGGCTGCTTCGTCATCCACAACCTTCCTTCCAATCCTAGTAAACACTGGGTGTTTGTGGTTATCCTTCTCGCGTCTTTCCTTTCGGTAGCGCGGTGGGGATGCCTCATGTTCAGGGTCGAAGTTGAGCCTGGCGTGCAGACTTTGGCTTGACCTCTTTTTCGCCTCCTCCCGCATGAGTGCAGCCAAGGCTTCGTAGTTTTGAGATACGAAATCACTTGGCGCTAGTTCAGGCGTGACTCCTTCTAGCGCGAGGGAGTCTGTTTCCAAAACAAGATCCTTGTTTCGGATAGGCGCATTTGGTGGCTCAGTGAAGTTTACTTCTGGCATGGTGAGAGGAGTGCGCTGTAGGTCTACCGCGCTAGTACTTGTTGTAGTAGCATTGGTAGTCATAGTGAGCGGTTCTATTGGAGTAAAGAGCAGATCTGAGTACGATCCTAAGCTTCTGGGCGTACTGGTTGTCCCAGAGGCCTGCTTAGAGGCCGCATCAGTTTGCTGTTTCTTCCCTAGTAGGTCGTCATGCTTTTTCTTCGCATGCGGAGTCCGCTGACTTCCGTGTTTTGTCATTCTAGTTCTTAGCAAAGTTCTTAGTGTGGGGTCCCACGGATGGCGCCACTTGTTGATACAAAAGTTGGGCGTTCCTTGATTCAGTACCAATCAGATCTTAATGCTTGAGACCTGCGCACTAAGAAAACAAAAAGACACCGTTAGGCTTATCGTGGGATTGTCTCCCACGATTATCCTCCGGCGTGAGAGTAAGTAATCGGTTTTTAAGGTTTAGTTGAAGAGTTAGGGTTTGTAAGTCATACCTTTGTGAGGGCTGAGGTGCCCTCTATATATGGATACGAAATCCTTGTTGGTTTCGTGTTCCCCAATCTTTGGTCTATCCCGCGTAGGGCGGTTAATTGATATATATCCCATAAATAGAAGATATACTATCAAAACCATAAATAACATTGGGCTTGGGCCATCGTGAGCCCAAACCGCTATCGTGATAGCCCATTCGTGATGGGCTTGAGTCCAATCGTGATGGACTTGAGTATGGGTCGGGTTCGTGACCCGAATACGAACTATACGTCATCATGTATAGTTCGATGCAACGCACCGAGATTAAGTCCTTTCTCGTTGGTTCTAATCTTATCGGTGAGTAAACCCTTAATGATTACTTATGACTATCCTATTTATCTTTCTTCCTACTTTTCTACAGACGATAGAATGCATAGGCGATCTAATAAATAGGAGAGGAAGGGGCATGGCGACCCAAGCAATGCTCAGCTTGACACAGAGGTTATCAATGCACTAATAAAAGTCACCAAAGACATCAACATATAAACTTTAATTAATGGGAAAGCAATTTTAAGGGGATTCGAAGTGCATGGTTAAATCCATGATCACAAGACCATCAATCCTGACCAATTAAAGTGTACTAATACAATAAAACAAAACTACTTAATGAATTAAATACATGCAGGACCTTCTTACAGCTCTTGTATCTTCGTTCAAGGTGTGTCTTGTGTTGCTACTTCGTCTGAATTCGGCTTAGGGCTTCTGTCCTTCGTATATCGTACGTACCAAAAGTAAAAAAATCTTTGAAATTCGTCTGGCCTTGGGGTATTTATAGTTTCTGTCTGAGGTAAGATGCGGCGCATTGAATAAGTAGATGCGGCGCATTGACTTAACTTCACGTGGGGTCCAAGGTTATTATATTCCAGAATATTCGTACACCGCCTTGAGATGCGGCGTATCTTCATTCTTAGATGCGGTGCATGTCCTTGCTGTCTTGGATCATATCTTGTGAAATCTTGATAGTGATGCGCCGTATAGAATAAGTAAGATGCGGCGTATCTGGAGCAGAATGATCTTGATCTTGTACATTTCAGTAGACTCTTAACTTCTTGCTTGTTTTGCTCCATAATTAGTCCAAAATCGCCAAGTTTCACATAATACTTGTTTTTACCTGAGAATTACAAAAGTAAACATTAACGTATCAATTCTCACAGATAATATAATAAAACAAGTCAAATAAATAGGATAAATGACGGTAATAAAATGTACTTATTTGAGTTCATCAAACACGCCAATGCCCCTAGAGATATGTGAGAATAGTTTCTTAAACGTCTCATTTTAAATGGTTTATATGTCATCCATCCTTTTGTTATAGATACCATGTTGAACATTAGACATGGATCAAATGTCATTCTAATTGTTCAACTATTATGTTTCTCGATATAGATATTGAACAAGATTACCAAGTGGATCAAAATTCATCTTAATCTCATTTTGGTACGGCCATATAAACATCTGTCCAATTCATCGAGGGGGCCAATAGTATCTAACTCCATAACATGTGGATGAACAAATCTCTTTTTGACTGTCGTGTCATTCACGTGTTTCATATCACCCCTGAAGATGGTTTTTATAACTACCTTATTCAGGACAGTGTTTAACCATATCAAGGAATGAAATTCCACGCATATAAGACCTACTTGCATCTCAACTCTAAGGATAAGAGACATAACCACTTGCGAGATTCACTATTGACGACGATCCATGTAGCGAATGCTCGTAGTTTGGGTCAGTCCAATTTTCATCACAATGAACAACATGTAAGTTTGGTAAATACTTACCAACACGCTCACATTTTCCTTAATTTGATGATACTTCCATATCGTCAACTGGCAATGGACAATTTTAGAATAAATAAATTATTCATGGATTAAACATGCAAATATAGAACACAGTAGTATAAATGAAGATGATCATACAAGGTATATCAATTCATTATATAATACGACTGCTTACAGTTCCATTATCCAAATACTAAAAACAGATATGCATAAGACTACTCATAGGTCGGAATCCGATGTTCCCACCATGATCGAATCATGTTGTACAAGACAGCAAGTAGTCATCTAAGTAAACTTTGAGAATACTTGTTTCAAAACTCATGAAAGGTTTAAATGATGATTGTCCTTTGTATGTGTGCATTCAAGTACAAGACGAGTATTGCAACAATACATTCCATAGGGTGTTTGAAGCTAGCAAAACACCTACATTAAACAGTCATCTGAACAGTTTCTCAAACTGTAAAGTATTCTTATTCTTTTAATGTATAACGCATTAATGCTCTCAGTTGAGCACATCTAGTCAGCAATGTCATCATTCATGATGAAATCCTACCACGACTAGGGTTTAGCATCAGCTCAGTTAAATAAGCATCAGTGTATGCAAACAAAACAGAGCTCCTCAAATATCCGTAAATGTTTGAACATATCTTTGGTCTTTTGTAGGTCCATTATAATGTTCGTTTAACAATTATCTAATGACTTTCACTTAGATATTTGTTGTTATCAACTCATCTTGCATTGATGCAAATGATGTAAATAGTCCAATGCATAATATGACTTACATAATGAATCCTTCAGTTAAACTTAAGGTTTCCATTCATGTGTTCAATCTCATCAAGTGAGATAGATCATTGAGACTCCCCTCAATAACGTGTCATATTGTGTTTAGACTTAATAACCGCATATGTTTATTCTAATAAACATATATATAACAAGGTTGTATGTCTTATTTTATAAATCCTTTAAGAGAAACTTCATTCCAAGCTAAGGATTAAAGTCTAGCTTAGATGGAATATTGTTTCTAATATGTTAATGACATATGAGATTTAGGAAAATAAATACTGTGCTCCAACTTGCTCTCAGTGTACTTAGGAGTAATCTTATTAATCAAAATCAAATTAATCATTTTATAATTAACTTAAGATCTCTGCTCCTAGATGCATGATCTAATCCACACATAGATTCTTTTATCTTGTGTACATAATAAAGATTATATGGATTCATAAACACTTTTGGTTACTCATCGTCCTCGCAAAGGTAATCAACAAGAAAAGTGTTTTGATATCCTATTGTCATATTTCATTTACATGAAAACAGGTATGACAATTAATCATCTTTATACATTTAATGTTTGTAGGTAGGAAGATTTAGTCATAGTCAATTTCTTGAGTACGAGTAAACTCCTTTTACTACGTGTGCATTAAATGTGTGTACAAGTTTGTCCTTTTGAGTCTTCTCATCAAGAAACTCATTCTTAACCTCACAGTCTAACTGATTGGTAAGAGATCAATCAAGCTCCATGAGTGATTGTCTTCCAAGGACTGCATCTTAACATCCATAGTTTTAAGCTATTCATCAGATAAAATATCTAACAATGCATTTCTGTAGTTAGCAGGTTCACTATGATCCTCCAACTTATATCCCTTAGCATTGATATAAAAAAACTATATCATTCAGGTGCAAGAGGTATCCTTGCGGATTTATGAATGAGAGATATCAATCTATGGTTTAACATATGCATGTTCAACCTTAGTATGACATTAGCAAGTGTACTCAGAAGGTTGATCTTGAATAACTTCAAGATCTAAAGGTGCTCCCACTTGCTTTTGTATGTAGAGACTAATCTCTAGATACTCAGCATCTTGAGTAACAATGAATTGTTTTCAAGTGGGACATCCAGAATACATCGTTAGTTCTTGACTCTAGTTTGTTAATTACTTACTCTTAGGTAGTTAACACATTCAGAACTTCAATCAAGACATAATGAGATTCATCCCATGCCATAATACAATGGTGTCTTAAATTCCTTCTAGGTTGGAACCATATTGAGTGTACACATGGCACATCCAATTTTCTAACCTTGATAGCTTTGGAGGTAAAACAGTTTAAGTCATCAAAGATCAAACAATGTCAATAGAGTTTGATTTTTCATGATGGACATACCATAAAGTTGTGGTATTCCATTTGGACTGATGTCGTGACTATCACACAACTCATTAGATAAACTTATACTTTTTGGCTAACATATCTGCCAACCAAGTCAAACCTGATGACATCAATAGTAATTTTAGCCTACTGCATACTTTACTTCATGTGTATGTTTTGACTAGAAAACATAAAAATTTAATATTATACGTCGTAAGTGTACATGTCTTAACAAGAAGACATAACAAATTAACGTCTTACTTTACGTTATAAGTCTTTCAACAATTAACAGAATTGATGTTTGTGTCTTTACAAGAGACCTAAACATATTCAACTAAAGTAATTACGAGCGCCGACACTTGGCCTCAATAGTAAATTCAAGTTAATTTCATACTTCATGATTATGACTTTACAAGAAAACATAATCATATTTACTAAACAATTCAGTGAATATGTTGAAGTAGCTTTTCATGTTATCTTGATATTTGTTCTAATTAGGGCAACATACATTTTATGTGTAGAAATCCTAGTAGAATCTTAGTTTCTTACTTTGCAGTCAAGAAAAACCATTAGTCATATTGTTATATGTTGTACCTTGCACACAATTAAGATTCCTCCCACTTGTGCATGGCACAACATCATGAGAGTATACAGACAACACTACGCTCGTTTTTTTGTATGAGCAATATGACAATGTCTAAGATAACATATGATTTTTAGTCAAAATCAAAATATAGATACGTAGAACTTTATCGTTTTAATAATGAATCATGCATAACAATTTTATAGATAACATTTCAGGAAGCAACATCAGGAACACGACAAGTTATCTTATAAAAAATTTATGCAATGGTTCTTATATAAACTATGATGCTTAACATGTGGAAAGTAATGTATTATTTCAAGACAATCTGAAAATAAGATGGGCAACTTGCAAGGTAATAAAGCTTACAGCTCTCACTGAATTAGACAACATTGCATGTGTTTCGTCACCAGTAATATAATCACGTAGCTCCCACTGGATTAGACAACATTTATAAGTGTTACGTCACCAGCTAAGAGTGAGTGGCGATTGGATACTTTCCTTCTTTCTTTGAATATCTACACATTATTGCTAATGTGAGTCACTTTGACTAGTAAACATGTACTTAGGTATTCAAGAAAGTGCATCAAGTTCTAACATATAGATGATGGGCTAGCCATCATTGCTATTTTAACTTGAAAATAGGCATGCATTTCCTCCCTAATTGGTCTACTTTACCACAAGGGTATGTAGGACCTTAGTGGGTTTATTGGGTTAAGACAAACTGCTAGGTAATCATGCTAGTAATTGCCTTTACCAATTTGTGGTTTATTGATATTTCCGTTTTCTAATTATTTAAACTCATTTTAGTTTGGTAGCTATAGAAAACGTGTTCGATAGTTATCCAAATATCTTATATTTCTTCAATGTTTCAAAACCGAAACTGGGGTTATAAAACAACCTTGAAAGAATAAGATGTGTAACCATACTTAACCGTTTTGACTTTTACAAGACATCACGATTTCTAGAGTAGGTGTTCTTTGAGTTTGATTAGAATTAGGAAAATTTAAATATTCCTATTATGGCCTTTCCTCATAAAGAAAAAAGATAGGAATAAGTCTCTTTCTTACAAGGAAATAGCGACTTAGTTCATCCTTTTAACAAGAAAAGAACAAACTCTTGTTTACGGTTGTGTTGCATTAATTCATTAATTGAATTTATAAAGTTCATTTTTAATATTTTCGATAATTATCCTTTTGTAATTTAACTACCTCATGTTTACAATTTAAAACAATTAATTTTACAAAAGGGCTAAGATCTACATTGTGCTTCTATTATCACATCAGTTGATCTGCTAGCAATAGTAGATTCAATTGGTAGGCGACGATCACCAATTGTATTATGGGTGTGTTTGGCAAAAAGTGCTGGTGCTGATGCTCTAGTGCTGGTGCTGGTGCTGAAAAAGATTAAAAATGTAGCCTTTTTTTTGTAGTAGTGTTTGGCAAACTAGCTGTAATTGTAGATTAAAATTGTAAAATGACGTAATTGGACATACAAATAACAAATCCAATATGAATAAGAATAGTAGATAAAATTATTGATATAAATCATAAATATGTAGCATTGCATGAAAATCCATGTAAAAGTACAAACAACGTTAAAATGATGTTAAATTATCATCCACGATGCGCATTCCATATTGAAGTAGCAATATCGTTACGTATCTCCTTCATCTCATTAGATGCTCCTTCAGAATTGTTTTCATTGTTCGTTTCATGAGTATGAACATCGTGAAGTTCGTCTCGTGGTATATAATCCGGATTGTCGTCCATCACCGTAAACATCATGTCTTCTTGTGAGCTGTTACGGATGTAGTTATGTAAAGCAAATGTAGCGATAATAACATCAATCTGAGTTTGCACGCTAAATTTAAGCATTCCACCAAGTATTTTCCATCGTTTCTTTAAGACTCCAAATGATCTTTCCATATAACTCCGTAAAGATGAATGCTTGCGGTTGAAAGCTTCTTGCATGTTGTTTGGTGGCTCATATTCAAACTCAGATTGATGGTATCTTGTCTTGGAATATGGAACAAGATATCCGTTTCTATCGGGATATCCTTTATCTACCAAATAGTATTTACCTGGTAAAATAGTTAAGAAACAAAATTAGTAATTCTACAAGTAATATAGAAATATTTACGTAAATAATATATAGTTACCTCTAGGTGGTTTGGGAAAGTTCATTAAAGGTGTGTTGATAGCGTGAAGAAAAACTCGTGTATCATGTGCTGATCCTTCCCATCCCACAGATATAAAAGTAAAACACATATCAAAATCGCAAGTTGCCATTACGTTGAAAGTAGGTACCCATTTTCTACCTTTATAGGGTACTTGTTGCTAGCACATATAAAAAACACTATGGTTCAACATGTTAATCTCTCATTGCTAAAACTATGACCTTATAATAAAAACTTACCATGCATGTTGCTAGCACTAACATATTCCAATTCATAAAACATGTCTCGAGAAACATTCAGAAGCAATGTGTTGCCATATTAAACTTGGAGTTAAGTTATATATCAATCTAATGAAAATCGGTTGTTGTAACAGTTTTAATTCGATTTCTTGGTGTCAACACTATCTTGATTCGGTATCTATAAAGTAAATTAGAGGTTCTTTTCGAATTTTTTAATGTGTAGATTGGAATCGATTTTCTTCCTTCAATATTTTTAGTTTGTAATTTGGTTTTTAACCAATGTTTTAAATCTATTATAAAATATATTGAACATCTAACAGTTTGTTATGGGTTTTTAACCAATGAATATTTCTCATTGTATGTTCAAGTCTCCTCTATCAATCGGGTGTACAGATGTGCTCACAAAGAGAGGTGCACATGTATATATTGATTTCTTTTTATTCGTCTAAATGTTATTATTGTTACTGTTACCAGATTCGATATATTAATAAATATATAATCAGAATATGATCTTACGTGTTGGAGTTGATGAATAGTCCTGTTGATATCTGAGAGGTGACCTTGCCGCTTTGCTTGTTTCCGGAGTATGAGGTTGTGAAAGATGAAAGCTTGCTAGGGTTAATATGGATTTATAATAGAACATTGGTATTAGGAAGGGTATTTTGGTAAATTTGCAAATTATAATCTCCAGGATTTTCTGAAAAGTTCCTATGAGGAGCTTTTTTTTTGGCGATTATTTTGCTAGAGTTTCAATAATCTTGCGCAGCCAAACGAGGCTACTTTTTAGATGAGAGCTTATTTTTAAAAAAATAATCTTTAGCTCCCATAATCTCCCATAAGAAGTTGCTGCCAAACACACCCTATATGTACAACTCTTAGATCCTTATGGGACTCATGGCATCTAGTGTCAAACAACTAGTGTCTGTAGGCATGTTTAGTCCCATCTTTGTCTCGTGTCAAGGTCTCACCGCTTAACTCGATTAAGTAATCCAATTTGAGAACGTGTGAGAATATATCTAGGTCCCACGCATAGAGAATAGTCACATTGGGTTACAATTCAACCTAGGTCCCACGCATAGGCAAAAGGTAATTGCAAGTGTTCTCAACGATTGGACGACATGACTTAAATTTTTAAGGGTAAAATATTTTGATGTTAATCAAAAAACGTGTACGAAAAAAGCATGCATTCATTCTTAGTAGCACAAGTTAAAAACTTTTCTTAACTTAAGTCTAATAATTGTTTTAATTTATGTGTGTCAAGTTGTCCATTTTCAATACTAATATAAATCCTAAGTGGATTATAATTAAGTTTGGACAATACACTAAATAAATATACAAGCTTAACAAGTTTAAGTGTTATTTAGAAAACAATGATTTTAAGTTTCAAATTCAAATTTAAACTTAGTTAAACTAAATCATAAGACTTAGTTTAAATTGGTTTGTGTTTCGTTTCAAGTTTTTAGAAAATAATTTGCGTTTTACATATAATCATAGCATATATAAAAGCAACCAAACAAACACACAACCACAATATGCAAAGCCTCAACCGATGAAAATCCTATGCTTGGTCTCATGAGCCATCACGAGAACCAAGAGTCAACTAGGGACATGATACACAACCACACGGAGGGCTCCCACTTGCTCCAAGACGATCATGAGCAAGTAAAAGCCCATTATGCACATGAAATATTGATTATATCCGATCAGTTTTTCTGTCTTTGGAGGCCCAAAATGTCTAGAAGAAGACCTCCTCTTGCTTCGGCCCAAACTAGAACGTTGTAGGTCCATGTCTTGTGAACCTACACAAAAAAATTTAGCCCAAAATACCTTACCAAGCTCCTGGAAATCGCGTTTTTCTGCAGTTCTTCCAGCAACCATTCTTCGGTATGAAGTCTTTCATTCTTTTGCCATTCGATTACAAGCTTTGATTACATAATATATTAAGTAAAATAAAAATAATATACTTCCTATATATTGTAAAAATTCCCAAACAATGGCAAAACCAAAATGAAATACATTACATAAGTGCCGAAACAATGGCAACCCCAAAAACAAGAAATCAACGATAAATCACAACAACACAAGGCACAAGTGGTCTAGGTTTTCATCGGCTTTTCGTATACACATAATAATACAATAATATTATGAACAAAACAAGGTGTTGGCTAACTCCATGGTCAAACATGCATGTATTTGCCACGGATACAAAATTAATAACAAGAATTCAATAATTAGCCAACGAAACGAAGAAATTAATTAACTAGAATTAAAAACCCCGAATGGTACTCGTGTCAAATGTCCTTAGGTTCAAAACCCATTGATATTAGGACCTTCTAATTATCATTTTACCACAGAAAATTAAGCCATAGGGTCTGATTTGAAATCATTTCACAAATCGATCAAAATAATGCGTTTCACATTTTACGGGTACCCGACAAGTAAACAAATCGATCACTATAATGCGTTTCACATTTTACGGTTACCCGACAAGTAAACAAATAAGCATATGCATAACAAAGGGCTATGAGGTAAAAAATCACAGATCCTATCGACTTTTGAGAAAAAATAGAGCCCTAGGGGTTGTTTTAATTGGTGGTTTCAAAAATCATCAAAAAAACACCCGTTTTAGCCACTTTTATGCATACCCGATAATCATATGGCACATATGATGGCTCGTGATACCGCTATAGGTAATGTTGAATATATAATAACATATTAAACAAGTAAACGCAGCGAATAACATCACCAACAACGGATCCATATAGCCATATGATCAATCAATAAATAAATACAACGATTATATACCTTTGTAGTGTGATCACGGATTCACCAATACACCAATACCTACGAATGAAATGAGAAACCTTAAGAGATCGATGAAGTCAATCTCTTCTATGTGTGAAACACACTACACGTCCTTGATCACCAATTGATGCTTGTCTTGACCCCGTAACAATGATCCTTGCAACACCAACAATAGAATATGCAAATAAGGGATGGAAAAAAACACAAAACCCTTAGGGGGAGGGAGTGTGTGCTGTGAGTTATGGAGAGGGAGAAGGGGGAGAGAATTTCTCTCCTATATTGTGGTAAGTACTTATGGCTAATTGATTTGATTTAATGGTGATTAATCTTATCAATTTGCATGTTACACTTAGCACCTAGGAAAAATTCCATTTTCCTTCCAAGCCCTCCCATAGGCCGGCCATATAGTGGGCCCTCAATGGGCTTGCCCATTGTTGGTCCAATCCAAAAACGCTATGTCCAACTTAGTATTTAATGGCCCGTTATAGATCTCAAGTTACGTAGTCATTTATATATTATAAATAAGATAATTACAATCTATAAAACGATGTCTCTGTGTATAAGTGTGTGACCCCACAGGCTCACATATGTCTAGCCATATAATTATTTATTATGACATGAGCATACTCCAACAATTTTGGGGTGTTACCGATGGTATCAGAGCCACAGGTTATAGAGAACTAGGTATTTTAGAGAACTGGATATTTTCGAAAACCTAGACAATAACTATTTTTACGAAAACTTAACCCTATGACTGTCACGTGCCTGCCTGCCAAGCCAATGCCTCGCGTGTGGTTATACTTGATGTGATATTTAATGATATGCTTGATGATATATTTGATGTGATATGTGCATTTCAATTTGATGGTTTATATTTCCCTTATTTTAGCTATCCACTATAAGTATTTTCTTATACTTACGCCTACGCACCGAACCTGTCACAGAGTTACGCTATTTCCTTGCGTAACCACATTATTTGATTCCGAGTTTGGACACCTGTTGTGGTTTTAAAACGATTCTAAAGTAAGGAACATATTACTAGTGTAACTAAACTGAGTATCCCAAAATTCATTGATCCTCGGTTGAGGGTAGACTAATCACCTATAATTAACCAGGGATAGTGGGGACATGGCCTGATCACCTATGTCTCATAAATGAATTTTGCGATACTGGGAGTACTTATAACAGGATTATGTTTTGGGTTGAATTTCTATTTTTTAATTTTGGGAATGGTAAAGATTTGCATATGTACACGAGCACCGAATATCACGAAGGTTTACTCCCACACACGACACACCGACATCGCGAAACTTCACGAATTAAAAGACCCGTCGAATCGCTATACCTTTCCGCATATATGGAGTGCTTGTCCGCCGCCGTCTGATTATATACGCATCGGGTCGGGTTAAAACCGATCGGTCACCGTCTTGAATTCGAGTTGTTTATTTTAACTCGTCCGATATTGTAATAAGCACGTTTGAGTTTATTGTAGTGCTTGATTTTGGCTTTATTTGAATTTGGATTGCTTGATTTCTTTATTTTTGGGTCTCGTTGTGGATTTGATTTTGCTTCTTTAGCCTCGTTTTTTTCTGGTTATGTTACAGTCATCGCAACCCCAAACTTTACACTCAATGAATGAACCGAGTTAGATCACTAGTCGTCTAAGAATGACTCTTCCATAGCACTTGTAAGATGAATCTCTTGATGGAAGTAAACAACGAAATAACCAATGAATCTTTGGCAAGACCTAGAAAACCTACAATAGGTCGATCTGTAACCCGACAGAAGCTTTAGGAGCTTATGTAGCAACCCGAACCCCTATTTTTGGAAAAGATACCTAACATTTCACTTATCCTTCGGGAATACGAGTAGCCTACCTTAATACCCCTTTATAAAACAATGAACTACGATACGTTATTATACGGAATGTATATATAAATCGATACGATATTTTGAAAACGTTATTTGGGGAAAACTATCTTGTATACGTTATTTTGGTACTCTATTTCAACATACTGTTTTTAAAACTATCTGGTATGGTCAACATTGGTTTCGCTATTTTTAAAGACATATTATATTGATGTACTGTCTTGGGAACCGTTTTGGACACACCATTTCGAGATACACTATTTATTTTACTAGATATAGGAATACACTGATACGTTATTTTGAAAACGTTACTTCGGGAAAAACTATTTTGGATACGTTATTCTGGGAATGCTACTTTGACAATGCTATTCTGACATACCATTTCAAATACTATTTTGGACGGTCAAAACTGGTTACACTACTTTGAAGACGTGTCGTATTGATATAATATTTTGAGAACTGTTCCGGATACACTGTTGGTATACTATTTTGAGAATCGTTTTGGATACACTATTTTGAACACACCATTTTGAGACACGCTATTTTGGAAACACAATTTTGGAATACTATCCGTAAGCTATTTTGAAAACAGGGTTATTTCCCCCGACCCCTCAATTTGTGAGAAAGCTCGAGTACACCGCATTATAAGCCGCTGAGTCGGACGACCTCATTAGTTTCCTTAGGAAGTAACCCATTAATTAAAATGGACACCTTAATGGTTTAGTCGTACGAATTGTACCTTGAAGACTGTAAAGGAGATAATAGCACTCATGAGAAAGCATTAGCCTTAGGTGGTAAGTAGAGTCACCTGTATTAACCATGATAATGAGGTTCGCCCTAGTATTCGTGTTTCGAAGTTGATACTGGTTTAGATAATTCGAATTCTGTTCGTAAGGATTTTGTACATACCATGGATCATAAACCATTTACCCGAAAGATCATTAACCATTTCGCACCTTTACACTTTGACCGTGGGCCCATAACCCACATGTCGTCAACTATAGCACACTACATAGCATTCGTTATCCTTTTTACTCATCCTAAACATGTTTTATTTTTCAACATTTTTGTTTTAATAGTCGCCGCTGATGGGGCATATTAGCCGCGATATAAATAACTTCAAATCATTACCTTAACTTCGTATATACCTATCTCATTCTCACATACATTCGTACCTTACCGCGTTTTTACTCTCGTATTTTGACTCATCCCATTTTGGTTATCTACGCACTTAAACAATATCGTTTTATTTCAACTTTTTACGAACCATCATACTTCAATTACATTCTATATTTTCGCTATTATTGAACATTTAATAATCAAAGTGTCAAATGCAACTATGATTTTACTACATACTATAACATGCTTATCATCATATTATTTCACTTTTAATTCGTTACCTTAACAATTATATCAAGCTTTTCTATAAGTAACCAACCCACTTACTATATCATTTCACATTCCATTATTATTACCACTACACACACATTCACGCAAACCGTTTTCAATTATTTCACCGATCGTTTTGCGGTCATCCTACAAAATGTTTTATTTGACCTTACCATTATTTTATAAACAATGAATTAATTTCTTAACATCATTCCACCAGTTATTTTACAAATCGATTTACTGTCTCACTAATATATCACAAACTGCGATTTTGTTATATTTTATAAACAATGAATTATTTTCCTACTGCCATATAAATTGTTTTACAACTCATTATACAAGCTATCCTATTATTACGTAATAAACCGATTCGCTACCTTACTACTATTTCATAAACCAACAAGCAATTTCACAAAAAATTTGTAAACTATGTTGCAATTATTCTACAAGTTTTACTACGGCCTTATGAACCATTTTACTCTCCTGCGAGCTGAATTAGCCACTGTTTGATTTGAAAACAACAAAACTGTGTTACTATTATCTTACAAATTATTTCGTCATTATTTCCCAAAACTATTTTACTGTCACCCGACGAACCGTTTTGCTACTAAATCACTAAGTAAACTACAGCTTTGCTAATATTTTACAGATAACAAATGATTTTCTTATTACTCTATGCATTGTCTTACGAATCATCTCCCAAGTTATTGTGTAACCCGATCTTCATCTTTCTAACAAATCACAAATTTAACTATGGTTTTGTCATTATTTTATAAATGATAAGTCGTTCTCTGTCACTCTATAAACTGTTCTATAAACTATTTTATAAAGTATTTTACAATCACCATGTGAACCATTTACTTTCATGAAAAATATTTTCATACTATTACTTCATAAACAAAATAACCAATATTTCCCTTTGAAAATAGATCAAACCTTAGAAGTGGATTCCACACTTTCGCCCTCGACTATAGATAACAACCTACCAAGCCTTGATACTATTTCATCACTAAATAAGTTACCTCATTCGTTTCATGCGATTAGATTCCCTGATTAGTAGTGCATGCGTTGAACTAGGTTGTCAATATACCATCGCTCTTAAGATATTGTACCCTCTAGGAATTCTAGACAGCACAGACTCGAAACCCCTTTCTTTTATGTAACCCGCTTCATTGCAAAGCTCTGACTTTCTTTTATGTAACACGACATCTGCACCAGGATGCCAAGAGATCTTAGCCTACCTAGCGACTATTGATACCCGACCTGACCTTGAAAACAGGAAGGACTCTTCTCAACATAGCGACGAGCTGATTCAGACCTCTTAGGTCACTAACGCAACCATTTAATTCATAATACCTCTTAGCGCTGAGTTATCCTTTTCAGACCGCCAGTACAACAATTTCGGTCAGGATACCTTTTAGTACTGTATAAACAAGTTGGATACTTACATTTACGAGCTTCGCCCGATATTAAGTATTGAACCCCGCGCAGCACTGGCAACTGGATCCTTTTCCTTGGATATTTAGAAGCATAGGTGGACATATATGCTCGACTACCCTTCTTCGCTTATATTCTTACTTTTAAAGCTTTCTTAGAATGCTTTTATATAAACCTTGAAATTCGTAGTGATATTTTTCTGAAATACCTATTTTGATGGTTAAATTCTTCTGGTCAAACTTTACTAAACTTTTGTTGAGAGATGTCAAACGTCAATTTTTGCGAAAAATTATCTTATCCATACCATGATTAAAAACCTGTTTTACAAAACTTTCAATCTTTTGAAACTGTATCTTACGTAACTATTAAATTTCCCCAACAAAGAAATTTGTAATACTTGGAAAGTTATTTTGGTCAAACTCGTATAAACACCTACTCAAATAAAATTTTCAAACAAATTTTTTATCCATTCCTCTGGAGAGGAAAACACACAATTTCAAAGCAAAAATCTTGAAGACTAGTCATCACGCCATTTTTGACACCTTACATGTATCAAGTTGAACTTTTGTGTCACTAGGATATGGACCATATATTGGATTAAGACCATGAGGATTTGAGAAGAGACCACGCTGACAAAATTGTGAAACATCGTGTAGTTAAGACTTAAACTGTTTCCTCCTATTAAACTTACTTCAGGGATCATTGTACCTCACCAAATCACGAGAAGGGAGACAACTTATGGCAGACCACCTAGGTACCCTCCCACAGGTAAGGAGAAACCCTTAAAACAACCTAGTGATACCCGAATATGTTACTAGTACCATAACCTTTTCACCGACACCGTTCCGATAGATAACTTGAACTAAATCGCGAGGACGCGATTCCTTTTTAGGGGTATGTGATGTTACAACTGACAATTTTCCAAAACTTATTTTACTAGCCAAAACGTTTATTTTTGAAATCCATTAGCTTTTAAACTTCTCTAAACTTGCTTGGGTTTGAAAAACCTTAGATATCTTGTTAAAACGTGAGCGTTATTCATTTATTAAGCCGTCACAACCTAAAATACACAAAACAAATCAATTTATGAAATAAATTAACTCCGAGAAAGTTATACATATTAATACTCGTTTTCATTGGAAAAATTATTTCGGACTCAATGGCGCAAGTCTCGAAATTTAAAACGGCCATTTGTTTTGTCAAATGGGCCCCACAAGACTTTTACTAAAAGAATAGTCAAATTACAAAATCTACGCCCTCCCTAATATTACACCGTCGCATCTCCAGTTTCAATTGTACATGTTTGGTCCCTCCTAGGGTATAAAAAGGGATATTTTTAGGGTTTTCTCATTTATTATAAACACTCCACCGGAGTTCACTGTTTCGGCGCCGCCAACTTTTCCGGTGACATTTTTCGACGAGTCCTTTTGGTTACCGTACGAGTAGATCAAGACCAGGAGGGTTAGATCTAGGGTTTTGGAAGTTGGAGAAGATATTTTTCTAGGGATTCGGAGCAACACCGCCGCGACCCCCACACGCCGCTGTGTACCACCATCGTCCGCCACCTTCTTCCCCAGCCTCTCTCTCTTTTGGGGTAAGGCTCACGCGCCATGTTTACTTATTATTTTCATTTTTATTTTAACCCTATTCGGTTTCTATTAAACCCAAATGACTTTTATATAAAACTAATTAAAAATGATTGTTTTCAAAACAAAACTCGTGTAGATCTTGATGTTTTAACGCGTGACTCATGTGACTCGTTACCGAGTCACTTGACTCGTCCGAGTCAACTCACGAGTTGAGTTGACTCGGAGCTTATTGTGTTTGTTTCGTGTTTATTTTTATTATTTTCGTGCTATTATTAGACTTTGTGTGGAATTGATGTTGTTTGCTTCACGTTTGATTATTTATTTGTGTTGGCCGATTGAGTTTTTAGTCGAATAGGAGGTGAGTCGTGACTCATGGGAGTCACGACCTTGATGTGGTTGTTATTCGAGTCTTTGTGTTGGAGTCGTGGTGATGTTTCATTATTTAGTCGAGTCTTGGATTTGTTTGTGACGTTGTCAGTTACAATAAGGCTGTGAAGCTAAAAATGGTGATTTGTGGTTTAGTTGAGTCGCGGTTCACAAGGAAACGACACCCAAGGGGGTGCGTTGTTCCAGTCGACTAGGGTGCATCATTGGCTCGGTTAATAGCAGTAAACACCAAGGGGTGTGTTTATTTCATTGCGTTGTGAATGGATTTGAAATATAAGTTTTGTGTTTCAGTTTGTGTTTGTGCAAATGTTTATGGTATGCGTTTGGATTTGTGTTGGTGAAAAGAATTCGGTTTGGATTTGTTATTGGGCCATAGCCTATTATAGCCTCAAAGGGTGCATTTGGTTTAAGAATGGGCCGAAGCCCATTCACATTCAAATGAGGGTCCGTTTGGTAGTATTAAGCCAACGAGTCACTGGACTTGGATATGGAATCCGAGTCATAATTAGTGTGTTGGGAATTTAATTTGTTTTGTTATCAGACTAACGAAATTTTACTTGTTTGACATGGATCATTTGGTACGTTTCGGTTAACATGGGATTTGATGTGGATTTGGATATTGACATTGTAACAATGCCTATGCTTGGACGATATTGGATTGATCGTTATTGGATTTACGGTATTAGTTGAATGACTTATGGACGATTTTGGACACAAAATAGTCGATAAACCCGACACTGATATATACGCGAATGATAACGACGAATAATTAAATTAAAAACTTGTAAAATTTGTAATTTATTTGTAAAACTTGTAACTTGTATTTAATTTGTGTAAACTTATATCAATTTAGTAATTTTTAATAATTAAAACTTGTTATTCAAAAAGTCGTAACGACTTGGAAAAATGTTTTATAAACGGACGCGTCATGTTCAAAATCTTAGAAAAACCGTTTTATAATTTAAACGATTACGATTTGTAAATGTTATAAACATTTATAATTATCAAGTTATTAACATTATAAACCTTTTATCAATTAAACGATTCTTTTCCTAAACCATTACGCTTTCTCAACTATTTGGGTTACGGGGTAAAACACCGAAACAACTTATTGACGTTTTCTTTCTCATTTCCCTTTTATTTCTTATTTCAGCTTTATTATTCTTATTTCTTTATTATTTCCTTTTCCTTTCTTGATTCCTTTGCTATGTGTTTGATTGTGTTTCGCCGACTTTTATCGTCTTAACGTGATTTAATCTTGAAACTATATTTCCCAAAAACCACACGAGATACAAACGATTGCTTCTTTTCATCGACATTGAAACTAAACTTTTTAGAAACTTTGATACGAGTATTCCACGACAACTAAGACACATTATCTTTTGAAACTCCTTTACTTTACGAAACATATCTGAGATAACAATATACTTATTAGGTTGTACCGATCCAGTACCGTTATGCTTGTACTTTCTGAATGCCGTTGTGCTTACTACTTGATTATAGTTGTGATATCTTGCATTGCTGCGTGCTGAGGTGAGTTCATAGCCCCACTTTTTACTTGCTTAAATTGTATTATAAGCTACTTGGGGTGAGATACATGCTACTGTTTTTACTATGATCACAATTGCTTAAAAACTATTCTTTGAACTAGAAACTTTGTTGAACATCTGATATGCACTATGTACCGTCCTTGCCAAAAGCAAGTCCCTCGATCATGAACCATTAATCACTTGCGAGTGAGCGCGAATATAGTTTATGATGTACTATATTTGAGTTACCTAGGTATTTGGCAAGATACCTAGCTCTGGGGGCAACTATTATATTATGAAATCCGCAGTTACTGTCGACTTACGCCAGGGTTACTGGTGCCGGTTAACGCTTTGTGTGTCATGAGCTTAGTGTTGTGGTAACATCTGAACTTATGGGTGTAAAACAACGTAGCCCACTTTCTCTTAAACTTGAAATATTGTGATCAACTACATTACTCAAACCTATGAATTCACTCAACCTTTGTGTTGACTTTTAGCATGTTTTATCTCAGGTGTTAGATCTTTTTCGCTACATATCTTAGTTTTAGAGGAGCTTGGTGAAGGGCATGGCATGGTCATAGAAGACTCTGAAAACTAATTGGGACCTCTTTAAATCCTTTTATGGACTTATATTTTCCGCACTATTTTTAAATAATGTAAATTGAATGTTTTCACTTATGAAATTTCTTCTAAAACGGCTCAAGTAAAACCGTTCTTTGAATCTTGTGTCGTGATAACTATTGAATAACACCCCACGACTTGTATGCTTCCGCTGATCCGATTTCGGGGTGTTACAGATGGTATCAGAGCCACAAGTTATAGAGAACTAGGTATTTTCGAGAACTGGATATTTTTGAAAACCTAGACTATAACTATTTTTACGAAAACTTAACCCTATGACCTTCACATGCCTGCCTGCCAAGCCGATGCCTCGCGTGTGGTTATACTTGATGAGATATTTGATGATATGCTTGATGATATATTTGATGTGATATGTACATTGCTATTTGATGGTTTATATTTCCCTTATTTTTGCTATCCACTATAAGTATTTTCTTATACATACGCCTACGCACCAAACCTGTCACGGAGTTACGCTATTTCCTTGCGTAACCACATTATTTGATTCCGAGTTTGGACACCTGTTGTGGTTTTAAAACGATTCTAAAGTAAGGAACATAGTACTAGTGTAACTAAACTGAGAATCCCGAAATTCGTTGATCCTCGGTTGTGGGTAGACTGATCACCTATAATCAACCAGGGATAGTGGGGACATGGCCTGATCACCTATGTCTCATAAATGAATTTTGTGATACTGGGAGTACTTATAACAGGATTATGTTTCAGGTTGAATTTCTATTTTTTAATTTTGGGAATGGTAAAGTTTTGCATATGTACACGAGCACCGAATATCACAAAGGTTTACTCCTACAGACGACACACCGACATCGCGAAACTTCACGAATTGAAAGACCCGTCGAATCGCTATACATTTCCGCATATATGGAGTGCTTGTCTGCCGCCGTCTGATTATATACGCATCGGGTTGGGTTAGAACCGATCGGTCACTGTCTTGAATTCAAGTTGTTTATTTTAACTCGTCCGATATTGTAATAAGCACGTTTGAGTTTATTGTAGTGCTTGATTTTGGCTTTATTTGAATTTGGATTGCTTGATTTCTTGATTTTTGGGTCTCGTTGTGGATTTGATTTTGCTTCTTTAGCCTCGTTTTTTTTCTGGTTATGTTACAGTCATCGCAACCCCAAACCTTACACTCAATGAATGAACCGAGTTAGATCACTAGTCATCTAAGAATGACTCTTCCATAACACTTGTAAGATGAATCTCTTGATGGAAGTAAACAACGAAATAACCAATGAATCTTTGGCAAGACCTAGAAAACCTACAATAGGTCGATTTGTAACTCGACAAAAGCTTTAGGAACTTATGTAGCAACCCGAACCCCTATTTTTGGAAAAGATACCTAACCTTTCACTTATCCTTCGGAAATACCAGTAGCCTACCTTAATACCCCTTTATAAAACAATGAACTGCGATACGTTATTATACGGAATGTATATATTAATCTATACGATATTTTGAAGACGTTATTTGGGGAAAACTATCTTGGATACGTTATTTTGGTTACTCTATTTCAACATACTGTTTTTAAAACTATCTGGTACGGTCAACATTGGTTACGCTACTTTTAAAGACATATTATATTGATGTACTATCTTGGGAACTGTTTTGGACACACCATTTCGAGATACACTATTTATTTTATGAGATATAGGAATACGCTGATACGTTATTTTGAAAACGTTACTTCGGGAAACAATATTTTGGATTCGTTATTATGGGAACGCTACTTTGACAACGCTATCCTGACATACTATTTCGAATACTATTTTGGACGGTCAACACTGGTTACACTATTTTCGTATTGATATAATATTTTGAGAACTGTTTTGGATACACTATTGGTATACTATTTTGAGAACTGTTTTGGATACACTCTTTTGAACACTCCATTTTGAGACACGCTATTTTGAAAGTATTATTTTGGAAACACAATTTTGGAATGCTATCCGTAAGCTATTTTGAAAACAGGGTTACTTTGGTATTGCCCTAGGCCATTATGTCACACGCCTCGTTTCCCCCGACCCCTCAATTTGTGAGAAAGCTCGAGTACACCACATTATAAGCCGATGAGTCGGATGACCTCATTAGTTGCCTTAGGAAGTAACCCATCAATTGCAATGGACACCTTAATGGTTTAGTCGTACGAATTGGACCTTAAAGACTAAAAAGGAAATAATAGTACTCATGAGAAAGCATTAGCCTTAGGTGGTAAGTAGAGTCACCTGTATTAACCATGATAACGAGGTTCGCCCTAGTATTCGTGTTTCGAAGTTGATACTAGTTTAGATAATTCGAATTCTGTTGGTTAGGATTTTGTACACACCATGGATAATAAACCATTTACCCCGAAAGATCAATAACCATTTCACATCTTTACACTTTGACCGTGGGCCCATAACCCACAGGTCGTCAACTATAGCACACTCCATAGCATTCGTTATCCTTTTTACTCATCCTAAACATGTTTTATTTTTCAACATTTTTGTTTTAATAGTCGCCGCTGATGGGGCATATTAGCCGCGATATAAATAATTTCAAATCATTACCATAACTTCGTATATACCTATCTCATTCTCACATACATTCGTAACTTATCGCGTTTTTACTCTCGTATTTTGACTCATCCCATTTTGGTTATCTACGCACTTAAGCGATATCGTTCTATTTCAACTTTTACGAACCATCATACTTCAATTACATTCTATATTTTCGCTATTATTGAACATTTAATGATCAAAGTGTCAAATGCAACTATGATTTTACTACATACTATAACATGCTTATCATCATATTATTTCACTTTTAATTTGTTACCTTAACAATTATATCAAGCTTTTCTATAAGTAACTAACCCACTTACTATATCATTTCACATTCCATTATTATTACCACTGCACACACATTCACGCAAATTGTTTTCAATTATTTTACCGACCGTTTTGCGGTCATCCTACAAAATATTTTACTACTATATTCTAAAAACAAAATTTTGACCTTACCATTATTTTATAAACAATGAATTGATTTCTTAGCATCATTCCACCAGTTATTTTACAAACCGATTTACTGTCTTACTAATATATCACAAACTGCGATTTTGTTATATTTTATAAACAATGAATTGTTTTCCTACTGCCATATAAATTGTTTTACAACTCATTATACAAGCTATCCTATTATTAAGTAATAAACTGATTCACTACCTTGCTATTATTTCATAAACCAATAAGCAATTTCACAAAAAATTTGTAAACTATGTTGCAATTATTCTACAAGTTTTACTATAGCCTTACTTTTGCGCTGCATATCTTACTTTTGGAGGAGCTTGGCGAAGGGCATGGCATGGTCATAGAAGACTCTGAAAACTAATTGGGACCGCTTTAAATCCTTTTATGGACCTATATTTTTCGCACTATTTTAAAATAATGTAAATTGAATGTTTTCAATTATGAAATTTCTTCTAAAACGGCTTTAGTAAAACCGTTCTTTAAACCTTGTGTTGTGATAACTATTGAATAACACCCCACGACTTGTATGCTTTCGCTGATCCGATTTCGGGGTGTTACAAACACCTTGTCCTCAAGGTGTTGCTTTGAAAAATCTTGATTCCAGGATCCCATATTTTCCTTTGTGCAAAGATAAGTCCATACAAAAATTTTTGCTCTAGCTACACAACAAAGATCATATTAGAATAGAATTACAACCCACTTCTCTTGTAATTGCTTCCTAACCCTTGGACCACCAAATCCATCATATGGTCACATTTTAAGTTAGGCTCATAAAAAGGCCAATAACTTGGTTTTAGTGCCTGACTCTCCTGTGTCACATCCATGTGTGGTATTAGATTACAGTAATCAAGTGTGTCATGAATATTCTACAAACCAGTGTCACTAGGAGGCTGTCAATCATCTTCTCCTTTTGCCCTTAAGGAATTTGTTCCATCTTTTTCCGACTTCTGTTCCACGGCCTCTGACCTGACCCAAGACCAACACCTTCACCACATTTTTCTGTTGCCAAGGTCTTGGTTCGGACCGTAATGATTTTACTTTCTGAATTCTTATCAGTCTCATCCTTCATCTCCTTTAACCTTAGTTTTATCTTGGCGATCTGTTGTCGAATCTCCACCATATCCTTATTAGAGTTTGGTTCAGTAACCACCATTCTTTGCTCAGATGCGAGAAAAGCTCGTTGCTTTTCCAACTGGGCTTGGATTCGTCTTACCTTATCATTCCATTCTTCTTCAAACGCGCTCCTGTGTTCCATTGATTCAAGAAATCAAGTAGGTATACTTTTTCCTGACGAACAGTAATTCCTCCCCTCGGTGAACAGTGCTTCTGATGAACAGTAACTCGATGAACTCTTTTTTAAACCCTATAGTCGAACAGCTCTGATACCAATTGATATGAACCGGATCAATAATAGAATAAAGAGAAGAAAATAAACAAGATAGATGGTTTATGTTAATGAGATAAACCGACCCCCCCCCCCCAAATGTTTTATATTAGTGAGATAAACCGACTCCCCAGTTGATTAACAAATCAATACTTAATATTCATTCAACATAATAATCATTACAACCCTAATACCCTATATATATGAAAAGATATCATAGACTTAACTTGGTCCCTAAGAAAATATAATAAAAGGAAATTAAATAAACTAATTAATTAATTAATTAATTAATAATAAACTATAGAATGCATGATCGTATCACTTGCAACATCCATCTAAATTCAGGCAAACAAGCTTCGCATGACATTCGATTGACGGATCAATCTCTATTGTACACACAAGTCACATAATTCAGCATATAACATCAATATCATATCACTGAAACTAATATCATATCAGGTGTATACCATGCAAATAGGGGACAATCATAAGGCTTAAAATGCCTCCAAACATTTCAAGTGAGTAAAAACTGGCGACGCCTTTGATGAACAAATTGAGTTCGTCTCTTGAACAAACTTTTCTTTTGATGAACATAATGTGATGATGCAGTAGCCACAATTGGGGTTGACTGTGAATAAGCAAAATTTGGTGACGCTTTTGATAAACAAAATGTGATGATGCAGTAGTCACACATGGGGTTGACTGTAAACAAGTATCAAAGTTCATAGACAAACTAAGAGAATGCAAGTCACCATTACCAATATGACCATGATTAGTATTATTAACACAAGAATGATAGTTTCTTGAAATCCAATTATTCATGCCATTGATGTCATCATCTTCACAAATACTTGGTAAATGATACAAATGTTCAATTGAAAAGTTTTATTACAAATTCACATCTGTGTTTGTTTGGATTTTATGACTTTTGGATTTTAAAGGGTGTTTCTTTCTATTTTCTTTTTGATACGAATTATTTATATTTTTTTTGCTACATTTGATAATAGGTCTATCAACGGCCAAATATTGTTGTACATCTGGGCTAAGTTACCTTTGTGCTTATTGTTGGGTGATCTTAAAGATATTGAATATTAAATCCTGTTGCAAGTGATGGATCTAGTTTTGCAATTAAAAATTATTGCGTATGCATGTGCTAAAGGTTTTTATCTACAGAAGCAGTATGGGCCTCATTGACTTCCGCTTGCTGTAAAGTTTGGTACAAATCTCTGAAACCATTCTAATTTGGATAGTTTTGGGTTTGAATATGGCGTTGGTGATGCCTATGATTATTGTGTTGATGTCAAAGAAATTTTAGAAAGCAGTTGCGTTAGGTAGTGATGATTTTCTTGAATTAATTTTGAAAAATAAATGAAAATACAAGAACATATTGGAGGTTGAAGATAAAGGAGTTTAAATTGACAAAAAAAATGCCCTCACGTGCAGTCACATGAGGTGATTTAACGAACTCATTTAACGATCGTTAGTGAAAATGACGGGGAGTGTAACAGAACGTGAACAAGAATGACAATTTTTGTAATTAAAGTTTAAGAGTGGTGGAGAATGCAAAAATAAAGAACCACGAGGACAAAATTTGTAATTTACCATAAAATAAAAGATGAGTGTCATTGAATTTTTAATTTAAATATTAATTAATCTCCCTTTTACTCAATAAAAAAACTGAGTGATTGAGATTTGTTCGAAACAAAAGTTTAATATTTAAATGATCTATCATTTATATTTAAATACTTAATTACAATTTAATTTATCAACTTTCTTCGGTCTCACTTATTTTATATTTTTTAAATAAATCGCTCTCACTTATTACACACTCTTATATACATAAAAAACAACACACAAGAGATCATTTGTAATGTATTCTTTTTTCTTTTAGATTTTTTTTTTTTTTTTTTTACCTTTCTAAATAAATAAAAGAAATCAATACTCTCTTAAAGCGTTTTTCTTCAATATCAAAGAAACATATCAAACGTAATTTTAACACAATTAAAAACCAGAAAACATTTCATGATTAGACAAGAACTTTAGAAAAAAACAACAAAAAGACAGCACTCAAACCAGAATCTGGTCCCCGTGGGCCTCGTTGATTCTCTCATTTTCCAATACCAAACGTAACCAACTACACCTTTTCCGTTACCGTTAGATAACACAAGTCAACTTTACAACTTATTTAGTCACCGAAATAAGGAAAATGTTTCCAAAAGTTTTAGTAGGTTTCAATTTAATCACTCAAACTTTATATTAATTATAAAAACTATTCAAGTTTTAACACTGTTTCATTATTACATAAATGTTCAAACTAAATGTATTATTTGATTGTATCTTAATAATAAACACCCATTATTTTAATTTACTAATCTAAACTAACTCATTTTACAACCAACTTATGCGCATGTAAAAAGTAATATAAGTCACAAAATAATAATAAATTGTTAGAACTATTCCGTTTTGATCACTCAAACATAAAAGTTGCATAACAATGGAATAATTATTAAACTTAAGTGATTAACTTCACTAAAAAAAATTGAAGTGACTAAATTAAAGCAGTGAAAGTCATTACTATTTACTATTTGATGATTTTTTACTAAAAGAATAGCTATAAAATCTTCAAAAAGCACGCTCATATATGTTCCTAATTTACATGTCGGCAAGCGTGAAAAACATTCGGCAAAAATTACGCCACGTTTGCATGAGTACTTTTTCTTAACACGTTTGCATGAGTACTTAACGGTCGTTAAATATGATGATGATTTGAATCATTGACTGGATCCGGGTTGTGGACCATATTAATGATATACGGGCAGTTCGGGCATGTGAAACACCGACTGCGGGCGGCGGGTAAGATATGTCGCAGATAAATAATAGACTGAAACATTTAAGTTTGAAATAACATGACTTTTATTGAATGAAAGAAGCATTAACTTGTTCCGAGCTACCTTTTTTTTTTGATTTTAGGTTCTTTGTTCTTTCTATCTTTCTTTCGAAGCTTACGTGAATTTGTAAGTTTTGTTACGGTAACAAGTACTATACGAGTATGAGCTTAAGTTGAAGCTAGGAGTGTTTGTTTCGGCTTATATAGCTGGCTTACGGCTTATTTGGTTTTCGGCTTATGTTTTATAAGCTCACTTTTTATAGCTTATTTTCATACTTTTCAGCTTATATAAAGCTTATATAAGCTGAAAAGTTTAAAAATAAGCCACAAAAAGAGAGCTTATGAAAAATAAGCCGAAAACCAAATAAGCCATAAGCCGCCTATATAAGCCAAAACAAACACCCATTAGTATCAAGGACAACCCTTAGTAGAGACCGAGAAGGGCTGCGGCCCTCCCAAAACTTTAAGGTTTTACTTATATTTGTTTAAAGGAAATACAACTTTGCCCCTCCCAAACTAGAAAGAGATTGCAATATCTTTACGTGTGCTGTTTGTGAAAAACTAAGAATGTGTTGTCGGGCTACATAAAAACGATGTGTTGTTTGATATTTTGAGTGATTTACCACATGTTATTTTTGTTTGCATTAATCGCGATAGATAATGGCGATGAGTTTGTCATTTTAACATGTCGAGATAATAAGGTGTTAGAGTTTATGGATTATTTATTAATATTTGTATGTCCGGTTTCGAACCCGAGACTTCGGGATTGCACACATTACGTATGAGTCTCAATGTATTAATAATTAATATAATGATTTATGATTAATTATTAAATCACAAATATTTATATGATCGAACAAGGAAAGTGGAAGGGGGTTGAGTGTCGATTTATGGAACTTGAGGAGGTGTTTGACTCAAACTTGATGAGCAAGTTTGAAGTGTATATAAACCCCTCAAAGCTCAATATAATCGACTAACAAATCTATCCCTAAACCGATTTAATAAATCGGTCCAAATTGCTTTTTGTCCATCCACTGACATCGATACAGTAACAGAGATATAATAAAGTCCATGCATGTGGATGTATTATTATCTATGTACTGTACATTACATGCATATCTATGTGCATGACAATTGGTTTACTCTTTTTGTTTTTTTTGTTAGTGGATTCGATCATGTATTATCTAGAACATCAAACACTAGTTGTTGTGATGTTTTATTTGTGATACATGAACCAAGCTTTTCACATTGAGACGCTAGTAATACGTGTGTACAAGAACGAAGTACAAGCTTACTTTAGCTTGTGGTGACTTACCCTATTCGACTACACTTTAGTCGATCCATCCTAAAATCCTTTTAGGGTTTATATTGTTCTTGGTGGAACACGTGATTTCTTGTTCTTGCTAGGAATCAAAAGGTACATTTTCTATTTAATTTTATGTTAATTAATTATATGTTATGTAGATCCATTCCGCTGCGTGATCTTTGTGTTTATGTGTTTATAGTATTATTATGATTCACATATTCCAACAGTGGCATCATGAGCCGCGTTTTTAACATGTAATTGATTACATAAAACCTTAAAAATTGAATCTTTAATTAGATACATGCAATTTATAAATCTAGGGTTTATTTTTTTGTAAACCTAATATTAGGTCGACACCTAAATTAAAAAGATTTAGGGTTTTTGGTTTTTGTAGAAAACTTGTAGAAAAATCCTAGGATTGCATACAATTTTTATGGATTAATTAATGAATACCTTATGTGATGTCATTAATTAATTAATTAGATTGCGTACTATATAGGCTTGTAAATATGTGTAACATGATTTTAAGTGCTATATGGGATCCATGACAAAATCTTGCATATTTTGTCATGGAATGTTTGTTGTTTTATTTACCACATGATTTTTAAGATAGATCTTAAATTAGGGAAGACCCTAATATATTAATTAAAATTGGTTATGTGCAATGTGGTATCTAATTGATCAAAACTTACGCGGCCAAATTTATTTGGTGTCTGTGGTCCATTGGATACAATGAGCTCGAAAACCAATGAGAGTTTTATTGATTAGATACATATAAATTCACATAGATAATTAATAGGATTTATCCAAAAGGTTTGCATGTGGCTATATGATATTGTTAATGATCATATATGTGTTATTATGTGTTTATTTATTTTTTGAATTACTTGTTCTTTGTGTGTTTAATTATGATGGATTGTAACAACAAAGAGGGTAATTTTTCAAAATAAAAATAAATGAACCTAATAACTATGAAACCTTTGTAGTAAACCATTTAATTGCCAAGTCTTATGTGCCGACAGTGGTTCGCTTCGCACGGTAATTTGCTCCCAGGCGAGACTAGCAATTAATAATTTACTACATAAATTGTTTTAAGCAAGAAAATCATAAGTTTTAGTTGATTGATGCGACTGTACAAAAGTGGTCGAAGCGGCGGACCTATTATTGACAAACTATAAAGTGGGTTTAAGGTTGGTTCACATTAAATTGTGACCTTAGAGGGGCACGGTTTTAACCAGCTTCGGCGGCTGTCGTCCCTCCGCTCGCCTGTGCGTCAATAATAGACTTACCAAGTACACCATGAAAAAGTACGAAGCATCTTAAGGCAATGTTGTAATTTGCTGAACGCCTCAATTAAAAAACTTTGATGATTTGAGCTTACGAATGAGTAAACGGATTTTTGTTGAAAATATATATGATACAAAGATGAATGCATGACATCTTTGTACATATTTTTTGATTTAACACATCAAAATTTATACCCTTAAATTTAAGTAATATGCCAACCAATTAATACGAAAACACCTAAGATGATATCTACTATTGCTAGCAGCCTCAGCTGATGTAATGGTTCAAAGATGGTAGTCAAAAGGGGTAAATTGAGCACTTTCATTGCTAGCAGCCTCAGCTGATGTGATGAAACGGCGTCAATTTACACGTTTATAAATTGGTTAACTTAATTGAGCACTTTCATCACTAGCAGCCTCAGCTGATGTGATGGGACGACGTCAAGGCATAAAGATTTGGGGATGAAACATGCTTACATTTGCAACTGATGTTGGCAAAATAATGTTAGTCCCATGATTCTAGGAATTGCAATTGGATATTGGCAATTGGGATTGACCCGTACCTTATTGAGTACTTTCATTGCTAGCAGCCTCAGCTGATGTGATGAAACGACGTCAATTTGGATCCTAAATTTTCAATGAAAATTAAATGGTAAAATTTCATTTACCGTGGGTGTTTAATTTTCTTGAAAAGTTATTATCGAAAATACTAAAATTGAATTTTGTAAATTCTTTTAATGTATTTAATGCAACGTTAAAACCGTAAATATGGGACATTCTTTTAGTAGTAAATTGATCTTCACCCGTAGGGGTTTTGGATAGAGTCAATTTTTACTGAAAAGAATAAACCGAGTCTACTTTCTGTGTGAAGAGTAAGACTTAATCCTATTCCTTTTCATGAATGAGAAAGGTATAATAGGAAAATTAGAATTGTCTATATTCTAAGAAATAACTCATGGCGAATTTCTTAAGAAATTGCATGGTTAGGAGTTATTAAATTAGAAGCTAGACTAATTACCACGTAATTGGTAAAAGGCAAACTAGAATGTTTGATCTAGTTGTTATGCTTTAACCATTTAAAGGTGCTACATACCATGATGGGGATGGTAGACCTAACTAAGGAAGAAATTGCATACCCAATTCTTTCAAGTTAATTGCATTGATGGACATTCCATCATTGACAAAGTAGAATACGTTCTTTGAGTACCTTAGTTGTATTACGTAAGGGATCCATCAAAGGTGTAAGAAAGTAAACAGCATGCTATTTGCTTTTACTGGTTATGCAACACTTACAATGTTGTCAAACCCAGTGGGAGCATTGTGTTGTACTTACTGAATAATGAGTTCATGTGGTGATCTTAAATTCAGTGGGAGCTACAAGTCTTGGTAGTAACCCGGATTATCTCTAGAATTTCTTGAGATAAAATACTTTCCAATTATAGACACTTGTGGTATAAGGATAGTCGTGTACGTTTCCTTACTAGATGAGGTGATTCTATATCTACTTTTATCTATGACACAAATCATATTAATCAAATAAGCAAACTATTGACGTGTTGTTTATATGATACATGATGTTGTTCCATGCACAAGTGGGAGAAATCTTATTGTGTGCAAGCAACAACATAAAAGAATATGATTTATAGGTTTCTCTTGACTGTAAGGTAAGAGATCAATGTTCTAATGTGTTTTATACACATTCTAATTTATAGAATACTTGGAGTTAATATCTACTTTCATTACTAGATATTAATGACAAGGTAAATTACATACTTTCATCATTGCAGCCTCGGCTGAAATAATGAAACTATGTTAATTTACAAGTTTCTAAAATTAGATAATTATTAGAACAAGTGTTGATAGGATAATAAGACTACTTCAAATGCAAATATTTATGTATTGTTGTAATGACATAAATAAATGAAGTAATCTTATACTACTTCATATTTAGATGTTTATGTATTCTTGGAATGACATAAATATATGAAGTAAATAAATTAACTTGAAATACTATTGAAACCAAGTTGTGGGTTTCATAATTACTTTAGTTATGCATATTTGTATTTTGTATAAAGATATAAATATGAAGTCTTTTATTATAAGACTTATAATTAAGTAAGACGTTATCTTGTTATGTACTTTTTTTTAAGACATATACAAGAAGTCATTGAGTTGATCAATGATTTATAACGTAGATTGGGATTATAACAGTTTATGTCTTTTTGGTAAGACATAGATATTAAGTGGCTTGGACAATAAGGCACTTATGTTATAAATTATGCAATTAGCTTGGAAATCTATTGTACCATTAAATTGACTTAGTTGGTAAATAGGTAAGCCAAAACGAAATATATTTATCTCACATATTGTAAGATTAAATTACAATATTAATCCTAATGAAATACATAGTGTTTATGGTATGTTCAGTTAGAAAAATCAAACTCTTGTTATATTATTTTATTTAAGATAATTATATTCTTCCTAAAGATATCAAGGTTAGGAAATTGAGTATGGATTGGATATACTCAATTAGACTCCAACCTAGAAGATTAATAAGACACCATTTATTATGGAATGTGAGAAATCACATTAAGTCTTAAAATTGAAGTCCAGAATTTGTTAGACTACTTGATGGGTAGGATATTAACAAATTAATGATAGGAACTGTCAATATGTATTTGTAAAAGTCCCAAAAGGAGAACAAGTTGTGTTGCTCTATATGCTAAGTATTTATAGATAATCTATAAATTGTAAAAGGCGAGTGGGAGTTTTATCTTCAAAAGATAAAAATTACAAGATACATAATCTTCTAAATACGATGGCAAATCATAATGAGGATTTAACATGTTAGTGTTAAATCTCAAAGATGATGGAATTCTCATTTCATAGATCCGCAAGGATATCTCAAATATTTGTAGAATATGTTGAGGGTTATGAGTTACAGGATCGTGGTATGCCTGTTAATAAATTGCAAATGTTTATTTGGCAAATTACTCATACTATGAATAATTAGATGCAGTCCAAAAGAATAACTAGTTTGGAAACGTAGTTAATCTTAAATTCTATAGTAACACTATAGAATGGAAATGAATTTCTACAAAGGAAATGAAAATCCTAGAGATTTAAAATTCTTGTGTAAAAATCATAATGGACAAATTTGTATACATATTTAATATGTGTAGAGATTATCAATCACAATTAAGCAATTAAATGTGATTGAAATTCCTTTTAAGCACATTAAATATATAAAGATTATGATTGTCATTATCAGTTTCATTTATATGAAATTAATAATGGAATGTCAAAACTCTTTTTTTGATAATTACTTTAGCGAGGACGAAAAGTAATTGAAAGGAGTGTTTGAATTCGAAATAATCTTTAGTAGTATACAAAATGCAAATCATTTGTGAATTGATTAATGCATTCATCTAGAAGATATACTTATTTTTAGTTATTAAATCTAGTTTGATTTATAATTAAAATTAAGATATTTCTTAATATTCCTGAAAGCTAGTGGGAGTGATGTATTTATTTTCTTATTTCATATATGTGGTATAACATATGGGAAGTAACATTCCATAAACATTAACATTATATGTTAAGACTTAGTCTGGAATGAAACTTCATATAGAAAATAAAACCTTGAAATATATGTTTATTTGATTATAAACATAAGCGGTAAAATAACTAATTTTAAAAGAACATGATATTCTATTAGAAGATCTAGATAGAAACATATCTTTGAAAAGATATGACATGAACAAAATATAAGTTTGACACAAGGATTTTTCATGTATATCATGTTGCTTGTTGTATCATGCTTGGATGCAAGATGATTGACAACATTAGTATCTAATTATAAATTATTAGATAGCTAAGTGTAATGGATATGGTTTAGAATTTACATCCTCAGCCTGGATTTGCTCCAAAATTCTAAATACGAACCATATGGCAAGTTATTGCTTGATTGATATTGTGGTCAAATCTTGAAGGATTTGAAGATATCAAACATTACACGATGAATAATAAGGTTTACGGAACTTGGAAAGAGCATATTGTTGTTATGGATACAATGATGCTAGTAAGATTGAGATGACACTCAATACTAGTCATGGTGGGAGCTCATCCTTATTAGGAAACCATGTATACTAGTTATGCTCAATATGAGCATAGTTGCATTATACATAAAGAATTAGAATACTTTAACTACAAGGTTTGGTAGTTTAATTGTCATAAATTTACGGTTGAGGATGTCACACAATTTATTGAATGTTATGTGGCAATATCTAGATAGATGAATGCACACATACAAGAATTTCATTATATGAAATAAGTATTCTCAAAATTCCGATAGATTAACATTAGTTGATTTATGCCTTGTCAACAAGTATGTGGAACATGACTTGTGGCATAATTCATTAATGAGAATTATCATGCATTGATCTAGTTAGTATTTGGATAAGGGACATGTAAACAATTATTATTTTAATGAAATAAAGTGCGGATAACGTTTATTCTCATTATTAATATTTGTGTCCTATATTTGCATGTTTAAATCCATGAATAACTAATGTTATTCTAAATAGTCCGTTGTCGATCAATAATATGGGAATATTATTGAACTAAGACAAATGTGAGGATTGGTAGAATGTACTGTAAGGTTGAGACACCAATGTCACATGATATTCAATATTGGATAAATTGAATATAGGACTTATCCCAACCACATGATTATACTTTATGGATCGTCGTCATTAAGTAAATCATGAATATTTATCCTCAGACTTGAGATACCAGGTGACTGCCGAGGATGTAGCTAAATTTCTGTAAGATAGTCTAACGCTATCCGTAACAGGTAGTTATAAGGGCTATTTTCGGAGGTGATGCAAAGTTCGAGGGTCACGCTCGTAGTCAATAAAGGATTTGTTCCTTCAAATTTGTTTTGAAGTTTAATACTGCTCGGCCACTCGTAGGATTGACAAGATGTTTGTGTGGCCACACCCAAAGTCTATCTGGAAGACGCTCAGATGATTTGGTAATCTTGATCAATTATGTATAAACGAGAAACTATTGTTAATTATGAAATGACCTAGATCCATATCCATATTAACGTGGTATTAGTAACAAAAGGATAAGTATGATGATTAAATTCATCACGTGGTTTTTTCAGGAAAACCATACTCGGATCAAGCTGGGGGCATTGGGAAGGTAAAGCTAGGCTGACCCATGTCATTACGATATTAATGAATATCCAAGTGGGAGCTGTTAGAGTTTATGGATTATTTATTAATATTTGTATGTCCGGTTTCGAACCCGAGACTTCGGGATTGCACACATTACGTATGAGTCTCAATGTATTAATAATTAATATAATGATTTATGATTAATTATTAAATCACAAATATTTATATGATCGAACAAGGAAAGTGGAAGGGGGTTGAGTGTCGATTTATGGAACTTGAGGAGGTGTTTGACTCAAACTTGATGAGCAAGTTTGAAGTGTATATAAACCCCTCAAAGCTCAATATAATCGACTAACAGATCTATCCCTAAACCGATTTAATAAATCGGTCCAAATTGCTTTTTGTCCATCCACTGACATCGATACAGTAACGGAGATATAATAAAGTCCATGCATGTGGATGTATTATTATCTATGTACTGTACATTACATGCATATCTATGTGCATGACAATTGGTTTACTCTTTTTGTTTTTTTTGTTAGTAGATTCGATCATGTATTATCTAGAACATCAAACACTAGTTGTTGTGATGTTTTATTTGTGATACATGAACCTAGCTTTTCACATTGAGACGCTAGTAATACGTGTGTATAAGAACGGAGTACAAACTTACTTTAGCTTGTGGTGACTTACCCTATTCGACTACACTTTAGTCGATCCATCCTAAAATCCTTTTAGGGTTTATATTGTTCTTGGTGGAACACGTGATTTCTTGTTCTTGCTAGGAATCAAAAGGTACGTTTTCTATTTAATTTTATGTTAATTAATTATATGTTATGTAGATCCATTCCGCTGCGTAATCTTTGTGTTTATGTGTTTATAGTATTATTATGATTCACATATTCCAACATAAGGTTTCTGAGTGTTGGTATTATTGCCATGCAAACTTTCGTCTAAAGGTGACCATTTTCTCAGCAAGACTTGTGTGGTTGTGCACTTGTGCGTAGTGGCACACGAGCTCAAATGATGAGGATCGAACTAGTAGGAATAATTGAAAATTTCTTTCAGCACTTGCTCTGGTTCTCATTTTTTCCTATCACTATTGACAATCCCCGTGACGTTTTTATTGTTCATCATAACATTGTTGTAATGTCAGTTGACAAGTCGTTGAAATGAAAGGTTTTGCGGAGTTTGAAAGTAAAAAAGGTAATCCCCTTTTTATGAATTAAAAGGTCAAAAATTGTTGGCAGCCTTGGTTTTCATATTTTAAAGAGAAAAAAACAACAAAATTATTCGATCTTGTCAGAGTGAGATATAGAGACGTAGAATATGTGCCTATCATACATCTATCTCAAGAAAACCTCAAGGGTAGAGAGACTACTTTCAATGAGACTCCAACCAGTCAGTTATACATGTGAGTGTGAAAGTGCTCAAATATATGTGGAAAGGTGAGTGTGAATTTACACCGATAAAAAAAATATGTAAACATTGACAGATACTATTATAAAAGTTTAGAATAATAAAGGCATATGAGCAAACACGAATGAGAGATATAATACATAAAAGCACATAAGAGTTATTGCACAGGTACCCACAATATGAACAGAATAGGAAAAAGGGGCATACATAAGCAAAAACATATACGAGTAATAAACATAAAAGCATAAGTGCATGTAAAGAAATTGGGCCTATTAGCAATTAGTACAAACAAGTATGGCGGTGGCCGGCCGCGTTGCGGCCTGGCGGAGTTTTTTTCGGTTGTATTTGGTATATAACGTTGTTTATCAAAGAATATAACGATTTGGTAGGCCAAGTCTAAAACGACATAAAATAGCATAGTTTCAAATGGCTAACAATTAAGTTGTTGACAAATCATTAGCGTATCAAATGAGGCAACTTGATATAAGTTGGTATAAGTCACCTGAATGAGTTTGAATACATTGAATAGTGTATATACGTGTTACAACAGATACATGCTAATGTGCGTTTGAATGTTTACGGCTACTGTCCCAATGCTAACTTGTACAACCCTCTGCTTGTCCTTCATCAACAGCTAATACGTCGACGACCCTCATCATCAGCTAATATGTCGACGACCCTCATCATATCAGCATTAGGCAAACAGGCAGAAATATCCTAACCTTAAAAAAAGGACTAATATATATTTAATACAGTAACATAATAATTACAACTTGAAAGGCCATAACGTGCGTGAAAGCTATTGTATCCCTTTTGTAACCTTTGATTAATAACTATATACAAATAGCAAACTAAAAAAATGCAATACTTTATGCCAATGCTATAAAATACATTTAATACAACTTGAACAATCTTTTATCTCGTATATACAACAATGTTGAATCTTGAAAACAAATATGAGAACTTACTTTTAGTAATAGGCTGATTCAATATATTGTAACTTGTTTAGTAACCGGCATGTCCCCTGATCAACGACTCATGTCTACAATAACATTGCCACCCACAAACTTTGATGTATTCTAAAAGTAATTGTTGTCGTTATCAGCAACAGTCTCTTCAACGCAACTCATGTTCTGCACAACGGGTACATCGCTGAACCTTTCTTAGTTCAGATAGTGCAAAAGCATGTGCCGTATGCTCCCCTGAAAAAAAAATCAAAATCATAAAAAAAAAAAATATATATATATATATATATATATATATATATATATATATATAGGGTAGGGATACAATGAGAAGAGGCTTAAAATGAGAAGGGTAGGAAGGATTGTGGGAGTGACATGTGTCATCCCCATGCCACATCATCATGCCGCATCACGGTTACTGCATCGTGATGCAGTAAAAATTTTGGGGGGAAAATTTTTTTTCCCCCTCCAAAAAAAAATTTTTTTTTGGACAAAATTTTTTTTTCCTGCCAAATTTTTTACTGCATCACGATGCAGTATAAATTTTTACTGCATTACGGTTACTGCATCACGATGCAGTATATTTTTTTACTTCATTACGGTTACTGCATCACGATGCAGTAAAAATTTGGATCGATCCTTCCCACCCTTCTCATTTTAAGACCCCTTCTCATAATATCCCATCTCTATATATATATATATCATAAACTACTCAACTTTATAGCTTAAAACTGAAATTTAAGCACAACTAAAGCCAATCAACTTTGTAGCTCAAAAATGAATCTAAACACAATTCAAGAAAACCATAAAAAGACGTAAGCTATTTTACACAATTTTTACGCTTGTAACAGCTACTTTACCATGGGACTGCATAAACAAAAAATTTGTTTTATAAGCTTCATGTCCAAATAAAAAGCAAAACATTAAATTTCTTATTATATATATATGTATCGTGTGGGCTTCAGACTACACAATTTACAGACACACCAGGATATTTCACCAAAAGCACTCTGCATTCATTTTATAAAACTTTTGAGACATATGAACCTAAAAAGTATCGAAATTTCAATAGCTAAAAACCATCACTTACCTGCAGATATTGAGATTCCTCTAGAACATCAATAGCTTCGGTGTATGAAAGACAAAGAAAGTTGGTTGAAGCAACCATTTGTAGTCGCCGAATAGCATTTTTTATCATACTTCTCAAGCATAAACTCCATATGATCATAACACTTGTCCAGTAACCACTGACACATAAACCTAACGTATGCCTCTGCCAACTCCATTATATCCTGTTTTAAGATATAATATGTTCTTAGTCAAAAGGCACATAAACAATAAATTTACGTTCAGTTATGTGAAGCACATAACAGGCAAGAAATGCTCCACAAATGTCTTAAATTTATCTGTATATCAAGTCCAGAAATTAACAGGTCCAATTTGTAATTATTTGTCCTATAGGTGCATTATTAATACACTTATGTGGAAATTATATCAAATTCTATTGCTAAGGGGTCTTTTATGAATGATAATGCATTCAGAATGTAACAGTTTTGGTATCCACACACGCATACAAATGTACCGCCAACCTTCACCTGACCTTCAGTTCTTAGTAAATTCACTGTTTCTGTACTGCATGTAAAACTACTTCATATGGACTCCAAACGATGGATAGACATATAAATATATACACGCAGGTCGACATTAAAAATAAACCAAGGTGAAACAAAATTAGGTAAACTGACCCCATAATAGGAGCGAATATAAACGTAAATACAGGAATCGAAGGTTGCACAGCTGCAGCATATGTCGGAGTTGTGTAGCCAAGACCAAAAAGAAACAAAAGCTGGCTCCCAAATATCCTGTTCAATACTGAAATTTATCGAAAATAAGTAATCAGTATATCACAAAGCACATCTGGGACCATAAACATATATTGAAGTTTCATTTTGTCGATAAAAGAAACAATCTTTTGCGAGAGAAACATGAAAAACTGTTAGAAATGGATAGCTATAAAAACAATAATCTTACCCCGTTAATCCAAGAAAGAAGAATGACATAAGCAAACGCCTAGTAATAGGCGGCCTCGTTTTCCTACACGATAACAACAAAAACCACAACTTTATTTTTGCAGCCGCATATCACAAAAACCAATACCCCTTAACACCATCATTTAAGAAAATAATATTCCTATGTCAAACTCATCTATGACTCATTAAAGTTAGTTTTAACTGTCGCCATATTCAACCATGACTCGTCAACCTTAGTTTAACTGTCTACTAATATTCCTTCCGTCCCCGTAACGTCGCGAAACAGAAAGTGCATCAACTTTTTCATCATCTGTTACAGAAGGTGTCCATTGAATTGGTCTATCACATGAATCTGACTCATTATTATCCATGAAATTGCCTCGCAAGGTCGATAATTCTTGACCTTGCAAGACCCTCGAGAATGCGCTTGCTGGTAAAGAGTGAGGATCTGCTGTGGCCAATTTTGATGAACCTATATAAGTTATATTTGTTAAAAAAACAAAGTTCATAGTGTTATTTGCATAAAATACCAAGGCACTTTTCATTTGTTCCATTTTAGTCATTGTGTTGTGTCCCATTGGGATCATTTTATAAGAAGAAAACAAAAAAGCCCTTGAAACCGACTGTCAAAATCGATAATTAGTATAATTTATTTAAGAATAGACTAAACCATACGTAAATGTTTATATGTACAAAAAATTTACAATGGCCAAAACTGGACAAATTGAAAAGTACGTTGGATATTTAAGCACATAAAGATTAGCATAGTACTATATCAAATTAGTACCTTCTTTAGTAAGAACAGATGAATCAGGAGATGAAGGCAACATGTTTGACCGCGGTCTTTTTTGTCTATGCACTGGAAGTGTATTGATTGCAGGAGGCATTCTAGCATAATTTTTTTTAAATATCTAGCGATTTTTGTAGCATAATTTCTGGAGTTGACTCTAATGCCTGCAACATAGCCCAAGTGAAATTAGCTCATAAGTCAAAAAATAAGCTTAAACAAACAAAGGCTTACATTTTAACAATTATCTCAAGATGGTATTGCAACCAATAAAACCGCCTCCCGACGCACTCCACAGCTGCAACCCCAACCTAGTCTGTTCCTCGCCCGCTCAACGCTTCTTCACGGGAGCTTCTTCATTCTCCATCTTGCAAACAAAACTTAAAAAATTACACCCTAAATAAATAAATTATAAATACATTTTTCATTTAAGCATTTCATCAAACACTTGGTGCGCTACCAATTTTCTTCAAAAATGGTCTTTCATTGGGTGCTTGTGATTACATATTGAAAGTGCCTATTTCTTAAATAAGCTGTTTACCATAAACAACTCCTAAAATTAAAAGTTCATAACAGTTAAAACTTACATCCCATATATATACGTTTAAAAATAAAACAAACATCAACAGAATGTCTGCTACAATCCAACGATCAAAAAACAATTGGTGTTCATCAAATGTAAACAAAAATTGACACCCCAAAATTACTTTTTCCACAAATAATTTTCTCGCCTATAGCAAAAAAAACATAAGCCTAAGACCAAATAGGTTGAGCACAAAGACCAAATAATAAACAAAGTAACTACAATCCATGGTAATAACGAAACACTAACCTCGTCTTCATCTGTTGCGCATCTCGGCTGATCCTTCTTCGATTTCATTAGTCAAAGCTCACCCACTTGTTCTACCTATAAACTCATATGCTAAAATCAAAATACGAAAAATCAATCGGAAAACAATAACCTTATGAAAAAAAATTAAAAAACCCACAAAAATGCATCAGTAACTTAACTATAATGGAAACGACGGCGCAAGCTTCACCGGAAAACGTGGATTCATTTGTTTGTTACTTCCATATCGTTCGATCATCATCAGCAGCGCCCCAAACTTGCAAACATCGAGCCAAAAGATATTGGTGCGGCTCCAGAGATTTCTGAGAATGTTCCAGGCTATCAAGGGCACCCTTTGTACTCATGAACCGGATTGGGCTAAGAAAGAAATGGATTAAGTTTTTGGGGCAAAATGGGCTAAGGTTTGGGCCACAATTTTGGCGGGAAAAAGGTGATGCAAAACGACGACGTTTTGCTTCTCCTTTAATATATACTTATAATTATGTCCTAAGGGTCCAACAAAGTTTTTAAATAATTGTAGCTATGGGGTTCTAGGACTAAAAGCAAAGGTAACTATTTATTTAAAGTTTAAACGCTAGACTACTGAAATCTCCTAAAAAAACATATAGAGGAAACTATCTATAGCTCTCTATTCATAAAGTGCGGAGGTAAAATGTTCTAGAAAGCTAAAACTTAAGGCAGATTAGTACCATGACTACTAAAAATAACCGTCTTAAATGACCTAGACCTTCTAGCCGCCTATTATAATTATAGCTCTCCACGCGTTCCTATCAGAAGTCATGTCTTTGGACAAAAGAAGCTCCTTCAATCTTTTTCAGTCTATCATCTCATCTAAGTTTTAGTCTACCCCGTCTCCTCAAACCATTGACTACAAAAACTTCCACTCTGTTAACTGACATTGTTTGTGGTCTCCTCTCGACATGTCTGAACCATCTCAACTATCCTTCCCTTATTTTGTTGATGATAGTTTCGACTTCAAGTTCCGCTCTAATAACTTCATTAGAGATCATGTCAAACATGATTTTACACTTTTACCACATGCCCACCTTAGATTTACAAAGTGCTTTTGAGCTTCAGTATGCTGTCTTTAAAAGGCTGATAAGTCTATTGATTACAACGTAAACGCATGGATGTAAAATGTGTTTTACAACATGTCTAAAAGGATAGGACAGAAAGTTTTAGCTAAACAAACATGTCGGTTCTGTTTGGTAAAAGTAGCTGTGAGCAGTAGCAGTGAGCTGTAGCCACAGCTCACTCCTCACCACTAACCACTCACAGTTTCTTAAAGAAGCATTGAAAAAATGAGTTTTCTTAAAAAATAGCAAAGCTCACCGCTCTTTTGCCAAACGAACACTTAAAATCAAAAAGCTCATTGCTCACCGCTCATCGCCTCAAAAAGCTCCAAAAAGCTCGGCGACAAACATAACCATCATCTTAATGGTTCCGTAATATGTTTTGATGCGCTTTTGGAACTCCTTTTCTTTTAGCATTTACATGGGCTTTTGTCTTGAAGCCCTTTTCCCTTTATAGTTTTGTCATTGACAATTGACTCATTGTCTTCATTATTTTGGCTTATTAGTTATTGCTAGTCTAATACGATTTTTACCGAGGATTTCCGCTTTACCCCAAAAAAATAAAAAAATAAAAATACGAATTTTCGTCTATAGACACAAAAAAGTCATGACTAGTGAAACTTAGAGGTGTAAAATAGTCGTATCCTCAGTGAGCTTCTCTACGAAATATTCGTGTAACTATAATTTTTTTAAAAGACGATTAGTGATAAAAGTAGCAAAGTAGCAAGAAGTTAGAAAACAGACATTACTACGATAATTCCGAAAAATGACCATACATCTATCATGTTCCTAGATATTACGAAGACCCTCAATCTGATCCCTAAATTACAACAAATTTAAGAATTATGTATGTGACAATCCAAATCGAAGTAAATTACTCGTCATCTGAAATCCAACATATATAGAACCAGCTAAGGGCAATCTTTTGATAGGAATTGTTAATGGGTGCCGACCATAACCCAACTAGGTTACATTAAACCCGTCGAAACCTCAACAAAACAGTTCCATCCACATAACCATGCCAGGCAGTGGCATGATGAGATGTATGAATGGCTGTAGGAGTATCCCGTGTATGTAAGATCGCCACACCTTTTAACCCCATGATCATTGACTAGCCAAACAACTGGCATGTCATTTGATTATATCAACACACATAAGAAATGCATGTAATTTGTTTAGGCACGTGTTGCAAAAGGGACATATTGTGGTAGTGTTGATAACCAAATGGTTATCAGTTAAGCAAAAGTTAGGGGCCGCTTGGTTGGGGGATAGTGGGGGTGGGTAATGGGTATATAATCATTAATGATGGTTGGTTTAAGGGAATGCAATGGCCCATTACCCACTAGTGGGTAATGGGGCATTACCCAACAATTTGGGGGGTAAGGGAATGCATTGTATTGCATTCCCTTTGCATTCCTCACCCTTTGAACCAAGCGGCCCCTTATTATCTTTTTTCATTTTTCGTAAAACCAGACGAGTACCCCGTGCATTTTTTTTGAAAGGTAAATTTCATTCAAAAAGAGGCACGAACGGTCCTCAAATCAAGGACCCCCGGCCACACAAACGACATTACAACAAGTCCAACGGATATTTACACCATACATTCCAATCTATAACCTTTCATTCTAGTTCTATTTCGAATCCAAAAAAACGACGTCATTTTGATGTTCTCCACCACTTCAATAGCTCGACGACTTTTGCCTTTGAAGATTCTATCATTACGTTCATTCCATAACGCCCACATAGTGGTAAAGATAATACCTCTCAAGATGTATCTCGATTGCTTTGATGTAGCATGTAAGTCGTTGTCTTCACTAAATCAGGGACATAGAAAGCAATAAAAGGAGGCAGATAATTATGATTGTGATATTTTGATTATGTGTTTCGTATAACATTTATTTATACAACGTAAAAAAAATTAAAATGTAATTGTAAATTACTGTAACATATAATGACTTTAAGTAAAAGAACAGATTTTAATACTACATCCGTCCCACAATAATTGTCCACTTTGATTTATTTGAATCTTTTTTATTTCAACTTTGACTATAAATATTTTTATTTGTGTGATATAATACTTGATGAAAAATATATGAATAGTTTAGGTTTTAAATGTATTTTTATTGGTATAATTTTTATGAAGTATTATATAACACAAATAAAAACATTAATTGTCAAAGTTAAACAAAAAATACTAAAAAAAGTCAAAGTGGACAATTATTGTGAGACGGAGGGAGTAGCTAATTTCAATATTCAAGAAATGGAATACATTAGTTTTAAGTTTTCTAAATTAATTTTCAGCCTTCTATTTAAGTAAAAGAACAAATTAGTTTCCTAAATTAGTTTTAAGTTTTCACTTCCTTTATATTCGGTATAGATATGGATTATGCTTTTCGATTTTTGAGGTACTATTTACGAGGTTTAAGCTTATGTATGTACAAACTTAAATCAAATAGAGCTTTTTCATTTAAAAAGGTTAATGTGGTCAATTGAAAAAATATTATTCACTCCATCTTAATTTTATTGTCTATTTTTTATTTTTTATTTGTTTCAAATTAATTGTCCACATGGTAGTTAGAATTGCTTTAGTTTACTATATTACCCGTAACTAAAATTGTTATTTACAAAATTATATGGAAACATTAAATAATTGTCAAGGTAAAATTGTCTTTTTGTGACTTTTGCAAAAATCAAAATTGCATGTATTTTTATTAAACTGTGTATTTTTTGTTTGATGACAATAACTTTGAGACAGATCGGTAATCTTTTGTGTTGCACAAATAGCCGAATGCTCTGTAGTTCATTTAAAAAACAGAAGATTACTCACTTTTGATTGATTATAGTTATGAAAGGGAACAAAACAATAAAGGTCGATATGTCCGAGTGGTTAAGGAGACAGACTCGAAATCTGTTGGGCTTTGACTGCGCAGGTTCGAATCCTGCTGTCGACGCTCTCTTTTTTTATAGTTTACCACAAAAAAGAATAAAAAAATTTTCATTATCACCCCAACTAGTTTTAAATCTTATAATAAACAGAAATAGAAACCACCAACTTCTAGTGTAAGTTAGTTACCACACCTTTTTTTAGCATCCCAACAGCGACCGACGTTAATTTTCAGTTTTTCCGTTGAAAATTAATTAACGGCGATGGCTTCAACATCTAATAGTAGTAATGAACCACCGGCTGAATCAGCTTGGATTAACGCTCATCAACGATTATCTCCTCGTTGGCAATCAGCTGCTTTATCTTCACATGTACGATTTCTTTATTTAATTTTGTGCTTTTTTGTTAGATGATAAATTGTAGTTTGCTTATTGCTGATTGAAATGAGCAGTTTTAATAAGCAGTTTGGGATTTTGATTATTTAAGCTGCTTATAATTTAGGTTTCTGATTATATTTATACTTTAAAGTAAACAGATAAGTAGTTTCATGTCGTAACTCCCTGAATTTAACATTTTTTCATTTTGCAAAACACTCGAAGAATTGGTTTTCTTACAGTAGAAAGCAAATTTAGAGCGTTTGGATAGAATAGTTATGTGATGAGAGTGAAATTAGCATTTTTATCAACCTATACCTAGTAGTCTCATCCAAACACTCGAAACTGAGATTCTGGTTTATAAATAGGCGGATGGATAAGCACTTAAATCAACATCCAAAACACCACATTATTCAAACTGCTTCACTGATTCCGATTGTTTCGCTCTTTTAATCCTTTAACAACAATCCCGCCGGAGCGAGGTATGGGGTAGGTGAGATGTAGAAAGTCGCAGCCATACCCGAGGGTAAGGGGACTGCTTCGAGAGAGACCTCTGGTAAGTGTGTGTGTGTGCATGAATATAGACTTTCTGAGTGGTCGTGTGTGTGGATGGAAAAGACACGGACATAAAAGAAGGCATATATAACAAACACATACAAGCGTGCATAAACATAAATGCATACCGACATAGAAACATAAGAGCCTGCAAGCATATATATGTAAGGAAAATATGGCTCTACGGGTACATACGGTTCAAGTTACAAAAGGGCATCATATGAGAAAGTAAAGCAATACAGCAAATATAAACATGAAAAGCACAAGAGCATACAAGTGTAAAAACAAACAAGCATAAAAGCCATATAGCCATCTACCGGATACAATTATTCAAACATATAAGAAATAAAGCTGCACGAACGTACATAAGAGGTAAAGGCATAAAAGCATGAAATCGTACAGGCATGAACTCATATAAGGCTAAAAGGGCCTACGCGCAATATATAAGTCTATGTACTAAGGTGTTGCGAGGCATTAAGGCATATATAGCAATGCGTCTCTATACCTAGGGGGGATCAAGTGATCAACTATGCCTAAGAAGCTACCATGCATATCTGCACCTATACACCCTACTCATCTACCCTAATCCTAGTTCTCCACTTGTTCCTATCAGAGGTCATGTCCTCGGACAATAGAAGCTTTTTCAGGTCAACCTTCAGTTTATCCTCCCACCTGAGCTTTGGTCTACCCCTTTTCCTCAAGCCATCAACAGTAAGAGACTCCACTCTCCTATAGGTGCTGACTGACTCTGGTCATTCTCTCATATTGTTAGTCGCAACTTGGAGTTCTGCTCGAAAATCTCCATTCGGGATCATGTCTAACATAGTTTTACCACAAGTCCTTTAGATATCTCGGAACTGTTCCGGATTTGTGAATCACAGTTCCGAGATATCTAAAGTACTCCTTGGGTTGTAAGATTTTGTCGCCGATACAAATTTCCGCTTCCTCGTTTTGGTTGTCAAACACTCATTAAATTATCATAATTGTCAAACACTCGAACCACTGTGTATCTGATTATTGTGTTTCATTAATCAAAATTTCAAAAACTATCACCTGAGAGTAGCTGATTATGTGATTATGCTTATTTTAGAAATCATAAGTAGGTTTAATAAGAAATCGTTTAATTTGATGTACTAATTAAAGAGCAGTTTCCTGATTCAGTAAATTAGAGAGCTCTTTTTTAACCGGTTATGAATATGTGTCGTTTGCAGTCTGCGATTCCGATTGCAATATCAAGAGTTAACCAAGTGGATGCCGGGAGGCTTGATATCGAAATGTCAGCCATGTTGAAAGAACAATTGGTTAAGGTTTTCTCAGTAATGAAGGTATATCACACAGTTATATATATGTTCTGTTACTTAATTGTTTCATTTTCTGTTTGTCTTGATTATTATTTTGAAAATAGGCAGAAGTTACCTTTTTCTTGTATTCGTATAAGTCGATTATTTTGGAGGTTAATTTGTTACCCTTGTCTTTTTGGGATTAGCCAGGATTATTATTTCAATACGAAGCAGAACTTGATGCTTTTCTTGAGTTTCTTATCTGGAGGTTCTCGATTTGGGTTGATAAACCAACTCCTGGAAATGCTCTTATGAATCTGCGTTATAGAGATGAACGTGCCACTGCTATAAGAGGAAAAAGTAAGTGGATTCTAAGTACGTGTTATATATATTTCATTTCCATTACATGACTTAATAATTGATCACTTAGAATAATTCGGGAGGTTGACTGCAGCATGCTTAGAGCTATATTCTATGACAATTCTGTGGGGGTTGTAGAATAATTCTTCAATGTTGATTGTATCTGTTGCTGGAAAATTATCACTAGGATATGCTCAGTATTAGAAAGCTACCGTTAAGACCTTTGGCTAAACATGGTTGTGAGAATTAGATGATTCCACAACTTGTTGTACAGGGTTGAGTTAGGTTAGTTCTGATAACTTTGCAACTTGTTTTGACAACTCTAAAAGTACTGGCATGCAGATTCTTAGGTAGTAATGCGTATTTGTATCTAAAATTGTGATTTCATTTGCCTGGCTATCTATCATACATTACTTGGTTACTTTAGAGGTGGAAAGATGGGGGTCAGTTTGGATAAAATTATATACTTAACGATTAAACTACGATTGATATTTTTCTAGTATGCAAAAAGGTATTATATTATATTATTCAACCATGTTATGGTTAACTAAGGCATTATGTGAGGTCATGATTAGATCACACAATTGCATTGTGTTAAAGCTCTAGATGAGTAAATCATTTTTTGAGGAAGAAGTTAATGATTCCCCACATTAACAAATCACTATTAATGCAATAGTAATATGAAATATCCATTAGTATTCCTTTATATCCCTTGTCTTATCCATCCCTATTCCCTTGTGTGAACCATGCATGCCCTTAGACATTGTAAACTCACGACCCGCATGTCCAATTTGACCCATTCCCCTTTAGCTAACTGTTCTAATTTGCTTATTTGACCTGGGTGAGACACAACACAACCAAAATTGACCCATTTATAAGTAAATGGGTCAATATTGCCACCTTAGTTATGTTTTGCTTAATAATGTCAACCTACAGTTCGGACGGGATTGGAGGGACCTGGACTCACTGTTTATCAGAAACTATGGTATTGTGTTGCCACGGTTGGGGGTCAGTATATCTGGACCCGTCTGCAGTCCTTTTCTGCTTTCCGTCAATGGGGTGATTCTGAACAGGTATCTAACAATTTCAAAATTTCCTACATATTGCTCCTTGTCACCATATTTTGATAAAAAAGCATGGTACTTGATCATGAATATGAAGAATAACTCTCAGTATGTTCTGTTGTTTCTTTCTTCCTCTCTTTTCCTCCTCTCGGTTGTTTATAATGTGCAGAGGTCAATAGCTCGTAGAGCATGGCTTATAGTACAACGTATTGAAGGATTTTATAAAGCTGCATCTTTCGCCAATCTTCTTGTATTTCTTTACACCGGAAGGTAGTGCTATTGTGCTTCAAGCTTCTTTACTTGGATGTTCATGTTACATTATTATGTTAGCAGTTACTGGTACCTAGAGGTGACTATATGGGCAGATCGGCCGGTTGGGTAATGGATCCAAAAATGTAGGGGTCAAAGTGGGTAATTCTTTGGTGTGAGGGGAAGGGTGGAGGTTGAGACGATCTCAAGCGTTATTTATAATGTATCTAGTTTTTGTTTTATGAATGGTTAGTGTGTCACATTTGTTTTCAAGAAAAGAAAATTTCTAGATTAGTATACTTTAAAGTAACTCTCTCCTTGGTCCTTACTGAGTTTTATCCTATAAATACAGGTACAGGAATCTTATCGAGAGAGCTATAAAAGCAAGACTTGTTTATGGGAGTCCTCATATGAACCGTGCTGTTAGTTTTGAGTACATGAATCGGCAGTTAGTTTGGAATGAATTTTCAGTAAGTTTCTCTTATTCTTTTTATGATATTATAGGGCCTTAATCTGCTTCCTATGTTACCTGATTTGTATTTTACGTTACAGGAAATGTTGCTGTTGCTTCTTCCCCTTCTCAATTCAGCTTCTATGAAGAGTCTTCTGCGTCCATTCTCAAAGGATAATTCTTCTGGTTCAACTGGAGATGAAACACTATGCCCCATCTGCCAGGCTAATCCAACAACCGTCTATCTTGCTCTTCCTTGCCAGCACAGGTACACCACTACTGTGATTACATTAAATTTCTTTATTCAGTTTTAGCGTAGGGTAACATCATTTCTACAGTTGGCAAAACATATTAGTTTTTTTAAAAAACTTAGAGGGAATTTTCAGCGTTCAACACGTTTTTGCTTAAAATTGGTATAAATGAAATAAATTGCATACTTACATCACTTGTAAAATAGTTTTACATACATGATTCTATTTAATGACAAAGTTGAATATTTGGGTGGCTTTAAGATGCATTAACCCTTATCTATAAAGATGACAGTTTTCGGATGTTGTTACTATACACATTAGGAACTTTCTATGTGGTTTTTCATGTTGCTAAAATTCTATCATATGAGCTTCACGCCTTCACTTGTTATCAATATAATACAAACATGACTTGACCCATTTTCATACAAACGGTTAATGCCTATGTTGGAACTTGGAAGCTGCCTAAATTGAACCTAACCTGTCTAGGATTTCTTTTGGTTTTGCTAACAACAGTTTAGGGTAGGAAAACAATTAGGAAGGCAAAATCAGTATCTCATCCATTTACCGTGTGGTTTTTCTTTCTTCTATTGAAATCTCAAATATGTGACAGAGGATAGTTGAAATATCACCTGAAAAACGTAATGGTATTTTCATTGACAGGTACTGTTATTACTGTCTTAGAACCAGATGTGCAGCAACCCCATCATTCAGGTGCTCCCGATGTAGTGAACCAGTTGTTGCAATGCAACGGCATGGTGGTACCAGAAACACAGAAAAGAATGACTAGCGTTCAAGGAGAATGAGATGAAATAGTGTTACAGTATGGCTGTATATTTAATGAGGAATCAAACATTCCTTTAAAACTGAAAGCGATCAATTATGCCTTCATTTACTTGAATCATTCTTTCACAATTGGTTAATAGTTTTAGCAGATACTCCGTATATTATTCATCATACTCATCATACCAACACGCTTTTGATCTAGTGGTATCAAAGTATGATCCATCAATGAAGTTGCAACAAGATCAATGGAAATAAATCAAACAGAATTGTTGTCGTTTCCTGTGACATTGTTACGTTATGTTTTAATGTGTTGAAAAAACCATGCGACATTGTTACGTTATGTTTTAATGTGTCGCAAAAACCATACCTATATGTATTTGGTAGAGTTGATTGTGCAATTGATTTGAAGTCGATATAATTAAACTTAAAATATAAAGTGTCAAGATTTTAAGACAACGATAGTAAAATTTAAGTAACAGTTAATACAGTGTGGTATGAAGTATGAACTTTATCTAACACATGTGTTTGGATTTGTATATGAAAAAGACAAAAATCATGTATGTGAATAGCATCTCCAATGTTAACACTAAAAATTTGTACTAAAATAGTACTCCCTCCGTCTCAATTTATTTGTTCATATTTTCTTTTATGGATGTCTTAAATTAATTGTCAACTTTCCTTATTTAGTAAAAACTAGAGAATCTAGTGGAGGAATATTCCATTTTAGTGGTTGAAAATTAAAGTGGCATCACTTTTATTAAACTTTGTGTTTTCTCTCTCCTGACAAATAAATTGAGACGGAGGGAGTATAAAATGAGCATCTTTATAGCATATTCTCACCAAATAAAAGTTTCTCCGATGTATAACACTAAATTTTAGCACTAAACATTTTTAATTAGCCTAAAGTACAGGTCGACACAATAAATAAAAAAAAATAGTTAAAATAACATATATCGATATTGGGCTAATTGTAAACGTATTGATCGGAGACTTACAACAACATAGTTTATATAAGTTGTTTTTTGTTTTTATAGTTAAGTATCAATGTTTAATAAATATGTTGAGTTTAAATAAGATGAATAGCATTTGTGACAAATATAGTGTAGCACTATATTTAGTGTTTTACTATTCACATCACTAAATTAGTGCTAAAGATAGTGGCAACATTGGAGAAGGTGGTTTTGTTTTTTTTTTTTTTTTTTTTTTTTTTTTTTTTTTTTTTTTTTTTGTGGGTACCTTTTGGCACTAAATTGCAAAAAACACATTTAGTGCCAACGAAATGCTAGGTTTGGTTTAGCTTCTTTGTTAGGATTGTTCACACGGTTAAGGTGGTTAAACCTTATGTTCTTTGTGTGTATGATATATTGAGTTAATATGATTAAGTGCGCGGAATTCACTCAATCACACTTAGAAGGTGATTTGTGTTTTGGAAATAGAATGGTTGTGTTAGTTCTACGATAATGAACAATGAGAGATTAACACCAAACGATTAAATATTATTAATGATAATAATACGAGTGATCTTGAAATATCACTAGGGTTACAACCTTGAATCTTAAGTTTTTACAACTTGTGATGTTTTTTTGTGTTTGTTCTATGTCTTAACAGTTATGAGAGTTCTAATAATAACACATGCATGGATTCTAACATCTAATGTCTACTCATGCACAAGTCCAAGATCTCTTTTATAGTCCAAGAGATCTATTACAATAATGTATAAAGTCTAGCCGACTTACTTTGTTAACTTATCTCTTGAGTGTGTCAGTACATAAGATACAACATGTATCTGTGTACACAACTTGTTAACAAAGCACACGGGGTAAGATATTATCTACCGTATATTGTTGACCAAAATACAAATAATATCTTTTCAATCTTATCCACTTAGCAGCAGAATGTTCACTAGCAGCAGCAATGAGATTATCGCTAGCAGCAGGAACAAGTATCATTAACAGCAGGATCAACAGCAGCAGAATGCTAAGCCTAGCAGCAGGATCATTTATCACTAGCAGCAGGATCAAATGTTCTAGCAGCAGGAACTAACATTAGCAGCAGGAACCATAATGCACTAGCAGCAGAATCACACTTAACGTTTTTCTTTGAATAGAATCCGATATTTAACTTCTTGAATATTTAATTCCCAACAATCCTCCCCTAAACATGTGAATCCATTTCAACATGTTTCTGAATTAAATCATGGATTGTGAAGATCTTTCAAACACTTCTGTTCTTCAAGAATAAATATCTTCTCAGTAATTCATCTGCTTTGTTCTTCTTTGACTTTAACAATATCAACACATTGATCCAATCTTGGACTAAAAGATGGTGCAATTTCCTTGGATGGAGGAATTATAAGAGGCAATGATGCTGTGTATCTTGGATGCTTGTTTCAACAAGTGAAATCATCTAACAGCATGTCTTTGCAAGTGAAATTGAAACTTTTCTTCGTTTGACCTAGATAGAACTTTCTCCTTTGGAATGCTTCATCCCTTCTGAATATATATAATACTCCAGAATAAGCTCTATTCTTGTCATTATCAACCTCCTCATCATCTTGTATGCTCTTGTCTTCTCCTTCCATAACTTTGGTTTGTCTTCCTTTCTGGGGCTTTTATTTCCTCCCCTAAGATGATTCCTCCCCTGAAGCAAATAAAATTTTATCCTCCCCTGTTTGGAAGATCTCACTATGTACCAAAAATATATCTTCTTTTATCATCTGATCCAGCATTTAGAACTTGTTGTCAGACAATATTGTACATGAAGCCATCAATTCCTTAAGAGTTTAAGTTACTGTCCTCATCACTTCTAGGTGTGTTAACTCCTATGAGAGGTGAATCAGTGGACATTTGATTCATGGTCCATCAAAGGATGGTTTTTGTGAATCCTTTAAAATACTTATTTAAGAAATTATTTGACTTAGCAGTATGTTCATGATTTTAGAATTGAAAAATCATACTGCTTTCAACCATTTTGAAGGGATCAAGTGTATAACAGACATTTAATCAAAATTTCGGTTTAAAGCAACCTCTGGTTGTGTGAGAACCAATGTTTTTCAGTTATAAATAACTGCCTGTGTGAAGATAAACTCATTCAAAGAGCTTTCTTGACAGGGTTTCCAGCTCATAGTAATTGTTACCTCTAACACAAGTGTTAGATTCACTTTTACTAGCTGTTCTTTCTATCAGATGTCCTTAGACTTGCACATTATACTTAAGAGTATAAAATGATAGAAAGTGAGTTGCATCAGTTACTATCTGATCAACTAAGTCATCAATTCAATGTGAAATTTCATACTTAGGTTTCAAGAAAGTAGTTTTAAGGAGTTTTAAATTCTTAAACTCAGTCCATCATAAACCTAATATGTAGCAACTAATATAATCATTCTGCTGCCTCCATTTCACTTGAAATTTCCTTTTGTATTCACATGATCATACCTGAAATTGTTAGTCTAAAACCAAAAGAACAAAGTACAAAGTACTTGTCTTGCATTAGAATAATCATAAGGCCAACTGTATGAATAACACATTTTAAATTTGTACTAGCAACATAAACTTTTGTAATAACAGCAGTATCATATAAATCAGCAACAACAACAAAAATTTATTTACAAAAACACATTAGATTGAAAATTCAAGGATTAAGCATTCCAATACTTGCTACCAAGTACTGAAATCTTGAAAAATCAAAAGCTTTTGTTAGCAGATCTGCAAAGTTGTGTTCTGAAGCAACTTTAAGAACTTGAATTAACCTTTTCTCATTGCAGTCTCTTATAAAGTGATGTCTAATTTCAATGTGTTTTGTTTTAGAATGTTGCACTAGATTTTTAATAATACAAATTGTACTACTATTATCAATATGAATAACAGTGTTCAAGAAATTGTACCCATAATCAAGAAGTTGGTTTTGAAGCCATAGAACTTGACTAGAGCAACTTGCAGTAGCTATATATTCAGCTTCAGTTGTTGAATTTGCCACACTTATTTGCTTCTTACACTGCCATGAGACAAGTCTACACCCAAGGAATTGACATCCTCCAGTTGTTGACTTTCTGTCCAAGCTAGCACCAGCATAATCACTATCCGAATATGCTACTAAGTCAAAAGGAGATTCCCTAGAATACCATATACCCAACCTTGGTTGACCTTTGAGATATCTAAAAGTTCTCTTGACTGCAGTTAAATGAGAAACCTTTGGAGTAACTTGAAATCTTGCACAAACACAAACAGGGAACATGATATCAGGTCTAGATGATGTAAGGTACATCAAAGAGCCTATCATAGATCTGTAAGTGTGTACATCTACACTCTCTCCATCTTCATCTTTCAGAAGGTGCTTCTCAGAGTCCATTGGTGTGCTTGCTATTTTTGAATCAGCAAATTGAAAATTTCTAAGTATCTCTGCAACATATTTGTCTTGACTAATAAATATGCCTTCAGATGATTGCTTAACTTGCAAACCCAAAAAGAATGTAAGTTCCCCCATAGAACTCATCTAAAACTTATCTTTTATAAGCTTCTCAAATTCTAAACACATATCTTTCCTAGTAGATCCAAAGATAATGTCATCCACATACACCTGCACTAACCGAAGATCCTTCTTTTGCTGTTTGATGAAAAGTGTCTGATCAATCTTTCTTCTTTGAAATCCATTTTCTAATAAGTAGGAAGCTAGTGTTGCATACCAAGCTCTTGGTGCCTGATGAAGGCCATATAGAGCTTTCACTACTCTGTACACTTTGTTTGGATGTAATGGGTCAATGAAGCCAGGGGCTGTGAAACATATACCTCCTCTTCAATAGAACCATATAAAAATGCACTCTTGACATCCATTTGGTAGAATGTGAAGCCTAAAAATGAAGCATAAGCTAAGAAAAGCCTAATTGCCTCAATCCTTGCTACAGGAGCATAAACCTCATCATAGTCTATTCCTTCTTCTTGTGTGTACCCATGGGCTACTAATCTAGCCTTGTTCTTGATCACAATTCCTCTTTCATCCCTTTTGTTCTTAAAAACCCATCTAGTGCCAATTAACTTCACACCTGTAGGTAAATCAACTAGCACCCATACCTTATGAATCTTGAACTGAAGAAGCTCTTCTTGCATAGCCTCTAACCATCTTGAATCATCTAAGGCTTTAAGAATGTTCTTTGGTTCATCTTGTGAGAGAAAACATACAAACAAGCAAGAGTTTGAAAGCTCATGCTGCTTTGAAGCATAAAGGGCATCAAGAAGCCCTTGTTGGTCTGAAGACATCAGTTGTTGTCTTGTCTTCACACCTGACTGTACATCTCCAATCACATTATCTAGGGAGTGAACTTTGTGAATTCTTGTTTGTGGAGTAGAAGAAACTTGATAATTTGATGGAAGATTGTTGAAATCCACCTCATTATCTGAGAATTCTGCTTCTTTTGTTTCTGAAGGGCCAGCAGCAGAATCAGTTGGCCGAACAGCAGAATTAGTAAGCTTAGCAGCAGAATCACCAGCAGAAACAGATACACTACCAGCAGCAACAGAAATACTACCAGCAGAAACATTGTGTTGTTCCTGAGTTTCATCTTCTTTTCTTTCATCTTCAACACCTTCTTTAGCTTTGCCAAAAGAAGATTCATCAGTTGTTGAAGTTGATTCCACACCTGTACTTGACCATATTGGCATCCAAACATGATCTTGGTTTGTCTCCTTTTCTAACCTTGCCTCATCTGTTGCTTGTGAACCTGAAAATTCATTAGTTTCTGCAACAACAGGCACATAATTCATTGATTTGGTTAGATATTCAAGATCAAATAGCCTTTTTGGTCCTTGACCTTCTACATTGGATTTATCTTCTAAAAACTCCACATGTAGGTTTTCTTCTACAATCTTAGTTCTTGTGTTGTATACTCTAAATGCTTTGCTATTAAGAGAATATCCAACAAAGAATCCTTCATCTGCCTTACCATCGAATTTTCCTAAATGGTCTAAGGTATTGAGAATTGTCACATGACATCCAAAAGGTCTTAGAAATCCTATTGCAGGAGTTCTACCATGAAAAAGTTCATATGATGTCTTATTGTGAGGCTGTATAACTAAAACTCTATTTTGGACATAGCAAGCAGTGTTGACTGCTTCAGCCCAAAAGGTTATTGGTAGCTTTGAATCAGCTAACATTGTTTTAGCAGCTTCAATTAGTGTTCTATTCTTTCTCTCAACTACACCATTTTGTTGTGGTGTTCTAGCAACACTAAATTCTCTCCTAATACCCTTTTCTTTGCAGAAGTCATCCATAACTCTATTCTTAAACTCTGTCCCATTATCATATCTAATGACCTTCACTTTCTTGTCTACTTGGTTTTCTATCTGTGTAATGAATGTCTTAAGAATGCTTGTAGTCTCATCCTTAGTAGATAGAAAGAAAACCCATGTAAATCTAGTATAGTCATCAATAATAACTAGACAATATCTCTTATGCATTATACTACTTACTGAAACAGGTCCAAATAAGTCCATATGCAGCATAAACAATGATTGATTGATAGAGTTAAAAATCTTGGGCTTACAAGTGGCTTTGTGTTGTTTGCCTTTTAGACAAGCAATGCATGATTGATCATTTTCAAATCTTTTGTGAGGTAAACCTCTTACCAAACCATTCTTAACAATTTTATTTATGGTTTTGAAGTTAATATGACCAAGCCTTCTATGCCATTTCATTGATTCATCCAATGTGGCCTTTGCAACAAGACAAGTTAAATTCTTTTTAGGAATAATGTTCTTCATGTCTACACTGTACATATTGCCCTTTCTAGGAATTCTAAGAAGTACTTGACTTTCATCAGGCATCTTAAAATCAGGAGAAAGTACAAGACATTCAGTCTCACAGAAAAGAACATTGTTCTTTTTGTCACACATTTGTGAGACACTAAAAAGATTATAATTTAGCTCTTTTACATAGAACACATCTTCAAAATCTAAATTTCCAGTTTTAATGGTACCTTTACCGGAAATTTTGCCACCAACACCTCCTCCAAAGGTAACATAGCCTCCATCTATTGATTGAAAATCTGAGAGATAAGACTTGTTGCCTGTCATGTGCCTTGAACATCCACTATCTGAGTATCCTTGATCCTCTTCCTAATCATTTGAATGTTCCTGCACATAAATAAGAGTGTTAGTTTCTTTTGGGGATCCAAGCCATTACTGACTTAGATCTGCCTCTTGCATCAATGTAATTGAATCTTTTGAGGATAGTTGATGCAATATTGGATTTTAGAATCCAACATGCTGAGGCCTTAACAGCATTTGCCCTGTTTCCCTTAGCAGCAGGAACTGCTAACTTTTCAGTTCTACCCTTTGGTTTCCAAACTTGTTTTTGGACCACTGCTTTTGTTTGAATGGGCCTTAGAACAGTCTTTGATGCATGTTTGAAAAATGTTTTTGCACCCTTAGCTGTTGATTTTGGGTTAATAGTCATAAATGGTCGAGCAGCAGGAACAAATTGTCTAGCAGCAGGATCACTTGGTCTAGCAGTAGGATCTAAGTTTGAGCCAGACTTCTTTTTGACTACTCTGGGGTTTGTTCTCTTAGAACTAGAGTGAGAGTGAGACTTAGGAGTTTGCCTTTTGTAGTTCACTTTATTGTTGTCATTCCCAGATACCCATTGGTTGCAGAAAGCTGCAAGATGGTCAAAACTACCACATGTGTAACAAGCTTTGTTATAAAAAGCAAAGTCATCACCTAGTTGGTTAGACTTGAGGTTGTTCCAATTCCTTTGGTTACCTCTGGGCTTGTTGGTGGTTCTATATTGCTCACAATATCTAACTGGTTGCCTAACATGCTTAATGTTTGATTTAGGCCTATCAGTATTGTGTTTGACTATCTTAGGAACACTTGTTCCTACTTTCTTAACCATTTCAGGTTTAGACATAACCTGTTCTTCTTCATCATCACTATCAGTTGTGCAGTCTTCAACAACTATAGCATCTAAGTTCTCAACAAAGGACACCTTGTCCTGATAAAGTAAAGTTTTATCTAAACTTTTACTTATCTTTTCTACCTTAAGGCTCTTGCTAGCCTTAGAACCATACTCCATGATTGGTTCTTGAAACTCAGGTAAACCTGAATTTCCTAGGTCAATCCCTGGGGGTTTAGGGATGCCTCTATAAGGAGGTGGGACACTCTTATATCCTACTCCTGACTTAGCTCTATTAATCACCTGACATTCTACTATGTTGTGCACACTTTTAGAAGCATGTTCTAGTGCCTCAGTAGTCAAGTGAATGTTTTCATTTTCTTTTTTGACCCTATCAAAAGCTTCTCTCAAAAGCTTGATTTCAGCATCTTTAAAGAATATGTCCTGTCTTAGGAGAGCTTTGTCATCAGAAAAGGATAATTCATTTTCCTTATAGTGTGTGATTTGTTTCTCTACCTTTTCTAATCTACACTTATAGTTTATAAAGTTTTGAAAGGTCTTGCTTAGCTCTATCTTTTGGTCATCAAATTGTTTCATTAAAACCTGTAGAGCATTAAGAGCAGTGCAAGTATTTGAACAAGCTTTATGATTTTGTACCTCAGTAGCAGAAAAAGCCATAAGTGCCATCTGAGCAGGAGTTTCTTCTTCATCTGCCATGAAGCTCTAATCAAAACCTAAGCCATCAATAGCTACCATAGCTTTTGGCTCAATAACTTCCTCTGTTTTGGATTTGCTTCCAAAACCTCTATTCTTGCTATCTTGCTGCCTTGGCCTTCTGCAATCTCTTGAGAAATGACCCATCATGTGACAGTTATAGCACTCTATCTTTGACTTATCAAAACCAGCAGCATCAGTGTTGCTGATTATGAGCTTCTTCCCCGTCTTGTGATAGAACTTCTTGGCTCTCATGCTAAGAAGAGAAATTTGCCATTTCAGATCCATTTCCTCCAGATCATCTTCAATGATCTCTTGGAGGTCTTCATAAGAAAGCATGGACCAATTATTTGACTTGTAAGAAAGGCACAACAAGTCTTTTCATCCAAAATACTAATGGTACTACTTGATGAACTAGCAGCACCAACATCATCAACAACTTTCACCTCTTCACTTGATTTTGAGGTACTAGGAGTTGACATAAATGCCTTGTTCCCAGTATTACAACTTGTGATGTTTTTTTGTGTTTGTTCTATGTCTTAACAGTTATGAGAGTTCTAATAATAACACATGCATGGATTCTAACATCTAACGTCTACTCATGCACAAGTCCAAGATCTCTTTTATAGTCCAAGAGATCTATTACAATAATGTATAAAGTCTAGCCGACTTACTTTGTTAACTTATCTCTTGAGTGTGTCAGTACATAAGATACAACATGTATCTGTTTACACAACTTGTTAACAAAGCACACGGGGTAAGATATTATCTACCGTATATTGTTGACCAAAATACAAATAATATCTTTTCAATCTTATCCACTTAGCAGCAGAATGTTCACTAGCAGCAGCAATGAGATTATCGCTAGCAGCAGGAACAAGTATCATTAACAGCAGGATCAACAGCAGCAGAATGCTAAGCCTAGCAGCAGGATCAAATGTTCTAGCAGTAGGAACTAACATTAGCAGCAGGAACCATAATGCACTAGCAGCAGAATCACACTTAACGTTTTTCTTTGAATAAAATCCGATATTTAACTTCTTGAATATTTAATTCCCAGCATTCTTTAATAGTGTATCAAGTTCTTGAAATTTTTTATAAACATTAATAAGTTACAAGCTCAAGTTGGTGAGTGTACAAAACTTACAGAGATAAGCTTATAGACCTCTTAGATAGTAATAAGCTTATTTTGCCACCTTATGAGCTTACTTAAAAAGTTCATAATCTTTAATTTTAGCTTATGAGTTTATCAAATAGAGTTTATGAACTTAAATAAGCAATAAGCTCAACTTTAATACACTTAAAAAAAATTGAAACTAGATTTAGTTGCTGAAAAACGCTTTCTTCACATTTTTTTATAAAGAAAACTAGAAAAACAAAAAACATGTTCGAATTCACATTTCACTAAAAAGCTTATTAAGACCATGTTTAGTTGCAGAAAAACGCTTTCTTCAAGATAAGATCTCCCAATAGCAATTGGATTTTTGCAAACCTCATTCACCTTCACTTCGGGACCTTTCTTAATCCAACCAAACTTATACAGATTAGTATGTTGTTTGGTTGGTAACTTCAGGCCTTCACAAGATCTTTGAAAACTAGGTTTCACAACTTCCTCCATCAATGATCAATGAGCAAAGGTTATCTTCAATTGCACACTTAGTTTCAAAAATCTTGTTCCTTTCTGAAAGTCTTCAATCTTTGTTGCACACAAAATACATTCCACCATAAAGTGCACAACTTCGCCTTCAACTTAAGCAAATTCATCAATATGTTCCAGGTCATCTCCAAAATCAATCTCTGTGTCACCTTCATGATTTTCCCCAAGATATGCATTCAACTCCCTGTTAGGACACTCATTCAACTTATGATCCAGTAAACTACACCTAAATCACTTAGGAGGTACATGTGTGTTATGCGGATTAGTATCCGATTTCTTAGTAATAATATGCTTTTTCACACCACTTCCGCAAGCTAAAAGTGGAGAAGTCAAACTTGAAGATGTATTAGTTCTAATAGTTAATTGAGTTTGATTAGATTGGATTACCTGAGTAGAATTTAAATATGAATTCTCTTCCAACGTTTCTCCAAAGTTCAAAGCTCGCTTGGACATTGATCTCTCTACCTTCATAGCTAAAGTTTGAGCTTGATCAATTGTCCAAATTGAAAACAAACTTAACTCCTCTAGGATTGATTGATTCAATCCACTAATATACCTAGCAGCAGTTTGTTTTTCAGATTCCTTCAAGTTACACCTAGCTTGCAACCTCAAGAACTCACTCGTGTACTCCACCCCGGTTCTTTTTCCTTTAACAAAAGTATGATATTGTTGATATAAAAGTTGTTCAACATCTGTTGGTAAAAACTTACCTTTGATCATTCTTTTCATCCTTGGCCATATGTCGATTGGATACTTGCCTTGTCTCATACGGTTGTCTTGCTCGTTTTGCCACCAAGCTCCTCCACGTAACTTGTAAGTTACAATCTTGACTTTCTCTTCTTAACGAACATCCATGATGTCAAAGAACTTATCAACCTCATACACCCAATCCAACACAACTTCAAGTTCAAGATTCTCAAGAAAATTAGGAATCTAAGCCTTAACACGATACCTTTTTCGATCCCGATAACCATGTCGACCCTCATTCTTCCCATTTAAAACCATAGGACCATTAAACCGTCATTTAGGTTTTCCAGCAACAACTTCATAGCCATCATCTCCTTCCTCCTCTAATGACCCGAAATCATCTTGTCTCCAAGCTTGTTTAGGAGATTGGTCACGCTCATGATTTTCAAAGAATCCCTCTTTGTTAGAACCGAATCTAGGATTACCATGATTGTTACCCTCACGATTTGAGTGATTACCACCACCACCACCCTCGATCGCGGATCGGATCTCTTCAAGCATAGTGGACATACTCACGAATTTGGATGTGTGATCGTTGATCGCATGATCCATGTCTTCGGTCGACCGTACCCCACCAACCAAGGTTATCAAGATCACGATCCTACCTAGGATCGTTTTCGTTTTCGCAAGATCGGGATCGTAAGATCGAATCGAGATTGTAAGATCTTACAAAAATGTGATTTTTTTAATAGCAGTTGTAGTTTTATATAGTTCAATATATAATTAGATCAGAATAACCAATTTAAATGGATAGAATGAAAAATTGAAAGTTCAAACGTCGTGATAATTTATATATAATGCGAATACATGCAACTAGTTCATATTTCAAAGGGAATATGATGCCTGCTTCATAATGTAGGCAATTGCCTACTTTTTTTTTTATAAAAAAGGACACCACTTCTATAAACATGTCAATTACACCCCTTTCTCTTATTTCACCCTCTACACCTTATAACCCAATCCAAGATCATTTGTCACATATCTTCACCACATCCATCATTTTATGGCGCCAAAATCTCCCGCCAAAAAAAGTTGTCACTAAAATCATGTCAAACTCCATGAGATTTTCAAGGACTGATCCAAATCACGAAGAGCAAATCATATAAGGTTTGATTATACTATTTGTTAATACAAATATCGTCCCAAAACATTATTTATATTTTACGATCTTTGCTTAATTTTGTTAATGAAAAATACAAAGTTTATCTTTAAGCAAAAGCATAAATAAGATTAAGTCTTTTACATTTATAGTGATAAGTCTTTTAAAACACATTTACACATTACAAGTTTACTAGGAATAACATTACATACATTTACATGTTTATTTCTTAAATTAGAAACTTTATTTTCTAAATATTAGGATGACATCATGGCATGCATCATGAACACAATCTTGAAAAGATTTTGAGATATCTTGTTTAGATCTTCAAGCTAAAGAGTTGACATTTGAAGATATGGAAAGATTGTGCAAGATATGAAAAGATATGGGAATATCTTAGCTGGCCTGACATGGCGGATCCAAAGCCATACAAAGGCGGATCCAATTTTTGGGATCCGCCGGATCCGCCAACTGTTGTTCAGCTTTGCCTATAAATAGCAAGCTGATCTGTGGAAAACTAGAAGGGGGGTTGAATAGTTTTACCGTTTTATAATTTAAACCGTTTTGTTACTTATGTGAATTCGATGAAACTATGCACAAAAATAATCAAACAATATATACGAAAAGTAAAGAGAGGAATGATCAAACCACATAACACGGATGTTTATAGTGGTTCGGCTACAAGGACTCTTTTCCTTGCCCTACTCCACTTCCCCGAGCCTCTAACTCGAGAGTTATCCTTCACTAAGAAACAAACTCCCTTCTAGGTGGAGAAAACCTTTACACGTTGCTTACTTCCTTTTCTGGTATTAAGCTAAACACCGAGTTCTACTTTAAGGCAGAACCAACCTAACGTCGCCTATACAATTACCGACACTAAGCTAGATGTTGAGTTCTTTACAAGGGTTCAACCACCCCCGTTTGGTTCTTTCACAAGGGTACAACCACTCCCTACACTCTTTGTGTTTTGAGGACTAAAACACTAACCACACTCACTGAGATAAATGATACAAATAATGATGTGTGAACTACAACTATATCACACAGTAACTATGCTAAAGGTTTTACACGTCTGTGTTGAACCTTGATGCTTAATCTCCTTTGCTACAAAAGGAAAGATCAAATGAAATGAATGAATGATGAGGGTTAGATAACATGTAAATGAATGAGTATGAATATTAGGCTATATGAGTGATGGTGTGTCCAAATGATCAGCTTGCTATTTATAGGCAAGCTGGTGAACAGCCGGCGGATCCGGCGGATCCCATAAAAGGGATCCGTCTTTGATGTCGTTTGGTTCCGCCAAAATGACAGCTAAGAGATTTTTCAAATCTCTCCAAATCTTCCACAATCTTTCCATATCTTTGTGTTGTCATATCAAGATCTTCCAAAGTCAACTATCTTGCTTGAAGATCTAACTAAGATATCACATAATCTATGTATGATGCATGCCATGATGTCATTGTATCATTTTAAAAATAAAGTTTCCTTTTAAGGAAATAAACTAGTAGATGTGTAAAATGTAATTCTAAGTAATCTTGTGAAATGTAAAATGTGTTTTAAAGTGACTTTAGCTAGTATTTATAATTTGCTAAAAGATATACTTTGTAATTGTCATTAACAAAACTAAGTAAAGATCATAAAATATAAATAACGTTTTTAGTACGATATTTGTATGAACAATCTCTCCCTTTTTGTTGATGACAAAACATAAAGTATATTTTTGAGCAAAAGAATAAATATAGCATGAGTTCTTTAAAATATAGATTAAGTTTGTTCTATTTGAGTTTAAAAACTATTTTTATGCAAAAGTGTATGTACTGTGATGATTCACAGTTATGCAAACTTAATCCTTTCTCCCCCTTTTTGTCGAAACAAAAAGAAGAGTTGCGTAGTGGAATGCGATTTTGAGAACTTTAAGAGCTCCCCCCTTGTTTTATACTCCCCCTAAATGGAGTAACAAGGTAATGATGCATGATCCTACAAAACAAATGGTTAGAATATGATATGCTCCCCCTCGATGTATACTCCCCATTACAAGAGTACCAACGTATACATATGAAGGGTATGAGATGCTACAAAAGAAATGTTAGTGATAAATTACTTCAATGGAGAAGTATAATGCATAGGAAATAGTCATCTAAACAAGACTTTAAAATTAGTTGACTTTGAAAAGTCAAAATGAAGTTTCTGATCAAAATTTTGTACCTAAAGTACAAATGATCAAAGTATAATAGCTATATAATGATGTTATTTACCTTACTAATGATAATATGCTATATGTTGATCAATTATAAGCATAAAAACATCACATTCATTCATTGAAAATTATGTGACAAAAGTCACAAACATAATATGATGTTACATGAAAGTACATCCTAAAAATAAAAAGTCCTACAACAACATCTAAAAGGTCCTATATAATGAGACTAAAACTCTCCTATTGAGGAGGATGAGAGATGGCGTTTAGACGCTCAAGAATGTGGTTCAATATGAACCTCATTTCATTTTGGAGCTCGTGCACCAAAATGTTTGTCCTTTGAGCTATGTGAGCGGTTCTTTCACACATGTTGCAATCATGGCGAGGAAAATCGGGCGGAAGAGTAGACTCATTTGGTTGTGGTGGTGGTGGTGGTGATTGGTTGTTGGGTGGTGGTGGTGGTGATTGGTTGTTGGGTGGTGGTGGTTGTGCTTGTTCATTGGTTGGTGGTGGTGTTTGGATGGAGTTCATGAGGATGTTTTGAAGGTCCATGGCTTCATTGAGGCAGTGATCTTCCATACCCGAGAGAGTGTAGAGACGGTTGAGCTCTTCACTAATCTCCTCTTGGGTTTGAGGCAAATTGATCCACATTGCCTAGTCTATGGCAATGAGAGTTGATGTGGGTGAGAGAGGTGGTATTTGAGGTTGGGATGATGGTGCATCATGGTATAAAGGACCATGGATATCCTGGAAAATCGGATGAAAAAGCATAGGCTCTTGACCTTCAAAGGTCATGGGTGGAGGATTGGTTGATCTTGGTGGGAGATCCTCCAAGTCATCAAGGTATGGATGTGGTGATGTAGGTGGAGTCCTAAATAGCTCCATAGGTTGCAACTTGGGTGATTTTGGGGGTGATGTTGATTTAACAGGCTGTGATGGAGCGGGTGGTGGTGTGGTTGCTATTGGAGTTATGGTTGGAGGTGGAGTTTGTATGACAACATTGGATGGTGTAGGTGTGGATAGAGTAAGGAAATTTTCACTTGCTATAGGAGATGAGATATTAAGAGGAGATGATTCCTCTGATGATGAGTTAGCAAGATTGATGAAGCAACAGGGCTTAACACTAATGCGGGCAGTGCGTTTTGGAGGTCTAGAGGTGGAGGAGTTGTTTGATTTGGTCATGGTGAGCTAAGAGAACTAAGATGTACAGGTTATATGTGGTGAAGAAGGTAAATGAGTGAGTTTTTCTCTAAGTTATGATCTTAATTTATAGGCAGATGGTTTATAGAAACTAGTGTTTGGATTTGATGTAAATCCCATAGAGAATGTTGGTTCCTAATGATTTGGAACAAAAATTTGTGCAAATCACATCACATAAGTCAATCCATAGAACTTATGTTGAGTAATATGATGAAGATATGCAGTAAATGCAAAGAGATAGTGGAAAATCCTCTGATGTGATGTTCCCACGGATTTGACGGATCCCTAAAAAGGGTTCCTTGTTTATATCAGAAAGGTAACTCACTACTAAAATTTGAAAAATTCAAATTTTGGTGGGAAATGTTGTTCTTAAGTTTCTAATAGTTTCTAAATCATTCTAAGATGTATAATGATCAGTGAACCTACTCTAAAGAACACTAGAAACTAAAATCTAAGAATCGGGATAAGTCGAAAAGTTTTTGGGATTGTTATTGTTACACCTGCGGATCCAACGATTACACTAGGCGGATCCAAAATTAGGGATCCGCCAGATCCGTTGTTAAGCTTGTAGGAAAAATTTAAATGTTAGTGTCTGATATAAAAGTTGTCTAAAATATGAGAGGCCAAACCTATCATGTATTAAAGTATGATAGTATTGCAAATATTTGATCACCTACAAGCATTGAAATATAACTTTTATTTATTGAAAATTTGTTTGTGACAAACGTCTCAAACTTGAAGTTACATTAGAAAGTTCCTAAAAATTGAAGAAATCCTAGAACAATTCTATGAGGTACACTAAGATGATACTTAGGAAAAGCTAACAGCCTCTATTGAGTAGAATTTTTTGGTGTTGATGGAGATATGATGGAAGCTAGCCACATAGTTTCTAAATCCTTAGTGTCACAAAGATTAGTGTCAAGTTCTTCATTTTCTTGAGTGTTTGTTTGATTTAGCCACATTGAATCATCAATGTGTTGAAGTGTGGTAAGTAGATCATGGGGTTGAAGGTTGGGTGGATTTAGTGGTGATGATGATTTTCTTTCTTGAGGTGGTGGTGAGGAAGCTATTGATGTAGTTACAGGTGGTGATGTGCTATATGAGGGTGAAGATGTTGTACCTAGTGGAATTATGATAGGTGATGGTGATTCTGGAGATGAATACATGTTGATTGTAGGATTTATGATAGGAGTTGTAGTGGTAGTAGTGGATATGACGGGAAAGCTTACGTTTGGAGATGGATTAACGAACCAGTAGGGTCTAACACTAATTCTAGCGGTTTGTCTGTATGGTCTAGACATATGAGATTTGTTTGATTTGTCCATTGTGAGAGGTTCACAGGAATTGTGTGTAAAGAAGATGAGGATTTAGTGTGTTATGATCATCTTAAGGTTCTAATTTATACTTCCCATTTTTATGGAAGTTGGTGTTTGGATTAATGATGTGTGAATTTCAAAGACTTGGAACAAGATAAAGCAGTTTGTCCTATTGACATAGTCAATCCATAGAAATGGAGTTGACATGAAGGTATGCAGAAAGATGACTCAAAAGGAAGAAATGTGATTGATGCACGGTTTTTGAGGAGGTAATGAACGAGTCTGTGAGTTATGAACATGACAAAATTTTAAACATTCAAGTTTTGGTGGGAAGTGGATTTTCTTAATGTTCTAAGATGTCTATAATCTAAGAAAGCTATAAACTGCAATCTAAGTATTGGAATGAGTTGGGATTTTAAGAAAAAGATTACTGTGTATACCTGCGGATCCAATTGACAAAGCATGCAGATCCACAATTTTTGGATCCTTCTGATCCGCAGGTTTAAGATGGGCGGACCCAACGTTAACACTAGGCGGATCCAAAATGAGGGATCCGCCAGATCCGCCGAACAAAAATCCTAAAACAAACAGAGAGCAATGCAAATTTTGCGTTTTTCGATGAAAACCCAAAAATTCTCCTGGAACATATCTATTATCTATTATGTAAAGCAAAACTACCAAACATATAGATTCTAACACACATTATCATATAAATAACATTGAACATCAAACTTCATCACAAAAGAAGTTAAGCCAAACAGTGGCTTAAAATCGGAAAATTGATAACAATTCATGTTATCATTAGTTCAAGTTGAGCTATATCACAAAAGGGTCAAGTACTAGCATAAGGTCTTAGTAAGGACATAAATTTAACAATACATAGTCTAATAACGTATTATACCAAACACTCTTTAAAACTCACTTATCTTTTAATAATTTAAGTATTTTCTTCTGATCCTTGCGGAGTTTCATTATCTATCGTCCTACATTCTTTAAAATTCCCTTTGCTTGTCGATGTTCAGCAGATTCATCATCAAGGGAAGGAAGTTGACTCAAGTAATCGATTGGAGGAAGCTTAGAGTTAGGTAAACCATCTTTATCACTAGCCGATGATGATGAAGATGAGGATGAGGTGTGAGCCCGTTTTCCTTTTCCTACTACCACTCTATAGTTACTAAGCGGAATGAAGGTGTTGATGAGGCGAAAAGTGTACCGCTTTTAAGGGGTCATTTAAGCCCTAAATCGTATTTATTTGATCAAATATTGCCCTAAATCGTTCCTTTTGTCATTTTAGGTACTTTTGAGGAGAAATCTGGAAAAGGAGGCATTTTGGACGTTTTTGGAGCATTAAAGTGAAGAAAACGACAAAGTCTCAAAAATCGGCTAAAAGTTAATCTTGACGGCGTCACAATTTACTCTGGACGGCGTCATGCTTTGGCAAGAAAAGTTGGACGTGAAATTTACTCATGATAAGCCAGTGAAAATAGCATGTGAATTCTGACGGCGTCACGCTTTAACTTGATCAAGGGCGTCACGGCTTAAATCATAAGGGGACGGCGTCACGTTCACGAGCTGACGGCGTCAAGCCTTGATAAGCCAGAATGGATTTTTGAAGAGCTAAAGAGGGACGGCGTCAAGAAGGTCATCCGGGAACCCTAAAAGCGGCGAGGTGACGGCGTCACACTCCATAAGGTGACACCGTCAGATCCAAAAATCTATATATAGTTTTCTAATCTTTTGTCATGAAGAGAGCTTAGTGTGTGGAATTTTGGGAGAAAACCCTAAGACGATTTTAGCTACTTTTTCAGGGCTTTTTGCCTTGAGATCTTCCATGTTTCATTGAAAGATAAGTTATCAATTAATCATTCAATATGTCTATGTGTTGTTTGATTCTATCTTATTCTTGTCTTTTGTTTAACATGTTAGGCTAATTTTATCTTGTGTTTGCTTAGATCTAATGAAACTTAGCTATTGATTATTGGTTGTTAGTGTGTTGTTAGTTGTATTGGATGATTGTTTATCTATGTTAGGCTTAAGAAAACTGGCTAACTTCCTATTCGGTAACTTGCTTGAACGTCTTAAGAAACATGAACCAAATGCGTACTAAAGGTTTTTATGGTTGTATTTAATGCACAAGCGAATTCTAGTGATCCCATGTTAGGAGCTTCCTAGCCGGCTCGACATAGGAGTGAAGTAGGAGCTTGTAGAGTTGGGGAAGTAAGTACGCCACCCCACGAATGGTATTAAGGAATACACCCGTCATCCACGCGACTAATACACACTAATTAACCGGTAAAAGATAGTTAGGGAGTAAGGAAATCTAAGTAAACACATTTCTCTACACATAAGTTTCTCACCACATTTCATTTTTGTTATTTTATTTTATTTGCATTCGTAGTAATTTGGGTTAGTTGACTAGCAACTAATTCCGCCCACTCTATCAAAACCGAGATTTTACTTGCTTTCATAAAAACTATAAAAACACAAAAAAGAATCTTCCTCAACCCTTAGACCTAATTAGAGTAGCCTTTCATACCTAACGAACACTATTCCCTGTGGAGAATGATCAATCCCCCGTACTTACCACTACACTATACTACATCGGTCAGGTACACTGCCTGGTGGGGTTGTAAGCCTCTTGAGATCCCTCGAGAGGTAAAACCTGTTGTAAGGTTACAAAACCACGCAATCAAGTTTTTGGCGCCGTTGCCGGGGAATAGTTATTGTTTAGGTTGAATTTTTATTTCTATTAGGTCTACTCACTAGATTCCTTTCTAGTGAGATTTTTATTTTATTTTTCTAGATTTTCTTTAGTCTATCTATTTTCTTCGTGTCTTTGTTCGTAACCATACCATCCGACATCATGGAAGATGGTAATATCCTTAACCCCCACAACCCACCACCACAACAACCACAACCACCTCCTAGAGCCCGTACTTTAGGAGAGTATTCCCGTCCTAGCCACCATGGCTATCGAAACACCATTGAGCTCACTCAAGGAGCCAATATCACACCCTTGCGATCCGACACCATCCGGTTGGTGCAAAGTGGATGCGCATTCCATGGACTTCGTTCTGAAGATCCTAATCAACATCTCAAGGACTTTCTTAAAATCGTTGATTCTATAGACCTTGATGTTGCCACTCGAGAGACGACCCGATTGCGTCTCTTCCAATTCTCTTTGCGGGACCAAGCTAGTCAGTGGCTAGAACGTCAACCCGCAGGATCCATTACCTCTTGGGATGATCTCACCACTCGTTTCCTTGCTCAGTTTTTCCCACCGGGAAGAACTACCAAGCTAAGGAATGATATCTTGATGTTCCAACAACGTCAAGGCGAAACTCTCTACGAGGCATGGACTCGATTCAAGGACCTACTCCAAAAAGTCCCTCACCATGGCATAGAACTTTGGCTCCAAGTCCAAATCTTCTATGACCATATCAATCTCTCCACGAGGCAAACCATTGACCAATCGGCCGGTGGCAAGCTACGTGATCTAAGTGCGGAACAATCATGGGCTCTCCTAGAGGATCTTGCTCTTTATGACAACGAAAGTTGGAGTGATCCCCGTGATTTGAATAAAACGGTCAAGGCAATATCTTTGCCTTCTAACAATTCAAGCACTTCCGACCGTAGGATCATAGAACTTGAAGACCAAGTCAAGTTTCTCATGAAATCTTACAAGGCTCCTAAACTTTCAAACCAAGTGAACAAAATCACTTCTTCATGTGAATTATGTAGTGGTCCCCACGACACTCGTGATTGCATGGAACTCCCCGAACAAGCTTTTGTGGACTACGCATCCTCGCGTACCGACGGAGCGGGAGACAAGTGGTACACTTTCAAACCCGAGCCAAACCATTACGGTGATTCATACAACCCCTCATGGAAAAATCACCCGAACCTTAGGTGGAAACAAAACCAAAACTCGCAACAAACCAATTCTTCCAACCCACCTAATCGTTTCCAATCAAGCGGTTCCAACTCGAACCGTACTTTCAACAACAATCCTTCCGGCAATGGTAGTACCAATAACTTTGAAGGATTGATGTCTCAATTTATGGCATCTCAAGAAGCTCGGATAGCTAGATTCGAGACCGAATTCAATCAACATCAAACTGAGATGACCAATAAAATTGACAACTTGTTGAAAGCTCTCCATAACCAAGTGTTATCACCTCCACATAAGGACGCTAGGAACACAAATAGCGGACCCCAAGTCAAAGACCCTTCTTCATCCAAACATGTCCACTTCGTCAACGTTGTCACTATTAAACCAATCGATAGGAGCATGGAAGAAAGTGACAAGAATGAGGGTAGGATAGAAAGTGAACCTAAGGATGAGGATATGAAGGTCGAGGTTGATAAGGAAGTTAGGACAAGTGTGATTGAAGAAGTAGATGATGATGAGGACTACTTCAATAGGCTACCCACTAAGGAAGAGCGTGCATATCATACAAACTTATTCGATGACCCCGAGACACCATACTTCCTAGGTGGACCAATCATAGAAATAGGCGACCCTTCTAATCTCAACATACCATGCAACATCGAACATCTACATGTGTGGAAAGCCTACATCGACCTTAGATCACCCATAAACATCATGACTAGAGCCCACTACAACTTGATAATGAAGAATCAACTTGGGTATAGGATGCTCCCTGACAAGGGTTGGATGAGTAACTTCACGGGAAGAGTTAAGGGATTACCGGTTTATGTAGGAAACTTCACCTATGTCACCGACTTTGTAATTGTAGAAGATATCCGCCCAATAGTCGATGCATCCTTGACTCAAGTGGTTTTTGGAAAACCATTTGTTGAGGTCTCTAGAATGACTTATGAACCTTCCTTAGGGATAGTTAGATTTAAGGATGAGACCGATGAAGTAAGCTACCAAATGCCATATAAGATAGAACAATTCCAACACTTGTCAAATGTTGAGAAGGAGCTTAAACAAGCGGTCTACTATAGGAATGATAAGGATAGAAGTAAAGGAGTAGACTATGTTATGGAAAGGATATTCGGTTTCTACAAGGATTGTTTGAAATTAGGACCGGAATATAGAACCGGGAAGGAGAATGGCCTAGGAACCGTGACCGATGATGGAGTCACGTAATGTACGTGACTTTGAGTCTAGCTAAAAGACTCGTTAATAAAGAAAAGCGCTTCTTGGGAGGCAACCCAAGCTTTATTTGTTTTATTTGCTTTGTGTGTTTATTTATTTGTTTGTTTGTTTTTATTTGTTTCCGTATGTGTGTTTAATTTTTGTTATTATTGGTTCATGTTAAAAACTAATTTGTGAAAATGCTTTATGTTGTTTTTAACTTCGTCTTAACTACATATAAAGGTATTTTGCAAAAGATAAGTGTAAGGGAAATCTAAATCGGTTTATTAGAACACAAATGAACATGAATCGTAATAATAATAAATTAGCATACATATTAGTGTTTGTTTGAGTCAAATGCTTGTATCGAGTCATAATGATGTTTTGCAGGATTTCCAGGAAGTAAGGTAAAGGTTTTTCCAGAAATTTTCCGGGAACTTAAAACGAAAATTTTTGTCAGGTCATTTCTGACGGCGTCAGGGGTTATAACCTGACGGCGTCAGATTTAATTTCCAGAAATTTTTGAAAGTTTTGTTTTCATAAAAAGTTTTTATTAAATCTCCAACTTACAATCTCCAGGAATCTGCAAAATTATCATTCCACAAGCATTATATCCTTATATATAGATTTTTCCCGCCGATGTTATGCAGGTTTTCGTGTTTGTTTTCTCAGGTTTAACAGGTTATTTTGGACAAGGAGATGTTTTTTGGAATCAAGCTTATGGCGATGCATTAGTCATGGAGCTTCAACATTCTCTTTGGAGGAAGATTTAACCGTGTAATTTCATTATCCACCGAGCGAATCAGGGGAGTATTTGATTTCATTTTTTTTACTTTTTGCTTTTACATCTTATTATTTGAACATTGGGGACAATGTTCATCTTAAGTGTAAGGGGAGGGTAAAAGTACGATTTTAGAGAATACAATTGCGCTTGATTTTTGTTTGTTTAATAGTAGATGTGTAATAAAACTGAGAGGAATACTTGTTAAGGTAATTTTAGTGCCAAATTTAAAATTTTTTACAACATATAGGAGTGAAACTTTGATCTTAATGAGCGTCTCACGGATAGGAGTTATATGACTAGCACAAAAACCGTACCACTAAAAAATTTTCCACCCCAAATATGTGAGGTTCGCCCCTAGAATTGGTAGGAAAAGCATTTATGCTATGATGTGTGTACCGGTAGCACTTAGATTCTAGAACTTGCGTTAGGACCATTCCAAGGCCACAAGTGAGACTACATTCGTGTAGTTAGATTTACTACATGATAAGAGGCATTAGGATTAACCCATTGTTTTACACCTGTGTTTTTGTTATAATTACTTTGGCTACATTGGTCAAGTAATTCCCCCACACCCTTTGCGTTGTACTCATTTTTAGTACACGATACCCCTAGTACACCCCTCAGAGCCTATCTTTTCGTTTCGACCTTTAAGCATTTTACTTAAAGGAAGAATTTGTTACACCCCACTAAAATGTACACCCAAATCGCCTTAGCCTACCTTGTATGCACTCATTTTTAGTGCATTATTGTGACAACATTTGTTTAAACCCTTAGTTAATTATCTAGTTGATTACATGGTTGCTAAGTCGAGTCATATCCTTGTACATATTGTTTTGGGACGATTGGGACTCATGGGTAAAGTACTAGTGTAATGGAGTAACGGGGAAGAACATCATTTATTACCCCCATATGTGCTAAATATTTTAAAAGTACTCCAAGTTTTTCAATTATCTTAATTCGAGTCATTAGATTAGTATTTGTAAAGTTATGTAAAAATTCAAGTGTAAGGGGGATGCAATGCCCCTATGATGTATTATTTTGGATGGTAGGGTAAAAGTGTATGCAAAAAAAAAAAAAAAAAAAAAAAAAAAAAAAAAAAAAAAAAATCGAAAAAATCAAGAAAAATACAAAAAAATGAGAAAATGAAAAATAGAAAAAACATACGGACTACCATCCCGTTTTATTTTATGTTTGTTTTATATTTTTGTTATTTTGTTATTTCGTTTCTAGCTTAAGATCGAGTCTAGTCTTGGCTTAGCAACATTGTATAGTACATGTAATTGATCAAGATTTTTAACTCGCCACCAGTAAAATATCCTTTATCCAACAAAACCGTGTTTTCCTTTTCCCTACACCTAAAGTTATAACCCATTTAAAAGCCCTCTTTGATAGTTTATCTTAGGTGCTTACGCCTAGTGGAGGAGGTTTTCGATCCTTTCCCAAGCCTATGGTAATCTATTTGCTATGACAGGTAGTGAGAGATATTTTCCGTTTTCATTTATGAGATTTATTTTGATGACACTTGAGAGATGTGAGTATCTAAACACTACTTGTGAGGTGCTAGTTTATAATCTCCGTGCTTATTATGATTGAAGTGGAACGATTATTTGTTGTAATTACTTTTATGTTAGCATTAAATGACCCCTAACTTGTATTTTGATTAGAATAAAAGCGCATTTGCTTGAGGACAAGCAAATCTCAAGTGTAAGGGTATTTGATGAGGCGAAAAGTGTACCGCTTTTAAGGGGTCATTTAAGCCCTAAATCGTATTTATTTGATCAAATATTGCCCTAAATCGTTCCTTTTGTCATTTTAGGTACTTTTGAGGAGAAATCTGGAAAAGGAGGCATTTTGGACGTTTTTGGAGCATTAAAGTGAAGAAAACGACAAAGTCTCAAAAATCGGCTAAAAGTTACTCTTGACGGCGTCACAATTTACTCTGGACGGCGTCATGCTTTGGCAAGAAAAGTTGGACGTGAAATTTACTCATGATAAGCCAGTGAAAATAGCATGTGAATTCTGACGGCGTCACGCTTTAACTTGATCAAGGGCGTCACGGCTTAAATCATAAGGGGACGGCGTCACGTTCACGAGCTGACGGCGTCAAGCCTTGATAAGCCAGAATGGATTTTTGAAGAGCTAAAGAGGGACGGCGTCAAGAAGGTCATCCGGGAACCCTAAAAGCGGCGAGGTGACGGCGTCACACTCCATAAGGTGACGCCGTCAGATCCAAAAATCTATATATAGTTTTCTAATCTTTTGTCATGAAGAGAGCTTAGTGTGTGGAATTTTGGGAGAAAACCCTAAGACGATTTTAGCTACTTTTTCAGGGCTTTTTGCCTTGAGATCTTCCATGTTTCATTGAAAGATAAGTTATCAATTAATCATTCAATATGTCTATGTGTTGTTTGATTCTATCTTATTCTTGTCTTTTGTTTAACATGTTAGGCTAATTTTATCTTGTGTTTGCTTAGATCTAATGAAACTTAGCTATTGATTATTGGTTGTTAGTGTGTTGTTAGTTGTATTGGATGATTGTTTATCTATGTTAGGCTTAAGAAAACTGGCTAACTTCCTATTCGGTAACTTGCTTGAACGTCTTAAGAAACATGAACCAAATGCGTACTAAAGGTTTTTATGGTTGTATTTAATGCACAAGCGAATTCTAGTGATCCCATGTTAGGAGCTTCCTAGCCGGCTCGACATAGGAGTGAAGTAGGAGCTTGTAGAGTTGGGGAAGTAAGTACGCCACCCCACGAATGGTATTAAGGAATACACCCGTCATCCACGCGACTAATACACACTAATTAACCGGTAAAAGATAGTTAGGGAGTAAGGAAATCTAAGTAAACACATTTCTCTACACATAAGTTTCTCACCACATTTCATTTTTGTTATTTTATTTTATTTGCATTCGTAGTAATTTGGGTTAGTTGACTAGCAACTAATTCCGCCCACTCTATCAAAACCGAGATTTTACTTGCTTTCATAAAAACTATAAAAACACAAAAAAGAATCTTCCTCAACCCTTAGACCTAATTAGAGTAGCCTTTCATACCTAACGAACACTATTCCCTGTGGAGAACGATCAATCCCCCGTACTTACCACTACACTATACTACATCGGTCAGGTACACTGCCTGGTGGGGTTGTAAGCCTCTTGAGATCCCTCGAGAGGTAAAACCTGTTGTAAGGTTACAAAACCACGCAATCAGGTGTGTTTGATTTCGATGTAGTCTGGAACAAAGCCGAATGAGTCTACAGGAATAGGAATGGAAGCTCTAAACAAACGTGTAAGAAGCATTCCATATGGCATTGAGGTTTTTCCTAAGACACGTATATCGGCCATTCTTTTGGCGATATAGTAGGCTAGATTGAACTTTTGATGAGTAGACACACAATAGAGCATGTAGCATAAGCTTGCATTCACATGATCTTTGTTTCCAATAGTGCTAATGACATTTGCTCTAAGAATCTCTTCAAGTTTCTTAAATTCGGGTTTAAGTTCATTGAGTTCCATAGCGAATGGATCTCGACTAACTTCTTTGCCTCGGAGTTTCTTAGTTTGGTTTCTTCTAGGCTTGAAAAGATTATCACGGATTGTTTCTTTGGGAATTAGAGGAGTATCATATGGGTGTTCACGACCTAGGTTTGAATCAAGAATGGTTAAAGGCCATTTGTCTGAGTAGAAGCAGGTTCCTTCTCTAGGAATGCCTAACACTTCCCCGAAATGATCTAATGGGAAATTGTAGGGATTTTGGTTTATTTTGAAATGAATGCTAAAGATCCAAGGTCGTCAGTGATGAGTTTCACGGAAGCATAAAACTCGAGAATGAACCTAGGGATGATAGGCTCATCTATGTCTAGGAGTGCATCAAATTGAATGACAGCCATTTGTTCACGGATGTTTGTTTCTTCTAAGAAAGATGAATCTACGGTTCTGCCTTCATGAACATATAGACTTTCTAAAGCTTTGAAAATTTTGACTTGAGATTCTGAGAGTCCCTTTGTTTGATGATGTTTGGGTAGGTAGTCGGTGGTCTTTTTGTGATCATAGTTAGTAGCGGGAGGCATGGTTTTCCTAGACATACAATTTAAGTTAGAATCACATAATATATACATATGTGTCTGAATGAGAATAATGTGGAGTATGATTATCTCGACTCTTTTGAGGCAAAGATTTTTGAGATAATCCAAACACTCCTGATCCGAAAATACATAAGGGTTATGTATTCTCTTAAATATAACGTTTTTGATTTTGTATGAACGATGATTGAAAGGAGTTTTTCTTAGTTGTGAAAAAAAATAATCTTAATGGAGTAATTGATGATTATTGTAGTGTCTAATTGAAAACATGATTTGATAGTTATTTTTGAAGTGCCTCATTATTTTTGATAATCCCTAATTTAATTTAGTGCAACCTATATGAATTCTAGACACAAACAAGAGATTGAGATGGATTAGGATACTTACAATGATCGATTAAGCACGAGTTAATTGTGGCGAATGGAATTTTTGAGTTTTGGGATGATAAGGGTCGTCAACAAATTGGTTTTTATGTGGTTAGTGAGTGTAATGAACAGTAAAAAGTGTCTATTTATTGAGAATTAGTCTCAGCAAAGCACGGATCCGGCGGATCCCAAACAAGGGTTCCGTCCTTGTTATCGATTGGATCCGTAGGATCAGAATCTATGTTTGGTTATTTCCGTTTTTGGTTGAACTAGGATTCGAACAATTGTTTTAACTAGGTTTCAATAATTCATGGACAGAAGTAGGGTTCTTTCTTGAGGTATTTGTGAGAGGATTATCAATGTTATCTTTTGAGAAACTTTCTCAATTCGAGATGTTTTTATCATCTAAACATTGTTTAAGACAGAAATGATGATGAAAAAGTTAAGCTAAATTTTTGCTGAGGTGAATTGTTGCAATGTTGTTGCAACAAAGGAAAATAAATAAATTATAGAGGTTAATATTATAGACCACTAGAGTTTTCTCCACACTCTACCTTAAAGTAGCAAGGACCGTTTGTTTCTTAGTAAATCATGATGTGATACAATGTCTCACATTAGTACACATATTGTTTGAACTATTCCTATATCTCTAATTACCGGGATGATCTTAGTTGACATATATTATGGTTTCTATACCCGTTCCTTTGGGGTACCATAAATGTCTCTTAAGTTCCTAAGTGTTTGATGACTTCAAGTTGGAATCATCTTGAAAGTGTAGACATATATAATATTTGGAGCTATGGGATAGAGTATTCTACCTGATGCATCTTGATGAGTGTGTAAATACTCATCATTTTATACCCATAATAGACACAAAAATGACCAAAAACACCCAATATATATTGCAGATATCCTTAGTTTGTGTTTTATGTGTTTCAGGTACTGAAGGATTGAAAACGGAACAAAAACGAATATTTTTGGATCGACTCGACAACAATTGTACACTTGATCAAGTGAAGACAAAAGTCAAAGTCAAAATTCCAAGTCAACCTCCAAAAATACCAAAATGACACAACTGGCCCTTGAAGATAATTTTCAGAATTGGCATAATTAGTCCTGGGATTTTCAGCTTTGACAACAATGGTCCCTCAAAGTTAAACCCAATTTCAAATCTACTCCTTAAATAATAAACCCAACTTAAACTAAAAACCCAATCCATTTCCAATCCTAAACATAAACCTAGCCCAATCCATTAAACATATAACCCGACCCACCATTTCCCTTAGCTAAAAACAATTTGACCAAAAGTCAAACCGCCTTCTTCCCCACTTGCCGCCTAAACCCAAAACCACCCCTTATCCCTGCAAAACCACCCATCACCTCACCCTTATCTCTTCTTCTTCTCCCTGCTACACTCCACCTAACAGTCCAAAGCATTTAATGCTCCTTCCTCATCACATGTTATCAGTACCTAGTGGTTTTTCCACTAAACTAATTTTGGCGCCAAAACTGAAAAGGAAGGCTAAGATCAATTCAAGATTATCTAAGGGTCAGAAATTGCTCAGAAGAAGACAAGAGAGATATCCCACTTAGTTTTAGTATAAATAGAACACTTTGTAGCCTTAATTAGGGGGTAGTTAATTTTATTTAATCGTATTGTAATTTACCTTGTTCAAGTTTTATTAATTTAGTTTTCAGTTATCATTCCAAGTTATTTTAAGGTTGTTTAATGTTTATCATTGTACTAATTTCCAAAAGTTAAAGAAATTTCCAAGTTTCAAGTTTCTATTGCAACTGTTGAATCAAATTAAGTTAATCAGTGTTTGTATAAGCTTGTTTTCTATTTTAATAAATTCATGTGAGCTTAATATAGCTTATTGTGAGTTTAAAATAAGATAACTCAGTTACATTCAAGAAATTTCAAGAAAGTCAATAAAAGTCAAAGAAGCTCACAATAAGCAGTTCAGATGAAATAAGCTATTCTGGAAGGCTTAAATTGGGTTTTCTAGCTTGTTTTTGACAAGCTAGGTGTGTTTCTGATCTAGTTCTAATGTTCTATAGGCCAAGTCAATTGTAAGCTCATTCTTCAAGTTTTTGCATTCTACTACGCTACTGCTTATTACACTGCTTATTGCTTTCTATTTGCTTATCTGTTCTATTTAAAGTATTTATAGGCTAGTCTTGTTGTTAGTATAAGCTTAATTCTCAGTTTTATTTAAAAAGCTAAAAACAGTCCCAAATAGCATATATAGGATATAGCTTAATGTTGCTTATTTCAATCTGAAAAGTTGTTCAATAAAGTCTAACTAAGTTATCAAATCAGTTTTTATCAGAAACCTAGCTTAATTTGGCTTTTGCTATTGATAAATCCAAATCAGCCCTTCTAAAGGACTGTTTGGCTCAAATGGGTCATTATGGGTTGTCACTGTTCATCTGCACTTGTGGTTAGTTTAATCTTGCTTAGAATAACCATCATCAATTGTTTTTAAGAACTTAGAAGTTAATTTGAAGGATTTGGAGGATTTGAGTTGGATTCCTTTCTTTTAGAACCTCAACTGTTCAAATCTGCTTCTCTTAGAGATAAGCAGATTTTGTGCTTGCTTTTGGCATTTCTAAGTTCAAACTAGTGAATTAAGTTGGTAGTCAAGAGTAGAAACCATCTCAATAGGATTTGAATAAGTTTGACCATTTTTGGTCTAGTCTGCACATCAGACTTCATTAGTGCAGTCTGCAACAATTTTCATGCTACCATTAAGTGCTTATTTGTCATAATCAATGCCTGAATTTCAGTAATCAAATAGTTTGCCAGTTGATCTTTGCTTATTTCCATTCCCAGACCCTTTCCTAGATTATTTGAGCTTGAAATCAAGCTCAAAAGTCTCTTATCCACACAAGCATACATTGAGCAATCAGTGTACACTTGTCTGAACTAGCCACTTTCTCAGCTTATTTTTAAGCAACAAAATAAGCTTGTCTTGGTTTGATTATTGGTTTCTTAGATCCTCAGTAGGTGAACTTTAAGTGGAATCAGTTTTTATGGTGTTTAGTTATCATTTAAGTGCTTAAAAATAAGCCCAAAATTGCCTAGAATCCAAATAGTTGCCCTGTGCATCAGTCCATCTTTTGGCTTATTGGAGTTTTGTTCAGTGCTTATTTGCACTTCTTGGGGCTTTTTCAGTTGTCATTTTAGCTTATTATCAGTTGTTTGACTTATTTCAAGTTTGGCTTTAGCTTATTTACCAGCTTATCAGTCCTTTTCTATCAAACCTTGGGCTTATTCTATAAAAGTCCAACTGATCAGCAATCATTGGCTTTTTTTGGGCTTATTTGAGGTTTTCATAAATAGTGTCAGTGGTGAAATTTGCTTATTATCATTAGCTTAATCAATTTCAAAAAGAAAATCAAAAAAATAAAATAAATAGCAAAAATAGCATTGCTGGGATTCGAACCCTGGCCACCCAGCTCACCACACACACACCTTACCGTTTGCCCTTGGGACTTCTCTGGGTATAACTTGCAATATTTAATACTTAACCCTTGTTGTCCATTTAAGCCATTCGAACCATTTAGCTTATTTATAGCTTATTAGAATAAGCTGGTGATTTGTTTGTATTTTTCCTAAGACTGTTATTATATAAAGTAATTTTAGAAAAAATTTCAGAATAGTATTAGTATTTATTATCTATTTTTCTTTTTAAAACTGTTTTAAATTCATAATAAAAAATATAAAAATCAGAAAAATATAAATCTTTTTTCTAAAATTTTCTTTTGTCATTTATAACTTAGGAAAAATAATTTTGCACTTGTAAGATTAGATTTCCATATATCTTAGTTTTTAGCCCGTTTTAATAATTCCCGTAACGCGTTTTTAATATAATTTGTTTAGATTTTAATTTTCCTTGAGAATTTGTTTCTCAATTAGAATAAACAAAAAAATTCCTTATCCCACTCATTAGTCACTCTAATCCAAACCTTACACGTTTGTCCATTCCAACCTCGTTGGGACACGACCCGGGTGATCACTTGCCCGGTATCACACATATCACAAACGTGAGTTTTTGCAAGTTAACCTTTTTCCTAAAGGGTTGATTTGTCTTTATTCACGTGTATCCGTTTGATATTATTTATATATACACCTTAGCACGGATCACATCTCTAAGTTTAGGGTCATATTATGTATTTACCATCTTTATCCTTGGTGAGTCTGGTTTAGGAGAACGTGAGTGTTTTTCAAATGGTTTTCAGTCTAAATTTTCTTATGCATATCTGTGATATATTCAAATTGGTTGAAAATATCATTTTTCCTAATTGTTAACTTTTTGAAGATCTTAGATGAAGTTTATCTACTTATTTCAAGACTTGTCATGCATGATTTTTGAGAAGTCATGGCATATCTTGATAAGCTGATTTGGAGACGATGTCATCCTAATAGCACATGATCCTACTTAGTAAAGAGTGTTCTCTACTAGGTTAGTTGTGTATTTACGATTTATTTTGACAAGTTGATCATACCAAACTTTTGATGCTTAAGTTTGTGATCACGGCAATGCCGGGAGAATATGCTATATACTTATCCTATTTTATTACCTAAGTGTCGATGCTATATTGTTGAGATATAATCCAAGAAGTTAAGACAATACTTGTCTTTAGGTGTTTTAATCTAATTTTATGTCATAAAGGTTTAAGAACCTTTTTCCTACTCATCATGCTAACTTTCAAATACTATATTAAAGATGTGATACTAATTACGGTACCAATAACTTATATTAAGTGAGTATGAAATCCGAATTATCTATGAGAGCAATCATCATGAGGAGTTATGAGGAACCGTACCTTTTTCCAATGATTATTTCTAAGAATGCTATTGAGCAAAATTTAACCTCCGTTGAACACTTTGTGGATTGAGAAGATACATTTGTTTTCTGTAATGTATCTTGAAGTTCCATTCATCCATTCATTTGGATCTAATCCTTTATGTTAGGATTCGACACACGGTTAAGGTGGTTAAACCTTTTGTACTTTGTGTGTATGATATATTGAGTTTATATGATTAAGAATGCGGAATCTACTTAATCACACTTAGAAGGTTATTTGTGTTATGGAAATGGAACAGTTGTGTTTGTTATATGACAATGAACAAATGAAAGATTATCACCAAACGATTCAATATTATTAAGATAATAATACGAGTGATCTTGAGATATCACTAGGGTTACAACCTTGAATCTTATGTTTCTATATCTTGTGATAATATCTTTTAACAAAGTGATCAATTACAAGTTGTGTTCTCAGATACATGTTGTATCTTATGTACTGACACACTCAAGATAAGTTAGCAAGTAGTTTGACTAGACTTAACAATATTGTAAAAGATCTTTCTTGTAATATAAAAGAAAGATCTTAGACTAATTGATCACTTTGTTAAATGGAACAGTTGTCTTTGTACTACCAGTACCAACATCAGTTAGTACGGTTAGATATAACTTGAACAGTCCTAAGATATATACCAGCAGTTGGAACTGTTAGAGTATTCTTCTCAGCAGTACTAACCTTCAATACTTGTAATTCTTGATACTTAATCTTCAGAACATTTAATTCCCAACAATCCTCCCCTAAACATATGAATTCTCTAATCAACATGTTTCTTCTGAATTAAATCCTGATTGTGAGGATCTTTCAAACACTTCATAGTCAGACTCTTGATCTGAACTTTCTTCTGTTCTGTGAGATTGAATATCTTTCTCAGTGGCTCATCTGCTTTCTGATCTTTGACTTCAACAATATCAATACACATCTTCAGTCTTCAAACATGACCTAAAAGATGGTGCAATTTCCTTGGATGGAGGAATTATAAGAGGCAATGGTGCTGTGTATCTTGGATGCTTGTTTCAACAAGTGAAATCATCTATCAGCATGCCTTTGCAAGTGATAAACAAATGTGGTGAACTGAGATTGAAACTTTTCTTTGTTTGACCTAGATAGAACTTTCTCCTTTGGAATGCTTCATCCCTTCTGAATATATATAATACTCCAGAATCAGCTCTATTCTTGTCATTTTCAACTTCCTCATCATCTTGTATGCTCTTGTCTTTTCCTCCCTTTCATTGGTTAATCTTCCAACTTTATTTCCTCCCCTGAGAAGCAAATAACATTTTATCCTCCCCTGTTTGGAAGATCTCTCACCATCATCCCATCATTATCTGATCTACCAATGTGAACTTGTTTTCAGACAATGTTGTACATGAAGCCATCAATTCCTTAAGAGTTTAAGTTGCTGCCCTCATCACTTCTAGGTGTGTTAACTCCTATGAGAGGTGATTCATTGGACATTTGACTCATGGTCCATCATGTGATGGTTTTTGTGAGTCTTTTTTAAAATCCTTTTTTAAGAAACTTTTGCCTTAGTAGAATGTACTTGATTTTATTATGAAAAACCATACTGCTTTCAACCATTTTGAAGGGATTAAGTGTATAACAGGCACTTAATCAAAATTTCGGTTTAATGCAACCTCTGGTTGTGTGAGAACCAATGTTTTCAGTTATAAATAATTGCCTGTGTAAAGATAAACCTATTCAAAAGGCTTTCTTGACAGGGTTTCCAGCTCATAGTAATTGTTGCCTCTAACACAAATGTTAGATTCACTTTTACTAGCTTTTCTTTCTATCAGATGTCCTTAGACTTGCTCATTATACTTTGAAAGTATAAAATGATAGAAAGGGAGTTGAGTCAGTTACTATCTGACCATCTAAGTCATCAATTCAATGTGAAATATGATAACCAGGTTTCATGAAAAAAGTTTTAAAGAATTAATTAACTTAGGTGTAAACCTTTGTTAATGAGTTCCCAAACTCAGTCCATCATAAATCTGTTATGAAAGCAACTGGAATCACTTTTCTTTTACTTCCATTTCACTTGAAATTTCCTTATTGCTCAAAGTTCATACCTGAAATTGTTAGTCCAAAACCAAGAAACAAAATGCATAGCATTTGTCTTATAGCAGTATCAATATATGACCAACAGTATGAGCTGTTTAAACAAAAAATGAACTAGCAGTACAAATTGTTCTATTTAACAGTATCAATTTACATAGATATCAATACAACCTTAACATATATAAAAACCACACAGATTAGAAATTTTAAGAATTAAGCATTCCAATACTTGCTACCAAGTACTGAAACCTTCCAACATCAAAAGCTTTTGTTAGCAGATCTGCAAAGTTATGTTATGAAGCAATTTTAAAAACTTGAATTAACCTTTTCTCATTGCAATCTCTAATAAAATGGTGTCTAATTTCAATGTGTTTTGTTTTAGAATGTTGTACTGGATTCTTAATAATGCAAATTGTACTACTATTATCAATATGAATAACAGTGTTTAAGAAATTATACCCATAGTCAAGAAGTTGGTTTTGAAGCCATAGAACTTGACCACAGCAACTTGCAGCAGCTACATATTCAGCTTCAGTTGTTGAAGTAGCCACAATTGTCTGCTTCTTACACTGCCATGAGATAAGTCTACACCCAAGGAATTGACATCCTCCAGTTGTTGACTTTCTGTCCAAGCTAGCACCAGCATAATCACTATCCGAAAATGCTACCAAATCAAAAGGTGACTCCCTAGAATACCATAGACCCAACCTTGGTTGACCCTTGAGATATCTAAAAATTCTTTTGACTGCTGTTAAATGAGAAACCTTTGGAGTGACTTGAAATCTTGCACAAGCACAAATAGAGAACATGATATCAGGTCTTGATGATGTAAGATACATCAAAGAACCTATCATAGATCTGTAAGTGTGTACATCCACATTTTCTCCATTTATATCTTTAAGAAGTGGCTTCTCAGAGTCCATTGGTGTGCTTGCTACCTTTGAATCAGCAAATTTGAACTTCCTAAGTATTTCAACAACATATTTATCTTGACTAATAAATATGCCTTCACATGATTGCCTAACTTGCAGACCCAAAAAGAATGTAAGTTCTCCCATAGAACTCATCTGAAACTTATCATGCATAAGTTTCTCAAACTCTAAACACATTGCTTTCCTAGTAGACCCAAAGATAATGTCATCCACATACACCTGTACTAATAAAAGATCCTTCTTGTGATGTTCGATGAAAAGTGTCTGATCAATCTTTCCTCTTTGAAATCTATTTTCGAATAATTAGGAAGCTAGTATTGCATACCAAGCTCTTGGTGCCTGATGAAGGCCATATAGAGCTTTAACTACTCTGTACACTCTATCTGGATGTTCTGGATCAATGAAACCAGGAGGTTGTGAGACATAAACCTCTTCTACTATAGTACCATATAGAAAAGCACTCTTGACATCCATTTGGTAAACTGTGAAGCCTAAAAATGAAGCATAAGCTAAGAAAAGCCTATTTGCCTCAATTCTTGCTACTGAAGCAAAAACTTCATCATAGTTTATCCCTTCTTGTTGTGTGTACCCTTGGGCTACTAATCTAGCCTTATTCCTAATCACTATTCCCCTTTCATCCCTATTATTCTTGAAAACCCATCTAGTGCCAATTACCTTTGCATCCTTAGGTAAATCAACTAGCACCCAAACTTTCTGAATCTTGAACTGAAGAAGCTCCTCTTGCATAGCTTCTACCCAGCTTGAATCATCTAAGGCTTTCAGAATGTTCTTTGGTTCATCTTGTGAGAGAAAACATACAAACAGGCAAGAGTTTGAAAACTCATGCTGCTTTGAAGCATAAAGGGCATCAAGAAGCCCTTGATGGTCTGAAGACATCAATTGTTGTCTTGTCTTCACACCTGATTGTACATCTCCAATCACATTATCTAGGGAGTGGACTTTGTGAATTCTTGTTTGTGTAGTAGAAGGAACTTGATAATTTGATGGAAGATTATTGAAATCCCCCTCACTAACTGAGAATTCTGCTTCTTTCGTTTCTGAAGGGCCAGTAGCAGAATCATTTGGCCTAGCAGCAGGAACATTAGCAGAAACAATTTGTTGTTCCTGAGTTCCATCTTCTTTCCTTTCATCTTCAACACCTTCTTTAGCTTTGCCAGAAGAAGATTCAACAGTTGTTGAAGTTGATTCCACACTTGTACTTGACCATATTGGCATCCAAACATGATCTTGGTTTGTCTCCTTTTCTAACCTTACCTCATCTGTTGCTTGTGAACCTAAAAAATCATTAGTTTTTGCAAAAACAGGCACATAATTCATTGATTTGGTTAGAGTTTCAAGATCAAATAGCCATTTTGGTCCTTGACCTTCTACATTGGATTTATTCTCTAAAAACTCCACATGTAGGTTTTCCTCTACAATCCCAGTTCTTGTGTTGTATACTCTAAATGCTTTGCTATTAAGAGAATATCCAACAAAGAAACCTTCATCTGCTTTACCATCGAATTTTCCTAAATGGTCTAAGGTATTGAGAATTGTCACATGACATCCAAAAGGTCTAAGAAATCCTATTGCAGGAGTTCTACCTCTAAAAAGTTATTATGATGTCTTATTGTGAGGCTGTACAACTAAAACTCTATTTTGAACATAGCAAGCAGTGCTAACTGCTTAAGCCCAAAAAGTTATAGGAAGCTTAGAATCAGCTAACATAGTTCTAGCAGCTTCTATTAGTGTTCTATTCTTCCTCTCAACAACACCATTCTGTTGTGGAGTTCTGGCAACACTAAATTCTCTCCTAATACCTTTTTGTTTGCAGAAATCATCCATAACTCTATTCTTAAACTCTGTCCCATTATCACATCTAATGACTTTCACTTTCTTGTCTACTTGGTTTTCTATCTGTGTAATGAATGTCTTAAGGATGCTTGTAGTCTCATCCTTAGTAGATAGAAAGAAAACCCATGTAAATCTAGTATAGTCATCAATTATAACAAGACAATATCTCTTATGCATTATACTACTTACTGAAACAGGTCCAAATAATTCCATATGAAGCATAGACAATGATTGATTAATAGAGTTAAAAATCTTGGGCTTACAAGTGGCTTTGTGTTGTTTGCCTTTAAGACAAGCAATGCATGTTTGATCATTTTCAAATCTTTTGTGAGGTAAACCTCTTACCAAACCATTCTTAACAATCTGATTTATAGTTTTGAAATTAATATGACCAAGCCTTCCATGCCATTTCATTGATTCATCCAATGTGGCCTTTGCAACAAGACAAGTTAAATCCCTTTTAGGAACAATGTTCTTCATGTCAACACTGTACATATTGCCCTTTCTAGGAATTTTAAGAAGTACTTGACTTTCATCAGGCATCTTAAAATCAGGAGAAAGTACAAGACATTCAGTCTCACAGAAAAGAACATTGTTATTTTTGTCACACATTTGTGAGACACTAAAAAGATTATAATTTAGCTCTTTTACATAGAACACATCTTCAAAATCCAAATTTCCAGTTTTAATGGTACATTTACCAGAAATTTTGCCACCAACACCTCCTCCAAAGGTAATATAGCCTCTATCTATTGATTGAAAATCTGAGAGATAAGACTTGTTGCCTGTCATGTGCCTTGAACATCCACTATCTGAGTATCCTTGATCCTCTTGTTTATCAGTTGAATGTTCCTGCACAGTAATAAGGAGTATTAGTTTTCTTTTGGGACCCAAGCCATTACTGACTTAGATCTGCCCCTTGCATCAATGTAATTTAATCTTTTAAGGACAGTTGATGCAACATTGGATTTAAAAACCAACATGCTGAGGTCTTAACAGCATTTGCCCTATTTTTCCAAGCAGCAGTATTAACTGCTTTTCTAGCAGTATTAACTGCTGGACTAGCAGTATTAACTGCTGGTTTTGCAGTTGAACCCTTTGGTTTCCAAACTTGTTTTTGGACCACTGCTTTTGTTTGAATGGGCCTGTGAACAGTTTTTGGTGCATGTTTTGAAGTTATTTTTGCACTTTTAACTGTTGGTCTTGGGTTAACAGTCTTAAATGGTCTAGCAGTTGAAACTGCTTTTGAAACTGCTCTGGGTTTTGTTCTATTAAAATTAGAAATAGAGTGAAAGTGAGTTTGAGGAGTTTACCTTTTGAAATTCACCCTATTATTTTCATACCCAGATACCCAATGGTTGCAGAAAGCTGCAAGATGGTCAAAATTACCACATGTATAACAAGCTTTGTTGAAAAAGGAAAAGTCATCACCTAATTGGTCAGACTTGAGGTTATTCCAATTTCTTTGGTTACCTCTGGGCTTGCTAGTGGATCTGTATTGTTCACAATACCTAACTGGTTGCCTAACATGTTTAATGTTTGATTTAGGCCTATCAGTATCCTTTTTGACCACTTTAGGAACCTTAGTTCCTGCTTTCTTAACTTTTTCAGGTTTAGACATAACCTGTTCTTTTTCATAACTATCATTTGTACTATCCTCAACAACTATAGCATCTCCTTTCTTAACAAAGGACACCTTGTCCTGATAAAGTAAAGTTTTATCTAAACATTCACTTACTTTTTCTATCTTAGGACTCTTAGTGGCCTTAGAACCATATTCCATTATTGGTTCTTGAAACTCAGCAAAACCTGTGTGTGCTAGGTCAACACCTGGAGGTGAAGGAACACCTCTATATGGTGGAGGAACAGATTTGTATCCTAAACCAGACTTAGCTTTATCGATTACTTGAGCTTCCCAAATCTTATTCATTCCCTCTGAGGCATGAGCTAAAGCATCTACAGTTATCTTAACATTTTCAGTTTTATTATTGGCTTCAGCTAATTGTTTACTTTGACTAGTAAGTAATTCATCTCTAAATGCTATGCCTCTTTTTAGAGCATTTAAATCATCAGTAAACTTAGATTCATTACCTTGAAAGTGTGCAATTTGTTTTTCAAGTACACCTATAGCTCTTTTATGATTACATAAATTGGCTAAGGCAATAATTAGTTCTTCTTGCCTATTATCAGCTTTTCTTTTAAGTTCTTCAGAGAAGGCCATTAGAGCAGTCTCAGTGGCCACAAGAGCAGCATTTGTTGGTGCTTCCTCTTCATCAGCCATGAAGCTCCAGTCATAGTTAACCCCATCTATGGCTAGCATAGCCCTTGGTTCTTCAACTGTGACTTCCTTCTTCTTCTCTTGCCTATACCATGTGCTTCTATTATCCTGCTTCCTTGGGTTTCTACATTCTTTAGCAAAGTGTCCTAACCTGTGACAGTTGAAACACTCTACTTTCTTCTTATCAAACCCAGCAGTTTCATTACCATCAATGGTAATCTGCTTACCAGTTCTCTGCCAGAACTTCTTAGCTCTCATGCTAAGCAAAGCAACCTGCCATTTTATGTCCATTTCTTCCAGATCATTATCATCCAACTGATCAAGATCTTCATGAATTAGAGAAGAACCACTAGTTTGACTAGACATGAATACATAGAATGATGGATCTCCAAGTCCAGCAACATTCTTCTGTGAACTAGTAGAAGGACCACCATATGTAGCAATAGAAACTCCTTCAACTTCATCTACCTCTTCTGACTTACTAATACTAGGAGATGACAAGAGTGCCACATTCCCAGAACTAGTACTATAGATTCCAGACTTCTTTAGACTTTGTTCAACAATTTTGAAGTTATTGAACAAATCATTGAGTTTCATGGTTTCAATATCTGGCTTGTTCATCCAGACAACCACATGAGTATGGAACTCATCAGGTAGACTTCTCAAAAACTTCATGTTGAGATCTTCCTTTGCTATCTCAACACTCAATACACTTAGCTGACTGACAAGCTTGTGTAATCTAGAAAACAGCTTATCAAGAGATTCATTGCTATTTGAACTGAAATTTTCAAATTGTTGTTTCAGCAATGTCTTTTGTGTTTTCTTGGTAGTTTCATTACCACCAAACCATGCACAAATCTCTTCAAAAAGAGTTTTTGCATTTGGATACTTGCTAAAGGATAGCATTTGTTCACCAGGAATGGTCATAAGCAACAAGTTTCTTGCTTTTTGATCATTTCTCTTCTGTATCCTTTCTTCATTTGAAACTGGTCCAGTATTTCTTTGTCTTACTGTTTTGCCGTCAATGATAGCATCTGAATAGCCTAGTGAAAAAGAATCACCATATGTAATGATATCCCAGAGAGCATAATCTTGGACCATGAAATATTGCTCAATTCTCAACCTCCATAACTCAAACTCATTTTGTTTGATCATGGGCAACTTTGCAGCAACATGTGTAGCAGTATCTTGAACATCCATTTCTTAAGCTTCTTCTTCTAAATCAACTATGTCAGCCTTGCTTTGATACCACTTGTTAGGATTCGACACACGGTTAAGGTGGTTAAACCTTTTGTACTTTGTGTGTATGATATATTGAGTTTATATGATTAAGAATGCGGAATCTACTTAATCACACTTAGAAGGTTATTTGTGTTATGGAAATGGAACAATTGTGTTTGTTATATGACAATGAACAAATGAAAGATTATCACCAAATGATTCAATATTATTAAGATAATAATACGAGTGATCTTGAGATACCACTAGGGTTACAACCTTGAATCTTATGTTTCTATATCTTGTGATATTGTTTTTGTTCTTTGTTCTTGAGAGAGATATTTTGCACTATAAGTTTAACACACACTTTTTACACACATATCTCTAGTCTAAGATCTTTCTTTTATATTACAAGAAAGATCTTTTACAATATTGTTAAGTCTAGTCAAACTACTTGCTAACTTATCTTGAGTGTGTCAGTACATAAGATACAACATGTATCTGAGAACACAACTTGTAATTGATCACTTTGTTAAAAGATATTATCTACCGTATATACTTGACTTTAGTACACAAATATCTTTTCAATACTTATCCAACCAGCAGTTGTATATGTGACAATTATCCACTCAGCAGTATCAACTAGCTATACCTTCTTTGTACTACCAGTACCAACATCAGTTAGTACGGTTAGATATAACTTGAACAGTCCTAAGACATACACCAGCAGTTGGAACTGTTAGAGTATTCTTCTCAGCAGTACTAAAATATACACTAGCAGTTGGAACTGTTAGAGTATTCTTCTCAGCAGTGCTAACCTTCAATACTTGTAATTCTTGATACTTAATCTTCAGAACATTTAATTCCCAACACTTTCTTTCAAGCATACCTAATGAAAGCTCAAGTATTTGGTCCCCAATATCTCATGGGTCCTTTTGGGTTATCAAAATATTACCAAGGTTCACTAATATCTTGGAGGCAATCAAATGGAATTTGTTTACTAAGCATTGTTCCTTTATATAATGAAGTGTCTACTATCGTTTTAACTTCATTCTTATCTTTTCTTCTAATTGTATTATTGTTAGGCTCTCTAGATATCTTAACAGGTTTAATACTATTTAAGTTTTGACTTTTCTGTACTGTACCTACGGATCCTTTGGTTATACCACGCGGATCCAAGGTTTTGGATCCGTGGGATCCGTGGGTCACTGACTCAGTTGGTGTAGTCTTATTTTCTTTTGTCATTTGAATATGAAGATCACTTAAGTGACCATTTTTCATGAAATCTGGCTTGAAACTACCATGAGGTATTTTTAGTAACCTCATTGTATCATTTGTACAGTTTATGTGCTTATCGAATCTTTTAAAAACGGAGTTTTGTTTTATAAGATTCTCTTGGGTAAGCTTTAGTATTTATAATTCATGTTTTAGTACTTTTACCTTTTTCTAATCCTACGACTTTTTCTTTTAACCGATGAATTTTATTTTCTAAAAATTCCTTTTTGGTTTTTAAGAACTTATTTTTACTTATGATTTTTAGAATGATTTTACATAATTTGTTATATTCTATATCTAACGTGTTATCATTTATGAAAGAGTATGACGAGTCAGAAAGTACCTCTTCTGTGTCATTGGCCATGAGAGCAACTTCGTTGATCATTGGTTTGTTGTCATTATCTTTACAATCTCTATTAGTGAATCCTTTTTGAGATTTGTTCTTTGGAGGCTTTGGACAATCTCTTATCAAGTGACTAGAATTCCTGCATCTAAAACATTTCCTACGGTTCTTTGATTTCACATAAGTCTCAAAGAGATTTTTCCAGTATATAAAATTGTTTGGTTCAAAAAGTGATGGTCTTTGCATAGATTGCCCTTCTTTAAAGTTTTCAAAATCCATTTGATCGTTTCAAGTTTTAAAATACAATATATTTTAAAATTCTTGAGTAACACCGCTCTGATACCAATTGTGAAAAACTAGAAGGGGGTTGAATAGTTTTATCGTTTTATAATTTAAACCGTTTTGTTACTTATGTGAATTCGATGAAACTATGCACAAAAATAATCAAACAATATATACGAAAAGTAAAGAGAGGAATGATCAAACCACATAACACGGATGTTTATAGTGGTTCGGCTACAAGGACTCTTTTCCTTGCCCTACTCCACTTCCCCGAGCCTCTAACTCGAGAGTTATCCTTCACTAAGAAACAAACTCCCTTCTAGGTGGAGAAAACCTTTACACGTTGCTTACTTCCTTTTCTGGTATTAAGCTAAACACCGAGTTCTACTTCAAGGCAGAACCAACCTAACGTCGCCTATACAATTACCGACACTAAGCTAGATGTCGAGTTCTTTACAAGGGTTCAACCACTCCCGTTTGGTTCTTTCACAAGGGTACAACCACTCCCTACACTATTTGTGTTTTGAGGACTAAAACACTAACCACACTCACTGAGATAAATGATACAAATAATGATGTGTGAACTACAACTATATCACACAGTAACTATGCTAAAGGTTTTACACGTCTGTGTTGAACCTTGATGCTTAATCTCCTTTGCTACAAAAGGAAAGATCAAATGAAATGAATGAATGATGAGGGTTAGATAATATGTAAATGAATGAGTATGAATATTAGGCTATATGAGTGATGGTGTGTCCAAATGATCAGCTTGCTATTTATAGGCAAGCTAGTGAACAGCCGGCGGATCCGGCGGATCCCATAAAAGGGATCCGTCTTTGATGTCGTTTGGTTCCGCCAAAATGACAGCTAAGAGATTTTTCAAATATCTCCAATTCTTCCACAATCTTTCCATATCTTTGTGTTGTCATATCAAGATCTTCCAAAGTCAACTATCTTGCTTGAAGATCTAACTAAGATATCACATAATCTACGTATGATGCATGCCATGACGTCATTGTATCATTTTAAAAATAAAGTTTCCTTTTAAGGAAATAAACTAGTAGATGTGTAAAATGTAATTCTAAGTAATCTTGTGAAATGTAAAATGTGTTTTAAAGTGACTTTAGCTAGTATTCATAATTTGCTAAAAGATATACTTTGTAATTGTCATTAACAAAACTAAGTAAAGATCATAAAATATAAATAACGTTTTTAGTACGATATTTGTATTAACATGATCATTTGGCCATTTTTATCACTCATATAGCTTAAATACATACTCATTCATTTACATATCACTAACCCATATCATTCTTTCATTTCATTGATCTTTCCTTTTGTAGCAAAGAAGATCATAGCATATAAGGATCAACATACTGTTGTTATCCTTTTAGTATAGAGTCTGTGTGATTTTGTATTAGTTCACACATCATTGTTTGTATCATTTATTCAGTTGAGTTTGGTTAGTGTTTTAGTCCTTAAAACACAAAGAGTGTCGGGAGTGGTTGTACCCTTGTAAAGAACCAACGGGAGTGGTTGTACCCTTGTAAAGAACCCGGTGTTTAGCTTAGTACCGAAATAAAGATTAAGCGACATGTAAATGTTTTTTCCGCCTAGAAGGGAGCTTGTTTCTTAGTGAATAAAAACCCTCGAGTTAGAGGCTCGAGGAGTGGAGTAGGGCAAGGAAGAGAGTCCTTGTAGCCGAACCACTATAAATATCCGTGTTGTGTGGTTTGATCATTCCTTTCCTTACTTACTTATATTATATTGTTTCTTTGTGTATATTTACTTTGAAATCACGTTAAGTCACAAAGCGAATTAATTTTTAAAACGGTAAAACTATTCAACCCCCCTTCTAGTTTTCCACAATTGGTATCAGAGCAGTGTTACTCAAGATTTTCAAAATATATTGTATTTTAAAAACTTGAAACGATCAATGGATTTTGAAAACTTTCAAGAAGGGCAATCTATGCAAAGACCACCACTATTTGAACCAAATTGTTTCATATATTGGAAAAATCGCTTTGAGACGTATGTGAAGTCAAAGGACATAGATCTATGGTATATAATTGTAGAGGGTGATTACAAGCCCATAAGTAATGATATTTCGGATGGTTGGGATGTAGGTACTTCTCTTACTCGTCACAGTGATGAGCAAAAGAAGTTGATTGCCAAAAATAACGAAGCCAAAATGATGCTTTACAATGCTCTACCTAAGAAAGAATATGAAAGAGTTTTTATGTGTAAAACGGCTAAGGATATTTGGCAATCATTAATCATCACTCATCAAGGGAACTCACAAGTCAAAGATAACAAAATTGATCTTCTTGTTCAACAATATGAACAATTTGTTATCTCTGAAGATGAGACCATTGATAGTGCGTTTGCTAGGTTTAATACTATTGTTACATCTCTTAAAGCACTTGACGAATCTTTTTCTAGTAAGAATTTTGTCAGGAAATTTCTAAGAGCACTCCACCCGAAGTGGAGAGCAAAGGTGACAGCTATTGAAGAATCCAAAGATCTTTCAAGCATGACACTGGATGAGCTCATAGGAAATCTCAAAGTTCACGAAATAGTGATGGAAAAAGACTCAGAAATTGTTAAAGGCAAGAAGGAGAAAATGAAGTCCATTGCCTTAAAAGCTAGAGTTGAGTAAAGTAATGATGAAGAGTCTTGTTCTAGTAGCGAAGACGAAGAATATGCCATGGCCGTAAGAGATTTCAAGAAATTCTTCAGGAGACGAGGAAGGTTCGTTAGACCACCTCGTGAAGAAAAGAAATCCTTCCGAAAAGACCGTGATGATAGGAAAGGAAAGGTAGACAGGAAGTGTTATAGGTGTGGTGATTCTAGTCACTTAAAAGGAGAATGTCCAAAGCCTCCAAAGAACAAGTCTCAAAGAGCCTTTGTCAGTGGAGCTTGGAGTGATAGTGAAGGAGATGACGACGAGCCTAAGAACGACGAAGTTGCTCTCATGGCTCATGACACAGAAGAGGTACATTCTGACTCGTCATACACTTCTCTAGATGATGAAACCTTAGAAGTAGAATATAACAAATTGTGTGAAATTACCCTTAAAATCATAAACAAGAATAAATTCTTAAAAACCAAAACAACACTTTTAGAAAACGAAGTTCATTGGTTAAAAGAAAAGGAGATAAGAATAGAAAAGGGTAAAAGTGTTAAAGAAACATGTGTGTCGTGTCAGGAACTTAAGTGAGAACTGGAAACACTTAAGTCAACACAGGAAGAACTTATTAAACAAAATTCTAAGTTTAAAAAGTTTGATAAAAATATAAACTGTATAGATGAGATAACGAAGATGCAAAAATTACCTCATGATAAAACCGGACTAGGTTTTATGAAACTAGGAAGCTTAAGTGAGTTTAAGAAACAAACAGTGAAAGAAAAAGAAACTGTTCCAACTGAGTCAGACACCCATGGATCCGATGGATCCAAAATTTTGGATCCGCCAGTTGTACCCAAGGGATCCGTCGGTACTGTTGATGAAAAGAAGGTTCTTAAAACGAATCGTACTGAATTTGTTAAGGTCACTAGAAAACCTAGCACTAGTACAACTTTTAACAAACAAAAACCATCAGTCTCTATAGGAAAAGGCCAAGTTAGAAATGAGTATAGAGTTAAAACGATTCAACAGACACCTAAAACCAGTTTTCCCAAACACCCCTTTCCAAAGAGTAACTTTAACTCACAACATCATTATCAAAATAATTGGAACCAAAACATGTCTAGAAACTTTCAAGGTCCCAACTTCATGCCATGGAACACTTTGTCCACCATTTCCATACATGAATCATGATAATGTTATGTTTAACCCAAACGGACCCATGAGATATTGGGGACCAAACGCTTGAGTTTTTCTTGAACTTAGGTGTGCTTGAAAGTTGAATTAGAACCTGATGAGTGGATTAAAGATAATGGGTGTTCAAGACACATGACGGGAAAAAAAAAGCCTTTTCTCAAACTACCAAGTGTACGACGGAGGTAATGTCACATTCGGTAGCAAGCTTAAAAGTAAAATCATCGGAAAAGGTACGATTTCTCATGACTCTCTCACTATTGATGATGTTGCTCATGTAGATAACTTAGGATTTAACTTGCTTTGTATTAGTCAATTATGCCGCAAAAAGTATAACGTCATTTTCACTGAAAATGGAAGTAAAATACTTAAGGATGGCATAACCGTAGGAGAAGTTGTTTTGAAGAATAACGTTTACGTTATGAAACTAGACAAAACACCTAAAGACAAACGTTGTCTCACTTCTTTGGACGATAACTCAACTCTATGGCATCGACGCTTAGGTCATGCCAATTTGAGGTTAATTCAATCCTTATCATCTAAGGAACTCGTTAGGAACCTGCCTAAGTTGAAATATGACCAACACTTTTGTAATGCTTGCAAAATAGGAAAACAACTTCATAATAGCCATAAGGCTAAAAACATGGTGTCAACATCTAGGTGTCTAGAATTATTGCATATGGATTTGTTTGGTCCATCCGCTATACAAAATTACTGGGGAAACTTCTATACTTTGGTAATAGTAGATGATTACTCTAGGTATACATGGACTAAGTTTTTGAAAACTAAAAACGAAGCGTTTGATAAATTTGAAATCTTAAGTAAGAAAATTCAAAATCAAATAGGAAGTAACATAGTGTCAATAAGAACCGACCATGGTCGTGAATTTGACAATGAAATCCAATTTGGAGCTTTTTGTGATGCCAATGGTATAACTCATAATTTCTCGGCTCCTCGAACCCCTCAATCTAACGGTGTGGTAGGACACAAAAATAGGACAATTCAAGAAATGACTAGAACCATGTTAAATGAACAAAACATACCTCAAAAGTTTTGGTGTCACGCTGTAGATACATCCACATATATCCTAAATCGAGTCCTAATCAGACCATTATTGAAAAAGACTCCATATGAGTTATATAGAGGCAAAAAGCCTACTTTAGGATATTTTAGAGTGTTTGGAAGCAAGTGCTTCATTTTAAACACAAAGGATTATCTCACCAAGTTCGACCCAAAGTCGTATGAAGGTGTATTTCTAGGATATTCACAAACTAGTAAAGCATATATAGTTTTGAACAAAGAAACCTCAAAAGTCGAGGAATCATTGAACGTAACATTCGATGAAAGTCCACCTCCCTCTAAGACATCACCTTTGGTAGATGATGACTTGGTTGAAAGTCAAATGGTTGATAATCAGGAAAATATTGAAAGTGAGAAAGAAGATGAACCGGTAAAAAGAGAAATAGTTAATATCAAAGAAACCAAAAGTCATCCATTAGAAAACGTCATAAGAAAAATCAATGAAAGAACATTAAGGTCTAAAGCCCAAAATGAAAGTAACTTCTTTTGTTTTGTTTCAACAATTGAACCTAAAAATGTTAATGAAGCCATAAAAGATGAATCTTGGGTCATTGCGATTCAAGAGGAATTAAATCAATTTGTTAGGAATGACGTCTGGACATTAGTTCCACAACCTAAACATCAAACCATAATCGGTACAAGATGGGTTTTTAGAAATAAAATGGATGAAAATGACATAGTATCTAGAAACAAAGCTAGGCTAGTAGCACAAGGCTACAATCAACAAGAAGATATAGATTATGATGAAACTTTTGCACCCGTAGCTAGACTTGAGTCAATTAGGATATTACTTGCATATGCATGTGCACATGACTTTAAACTATTTCAAATGGATATCAAAAGTGCATTTCTAAATGGTTTCATAAATGAGGAAGTGTATGTAGCACAACCTCCCGGCTTTGCCGATTTTGAAAAACCTAATCATGTCTACAAACTTAAGAAAGCATTATACGGACTTAAGCAAGCACCAAAAGCTTGGTATGATCGACTTAAGACCTTCCTAGTTGACCATAAGTATACCATGGGCCTAGTAGACAACACTCTCTTCACCAAGAAAAAGGGATCACATATTATCATAGTCCAGATATATGTGGATGACATTATATTCGGTTTAACTTGTCAAGAGTTATACGATGAATTTTCGAAAATCATGCATGTTGAGTTTGAAATGAGTATGATGGGGGAACTAAACTTTTTCTTAGGTCTCCAAATAAAACAATTAGAAGATGGGATATTCTTCAACCAATCTAAGTATATCAAGGATATGCTTAAGAAATTTGGTCTTGAAGATTCTAAACCTATGAAAACACCAATGTCTTCCAAAACCAAACTCACCAAGGATGACGAAAGTGAATCCGTAGATAGCACTAAATATAGAGGGATGATTGGTAGTTTACTCTACCTAACGGCTAGTAGAGCGAACATTATGTTTAGTGTTTGTCTATGTGCACGCTTTCAAGAAGATCCCAAAACATCCCATCTTGAAGCCGTTAAACGGATATTTAGGTACATAAAAGGCACTACACATCTAGGATTATGGTATCCCAAAGGGACGGGAATGGAAACCATAGTGTATGCCGACTCAGACCATGCTGGTGATTATGTTGATAGGAAAAGTACAAGCGGTATTTGTACTTTTGTAGGACATTGTCTCACCTCATGGTTTGCTAAGAAACAAACAGCCCTCGCCATATCAACAACTGAAGCCGAGTACGTGTCAGCAGAAAAAGCTTGCCAACAAGCACTGTGGATGAAACAAGCTCTCGTCGACTATGGAATTGTACTCAACGACATTCCCATTCTTTGTGACAACAAAGGAGCTATCGATCTTAGCAAAAATCTAGTCCAACATGCTAGAACCAAACACATAAAAATACGTCACCACTTCCTACGTGACAATGTTCAGAAGGGAAACATCTCAATTGAGAAAGTTTCCTCAGAGGACAACATTGCCGATATCTTCACAAAACCTCTCAAGAGAGAACCTTTCAACTATCTTAGACTTGGTTTAGGATTAATGGAACTTAGTGAGTAGATTAAACTTTAACTCGAACCTTAGATTAACCAAACACGACAATAACCAAACCTGTGTTCTGATCCTGCGGATCCAAATGACAACAAGGGCGGATCCCTTGTCTTGGATCCGCCGGATCCGTCACTTGGTGAACAGGTTTTTATATATTAAATAAACTCCTATACTATTCATCACACTTCCCAACACTCAAACACCTACTGGAATTTGACCCATAATTCACCAAACTCACAATTTAGGCCATCTTTCTCAACCAAATTGAGCTCTAAACATCACTGTAAGTATCCTTATCATGTATACATTCCTGATCTGCATCTAGGATTTCTATTTCATACACAAAACCAAAACTTGGGGTTTATGCATAATTCTTGAAAAATCATGAAGCATATTTACTAAATTGCATAACAAATCATGTTTTTCATAGTTAGGAATTGCATCTTGTAGTACATTATCATTATTCATCAAAAACCCCATGAGAAATTTTGCTAAAATCTTCTCACGACTAGGAAAAACGGTTTTTGAACATTGTTCATACAAATACAAAAACGTTATGTTTTAAACATCACTTGCATAATGTCTCTTGAATGCTAAACGGAATACATAACTAATATGTATTTTCGGGTATATTCAAATGAAGCTACATTGAAGTAGGAGCGTTTGGGTTATCTCTCGTTTTATCATAAAACTTGCATAAACAAAATTTTCATGCATCAAAAGGAGTCGAGATAATCGTACCTCCACATTGTCCCCATGTAGGCACACACTAGGCATTTATACGTATTTTTGATAATTTCAACTAAACTATATAATTTTTTGTGTCTAGGATAACTATGCCTCCCGCAACTAATTACGATCACAAAAACACCATCAAATACCTTCCCAAACACCACAAAACCAAGGGCCTCACCGAAGCTCAAGTTAATATTTTTAAAGCACTAGAAAAACGATACGTCCATGAGGGTAGGGTTGTAGACTCCTCATTCTATGAAGGAACTAATCTTAGAGAACAACTTGCCACAATTCACTTCAATGGTCTCCTAGATATTGATGAGCCCATCATTCCTAGGTTCATTCTCGAGTTCTATGCAACCGTAGGTCTTAGTTCAAGCGACAATGGTCTCATAAGCATTCACTTTAGTGTCAATGGAACCCTATTCAACATTCCCTTAGATCAATTTGGTGATGTTTTAGGAGTTCCAAATCAAGGAACATGTGTCTACTCGGATAAATGGTCATTGACAATCTTAGAATCCAACCTTGATAGAACGGCACCATATGCCACACCTTTGACCGCAAAAGAAACCATTCGGGAGCATCTCTTCTTACCTAGGAACAACCCAACTAGGATGCATCGAGGCCGTCAAGTGAATAGAGATCCTTTTGCCATGGAACTCAATGAACTTAGACCCAAATTTAGAAAGCTAGAAGATGTGTTAAGGGCTAATGTCATAAGCACCGTTGGGAATCAAGATCATATCAACGCATGTCTTTGTTATATGATGTATTGTGTGTCAACCCATCAACCTTTCAACCTTGCATACTATATCGCCAAATGAATGGCCGATATTCCGGTACAAGGTACCACCGCAATGCCCTACGGGATGCTCTTAACTCGTCTCTATAGAGCCTTTCAACCCATTCCTAGAAATTCTTTAGGTTTTGTTCCTGATTACAACGAGATTCCACACACCTTCGTTGCCCTAAGTGATTATAGGGTAGCGGTAGCAAAAGGTAAACGTCCTCATCCTCCTACATCATCATCATCATCATCAATGAGCGAAGATGATGGTTTGCCTAACTCTAGGATCTCACCACCCGAGTACTTGAGTCAACTTCCTCCAATCCCGAATGAATCCGAGGAGCATCGACAAACAAAGGGAATGATGAAGAATTTGGGGTGTTAGATCATGAAACTTCATAAGGGCTACAAGAAATTGAGCAATAAGTTAGGTTGAAAGGAGTGTTTGGCATTAGACATTTTCAAACAATGATGTGTTGAACATGTATGGTTCTTAAGACATTATGTTAGTACTTGACTTATGTATGAACTAACTCTAAATTGCAGGTCGATAACACATGTTGTTATCAATTTTCCAAGATTAAGCCCCCGTTTGGCTTAACTCCCTTTATGGTAAGATATTATGATCGGATTAATCTATGTGTATACGTGTGTTAGAATCTATATATTTAGCATATTTGTATTACATATTAGCTATTACATATGTTTTAGGAGATTTTTCAGGTTTTGACCGAGATACGAAAAATATGACATACGTTCTGTTTAGAATTAGGACTTTCATACGGTGGATTTGGCGGATCCCAGATTTTGGATCCGCCTAGTGTATCCCTTGGCTCTGCCATTCTTGAACCTGCGGATTCGACGGCTCCCAAATTTTGGATCCGTCTTTGTTGTCGATTGGATCCGCAGGTCCCTACAGTAACATTTTTCAAAGATTCCCGACTAATCCCGATAGTTAGATTTTGTATTATAGTTTTTAGGAATTCATTACTGATCATTTAGACTCTTTAGAATGTTTTAGGAAACCCTTATAACCTTAAGAAATCAATTTCCCACCAAAATTTGAATTTTCAAAATTTTCATGTGAGTTACCTTTCCAATACAAGCAAGGAACCCTTTTCTGGGATCCGTCAAATCCGTGGGAACATCATATCAACAGATTTTCCACTTACTCTTTGCATTAACTGCAAATCTTCTACAATTCACTCAACTTGAGCTCTATGGTTTGATTTAAATGATGTGACTAGCACAAATTTCTGCTCCAAATCATTAGGAACAAACATTCTCCATTGGATTTACATCAAATCCAAACACTACTTTCAAAAATCTTACTGTCTATAAATTAGGATGATCAGGATGATCAAAACTCACTCACTCACCATCCTATCTACATATTTCCTGTACTTTCTTAGCTACACTATTAATCTTAACCATGACAAAATCAAGTAACTCATCCACTAGCAGACCCCCAAAAAGAACTGCTCGTATTAGTGTTAAGCCTTATTGTTTCATAAACTTAGCTAACTCATCAGAGGAGGAATCATCCCCTCTTAACATCTCTTCACCAATCGCAAATGAGAATTTTCTCAATCTTGCTACTCCAACACCATCTCACACCATTATCTCCATACCACCACCAACAATCACACCTGTTGCTACAACTCCACTTCCTGCTCCAACTCAACCTAGCAAATCACCTTCACCACCAAAGTCACCACAACTTCAGCCTCTAGAATTATTTAGGACTTCACCTACATCACCACATCCATATCTTAATGACTTGGAAGACCTTCCACCAAGGTCAACCAATCCTCCACCCATGACCTTTGAAGGTCAAGAACCAATGTTTTTTCATCCGCTTTATCAGGATATCAACGGTCCTTTATACCGTGATGCACCACCACCTCAACCTCAAACACAACCTCTCTCACCCACATCCACACTAATTTCCATTGATGAGGAAATGTGGATAAATGAGCCACAAACCTAAGAAGAGATCAATGAGGAACTAGCCCGCCTCCATGCTCTCTCTAATATGGTGGATTCCCGCCTTGATGAAGCAATGGATCTCCAAACCATCTTGATGAACTCCATCCCAACTCCACCATCATCTCACCAACAACCACCACCACCATCAAGCAACCAATCACCACCACCACAAAATAATGAGCCTACCCTTCCTCCCGGTTTTCCAAGACATGATTGCTCTCATTGCGAGAGGACCGCTCATTTGGCCCAAAGGACCAACATTTTAGTCCATGAGCTCCAAAATGAAATGAGGTTCATCTTGAACCACATTCTTGAGCGTCTCAATGCAATCTCTCATCCTCCTCAATAGGAGCTCTATAGTTTCCTCTTATAGGAACTATTTAGGATGTTGTTTTAGAATTTTCCTTTAGGATTTATTTTCTTTGTTTAAATGTAACATCATTTTTTCCAAGTAATGAATGTTATGTTTTTATACTTGTGGGTGATCAACATTAAGCATATTATCTTATTTTAGATTACTAACATCATAGTATAGTTGTTTTTAACTTCACATAATGCTTTGATCAAATGTACATTAGGTACTAAATTTTGATCAGACATTTCATTTTGACTTTTTAAAGTCCAATGGGTTGACCTTCTTGTTTGGTTGACCATTGCATTTGCATTTTGCTTCTTGATTGAAGTTGTTCATTACTAACTTTTCTTTTATAGCATCTCATACTCTTGAAATGTATACGTTGGTACTCTAGCAATGGGGAGTATACATCAAGGGGGGAGCATATCATATTCTAACCATTTGTTTTGTAGGATCATACATCATATCCTTGGTACTCCATTTAGGGGGAGTATAAATCAAGGGGGAGCTTTAAAGTTCTCAAAATCGCATTCCGCTACGCATATCTTCTTTTTGTTTCGACAAAAAGCGGGAGAAAGGATTAAGTTCTCATCACTGTGAAACATCACAGTACATACTTTTTGCTTAAAATAGATTTTAAAACTTGCATAAACTAACTTAATCTATATTTTTAAAAGACTCATCCTTTATTTAAGCTCTTTACTTAAAAATACACTTTATGTTTTGTCATCAACAAAAAAGGGGAGATTGTTAATACAAATATCGTCCCAAAAACGTTATTTATATTTTACGATCTTTGCTTAATTTTATTAATGACAAATACAAAGTTTATCTTTAAGCAAAAGCATAAATAAGATTAAGTCTTTTACATTTATAGTGATAAGTCTTTTAAAACACATTTACACATTACAAGTTTACTAGGAATAACATTACATACATTTACATGTTTATTTCTTAAATTAGAAACTTTATTTTCTAAATATTAGGATGACATCATGGCATGCATCATGAACACAATCTTGGAAAGATTTTGAGATATCTTGTTTAGATCTTCAAGCTAAAGAGTTGACATTTGAAGATATGGAAAGATTGTGCAAGATATGGAGAGATATAGAAATATCTTAGCTGGCCTGACATGGCGGATTCAAAGCCATACAAAGGCGGATCCAATTTTTGGGATCCGCCGGATCCACCAACTGTTGTTCAGCTTTGCCTATAAATAGCAAGCTGATCATTTGGCCATTTTTATCACTCATATAGCTTAAATACATACTCATTCATTTACATATCACTAACCCATATCATTCTTTCATTTCATTGATCTTTCCTTTTGTAGCAAAGAAGATCACAACATATAAGGATCAACATACTGTTGTTATCCTTTTAGTATAGAGTCTATGTGATTTTGTATTAGTTCACACATCATTATTTGTATCATTTATTCAGTAGAGTTTGGTTAGTGTTTTAGTCCTTAAAACACAAAGAGTGTCGGGAGTGGTTGTACCCTTGTAAAGAACCAACGGGAGTGGTTGTACCCTTGTAAAGAACCCGGTGTTTAGCTTAGTACCGGATAAAGATTAAGCGACGTGTAAATGTTTTCTCCGCCTAGAAGGGAGCTTGTTTCTTAGTGAATAAAAACTCTCGAGTTAGAGGCTCGAGGAGTGGAGTAGGGCAAGGAAGAGAGTCCTGGTAGCCGAACCACTATAAATATCCGTGTTGTGTGGTTTGATCATTCCTTTCCTTACTTACTTATATTATATTGTTTCTTTGTGTATATTTACTTTGAAATCACGTTAAGTCACAAAGCGAATTAATTTTTAAAACGGTAAAACTATTCAACCCCCCTTCTAGTTTTCCACACTATTCAAAATGTTCTTCATCGTTGAATTCATTCTTTTTCTCTTTGATATTTTTTTTAAGTAGCTTATTTGTGTAAGGATTATTGCTTTCATTCATAAGATGAACATAATTTTAGTTGCCTTACTTTTCTTAGTTTTTGTTCTAAATAGATGAAAATAGGAAGAACCTTTGCCACTTCTGATGATGCATATGATTTTTACAACAAATATGTTCTATCCAAAGGTTTTGGTATTCGAAAGCATGAACTTAATAGGTGCAATGACACAAAAAAAGTTTATCGACGAATATTTTCATGTAACAAGGAAGGTTTTAAGGATATGAATGATAAGAGACAGTTACGCGATAATGTTAAACGTCGTTGTATTACGCGAACCGGTTGTAAGGCCCTAATGCAAGTAACATTATCAAGTGAAGGTGAGTGGGTTGTAGACAAGTTTAGCGATGAACACAATCATCCTTTTGATTCTCCATCAAAAGTAATCAAGCAAAGGTCCCATAGCAACTTTCATCGTTCCAATGAATGCAAAGATGTTGTAACATTATTGTCAAAAGCAGGGATGAAACCTTCTGAAATCACTAAAATAGTTAATGCCTTTAGAGGTGGTGAAGAGGATCAACTCACTCGAGTTCAATGTTCCACTATTGTTAGTGAAGAGAGAAAATGTAACTTAGGCAAAGAATGTCATGGAATTATCATGCATTTTAAAGAAAAGGTTGAGGTGGATAAAGATTTTTACTTTGCAATGGACATAAATGAAGATGGCGTACTACAAAATGTGTTTTGGGCAGATGGGAGATCAAGAACATCGTATTGCCAATTCGGTGACGTTGTTGTTTTTGATGTAACATATAGGACAAATAAGTTTAGTTTTCCATTTGCACCATTTGTTGGAGTGAACCACCATGGCCAGTCTATTCTACTAGGAGCCGCGTTGTTGGAAAATGAGACTGGAAAAATGTTTACATGGTTATTTGAGCAGTTTCTAAAATGTATGCATGAGTGCCTGCCTGTAGCTCTCATTACAGACCAAGATTTGGCAATGGGTAAAAGCAATTTCAAAAGTCTTTCCAAACACAAAACATCGGTATTGTGCGTGGCATATTCAAAGGCATGTTTTAGAGCATCTACAACCATTTCGATCTCGATATGATGATTTCGAAGATACATACAATCAGTGGGTTAAAAGCCAATCTGTTGAAGAATTTGAATCGGGATGGGAAAAGTCGAAGGAGAAATATCACATGGAAGATGATAGTTGGTTGGGAAACATGTTCAAGTTGCATCATCATTGGGTAAAAGCATATCTCAAGGATACATTTTTTGCCGGCATGACAACGAGCGGAAGGAGTGAAAGTATACATTCGTTTTTTGATGGTTTTGTCAACGCTAAGACCATGGTAAATGAGTTTGTAGTCCAGTATGACAAAGTTGTGAGTTCTCGAAGAAGTGCAGAAAAAGACCAAGATTTTAGAACTTTGAATTCAAAGCCCACATTACATAGTAATCATCCGATTGAAGAAATGGCGGCAACATGTCATACGCAAAATATTTATGATATATTTAAGAAAGAGTGGAAGGCTAGTTTTGATTGTGGTCATCAAATATTAAGCACAAATGGTGTTAAGGTTATATACCGTGTCGGGTTTTTGAAAGGTAATAAGGAAAATTGGAAAACCATTGAATACAATGTTACTTCAGAAATGGTTTGATGGTGCTAATGTTTGCTATGTGATTGCTAGTATTAATGGAGTGAGTATAGTCTATAGTATTTATGGGGAAATTGGTGTTTGTAACTGGCATTTTGCTGATAATTACTGATTTCTGACGCATAAAGGGTGTTTGGGATATGTGTGCATAGTTAATATGGAGAATAAGGGGTGTTTGGGAAATGACGTGGAGAGTGGGACTATTGGGATTTTATTTTTATTTTTATTTTTATTTTTATTTTTATTTATTTATTTATTTTATTTTTTGGTAATTGGAAAAATATTGTTACTGAACATGGTGGTTTTATTGTTATTCTTGATATGGATACGAGGACTTGTGGGTCGAACATGCATTTTTTCTTTTGGTAATTGGCAAAATATTGTTACTGAACATGGTGGTCTTATTTTGTTATTCTTGGCAAATGGTTACCCAAGAAAAAAACACTAGTTCATCCCATGAAACTGTGCTTTATGTATGGCCAAAACAACTCTTAGTTGTCTAGGTACAATGCACTTCGTAAGTTGAAAATCGATCACACCATAACAAATAACAAAATGTGTACAGAACTTGGCTCAAGAACAATTTGAAACCAATAATGTTCACTTAGACACTCAAATGACAGCACAATGGGAATATAAACACGCAAATACAAATTTTATTTCATCAAAGGCAAACAAGAAATATATTAAGACTCTAGTAAACCAATACATCAAAAAGGCATCCCAACTCCTCAATCAAGAAGATTAAGAGAAATGAGACCCGAAAGAAAACCAACAAAAGCCACACAAATTTGGCATAACAAGCTGAAGATGACCGAAGCTAAAGGACATGACAAAAAATAGGACAATGACTCATTTTTTGCAGACCTTGCATTGTCCCAAACCCCTACGAATTTGCAGACTCTACCATATACATCAGCAGCCCACCATATGAAAAAAAATAAAAATAAAATAAAATAAAACACATTGATCAACTACGCACCCCACAAAGCAACACCAGCATCATCCCGTTGTCACAGTACGCATCAAACCATAATCAACAGGCCTCTCAATCCATCTTTGCCAATTGCAATGATGCTTCTTAGCCCGCCTGCTAACCCACTCAAAAGTTTTTACCTGAATGTCTTGGAAAATCCTTGAACTTCTTTATATCTTACCTTTCAACACTCTCGTATTTCTACTTTTCCAAATATAGTATGTCGCGACCACGAGAACAGCCTGCCATAACCCTCTTGCTTCTTTTCCCTTCGACCGCCCTTCCGAACAGGAAGTCTACCTATTAGTGATCTCCAAACAAACACATTTACTTTCCTAGGGACAATATTATTCCATCTCGTTCTTCCTACGCTCACCAAACTATTAACTCGCCGCACTTCTATCCATTTAGACAACGACCTGACAGAGAACACCCCATTTTATATTAGCTAGCATGAATTTACGACTTCACTGTTGAGCATATAATGCCTTTTGTTGGTCCACAAATTGTATGTGGATCACTAAGTAGTCTTGAATACCTAGTAGATGGTTAGGATAAATCCGAACCAATCTAAGTGAGAAACCCTAGGTGATTGTTATTGTTAATGCGGAATCTTAACAAGAACAATGAAGAACACACAGGAATATCACTAACTTCGTATATTGATTATAATCACAATAGTGAACTCGTACAACTCACACACTTTACTAACAACCTTTAGGGATCCTTTTATAACACAAGGAAACCCTAATACTAACCGACTCAGAAGATATACACAAATCTTCTATAAAGATACTTACACGTTTTGTATCTTTTCCTAACTTATCTCTAACAGACTTTCCTAACTTCACGACCAGACTTAACTTTATCAGTCAACCAGACTTAAACATACTACCAGACTTAACTTTACATAACCAGACTTAATTACAAAGACAGACCTAACTCCGATATACTACCAGACCTAAGTTGTCTTCTCTTGATTCGTATTATAATTCCCAACAATCCTCCCCTAACTTGATCTTCATGCTTCATGAACTTCAAGTTCTTCTGATTAAGCCTTCTGAGGATTGAATCTTGAACACTTTAAACTGTATTTAGGTCTTGATCCCTTCTAGCAGCTTGAATCTTGATAAGCTCTTCTGATATGGTCTTTGCAGCAACATTGACTATATGTACATCAAATTCATTTAAGTTCCAGACTATTCTCATCACTTCCAAATGTGTTACCATCTGTGAGAGGTGAATCATTGAAAATATAATGGATTTGAAATCTCTTTACCAATAGCCATTACCACTGGAGTAGCCAATGTTTTGGTGTGTAAGACCATGGTACATTAATAACCATATGATTTTTAGCAAATCATCAGCTTATCAACGGATTTGTTAAGTCTTTACCAAAAGCCGTTTGCTTCTGGACTAGTCAATTCTTTGATGGAAAAGCACCTCATCATGGTGAATTGATTACCATTTATGGTTTTCCACAGCCTTTACCACAAGCCATAACCTTGTGGGCTAGCCAACTCTTCACTTATCTTAGATATGGTGAGTTGAATACCATACAATTTTTGGCAAATTGTCAGCCATAAACGGATTTGAGCAATCTTTACCTGTTAGCCGTTTGCTCAGGATTAGCCAGTCCTTGTGTTGATGAGACAAGGTGGACTGATAACCTTTTGATGTGTTAGTGCAAAGCACCTCCACCAAGTGAGAAGTTCCAATAGTCTCACTTAACAACTTGTGAAAATTTACTTAATCCAGCATTATCTATAAAAGAAATAGAAGACAAAAATCATTTTTTTTTTTTTTTTTTTTTTTTTAATCACTAACAGACCTAAAAACAAAACTACAAGACTTAAAGATAACCTAAATGCTGGTAAGTACTCATACTTAACATACTTTACAGATTGACCTCCCCTTAAGCCAAACCTCCCCTTAACTCAAACTAGGGATTCATCATACCAATGTTAACTACCAGATAATTGAATCTAGGACCATCAAATGCCTTAGTTAACAGATCAGCAACATTAAAATCTGTATGTATTTTCTCCACTCTAATCAACTTCTTTTCAAAGCAATCTCTAATGAAGTGATGCCTGATTTCTATATGCTTAGTTTTAGAGTGATATACTGGGTTCTTAACAATACAGATAGTAATCTTATTATCTATGTGGATAACAATATTCATAAAATTCAAACCATAGTCCAGCATCTGATTCTGAATCCACAAAACTTGTCCACAGTAATGTGCAGCTGCTACATACTCAGCCTCAGTAGTTGAATTGGCCACAATTGTCTGCTTCTTGCATTGCCAAGATATCAACCTCCTTCCAAAGAATTGACAACCTCCTGATGTGGATTTCCTATCTAGGCTTGCACCAGCATAGTCACTGTCTGAATAAGCTGTCAGGTCAAAAGATGACTCCTTAGGATACCAAAGGCCCAAATTTGGTTTACCCTTTAAGTACCTAAAGATTCTCTTCACAGCATGAAGATGTGAAGTCTTTGGTTGAACCTGAAAACGTGAACAGATACAAACTGCATATATAATGTCAGGTCTAGAAGCAGTAAGATACATGAGGGAACCTATCATGGATCTGTAGAGATGCACATTCACATCAGCAGCATCTTCATCCTTTGTTAAAGGCACCTTGTTCTCTATGGGAGTGACTGCTGTCTTCACATTTGAGAACTCAAACTTTCTCAAAATTTCTGCAACATACTTGTCTTGAGAAATAAAAAGTCCATCATCCTTTTGTTTAACTTGCAGTCCCAAGAAAAATGAAAGTTCTCCCATTGAGCTCATTTCAAACCTGCTCTTCATTAAACCTTCAAATTCATCACACCAAGACTTTCTTGTTGATCCAAAAATGATATCATCCACATAAATTTGAACAAGAATGATATCCTTCTGATCTCTCTTAATGAATAAAGTCTTATCAATTACACCCCTGATGTATCCATGTTCTTCAAGAAACTGTGAAAGAGTTTCATACCAAGCTCTAGGAGCTTGATGAAGACCATATAAAGCTTTAATAACCTTATACACTTGATTGGGGTTAGCAGGATCCTCAAAACTAGGAGGTTGATGTACATACACATCTTCTTCAATAGTGCCATAAAGGAAAGCACTTTTGACATCCATCTGATACACCTTGAATCCCATGTATGATGCATAGGCCAAAAATAATCTGATAGCCTCAATTCTTGCTACAGGAGCAAAAACCTCATCATAATCTATGCCCTCCTCCTGTTTGTATCCTTGTGCTACCAACCTTGCTTTGTTCCTTACAACTACCCCTCTTTCATCCCTTTTATTCCTGAAGACCCATTTAGTACCAATAACTTTAGCTCCATTGGGTAGGTCTACAAGAACCCATACTTTCTGTAGCTTGAACTGCAACAACTCTTCTTGCATAGCTTCTACCTAACTTTCCTCCCCTAAAGCTTCAGAAACTGTAGTGGGTTCACTTTGAGAAAGAAAGCAAGCAAATAAGCAATGTTGCTGGTCCTTATGATTGACCCTTTGTTGTTGCTTAATCAGGCTAATGAGTGCAAGTGAATCAGACTGATGTTGCACCCTACTTCTTGTTTGAACAGCAGATTTGGGATTACCAATTATTTGACTCTTGGGATGAATGGTGTGAATCCTGAGAGTGGGAGTTGGACTGACCTCCACTTCAGTGGCTAAGTTGTTGAAATCAGTGACAATGCCTCCTTCATCATATGAAGCCCCTTCAAAGATACCTTCATTAGGATTTGGAAATACTTCAAGTTCTGGCATCTCAGAATCAGCACAAGCAGTACTTGAAGAAAGGTCTGGTTGAGCACTACTACCAGACTTAAAATGAGAAGTACTGGTAAGGTTAGGGGATACTACTTTGCCAGAAACTTGAGATTTGAATTCACAATCCTTTTCTTGAGAAGAGGAAGTCTTGATTTCTGCTTCAGCTGCAACAGACTTGGTCTCTGTAGATGGAATCACAACAAGCTCAGCCACATCATCAGTGTTCCCTGCATTAGAAGGATCTTTGGTACCTGCATTGTTAGTAACTTCTTTGGTACCTGCAATAGGGTTAATTTGATTCTCCTTGGAGACAGGAATATAATTCATAGAATCAGTTAAATAATCAATATCAAACATCCATCTATGACCAATTCCCTTGACATTGGGTTTTTCTTCAAGAAAGTTTACATGCAGATTTTCTTCTACTTTCTTGGATATTAGATTGTAAACCTTAAAGGCTTTACTATTTAATGCATACCCAAGTAAAAACCCTTCATCAGACTTTCCTTCAAATTTTCCAAGAACACTTAAAGTATCAAGAATGGTAACATGACACCCAAAAGGTCTTATATGGTTAACAACAGGTTTATGGCCAAACATAAGTTCATAAGGGGTTTTATTTTGAGGCTTGGTCACTCTAACCCTATTAAAGATGTAACAGGCATTACTGACTGCTTCAGCCTAAAATGTTGTAGGTAAGAGAGAATCTGCTAGCATAGTCCTAGCTGCCTCAATAAGTGTCCTGTTCATTCTTTCAGCAACTCCATTTTGCTAAGGAGTTCTTGCATTACTGAATTGTTGCTTAATTCCTTTATTACCACAGAAGTCTAGCATGCTCTTGTTTTTAAACTCAGTGCCATTATCACTCCTAATGATCTTAACTCTTTTATCAAGAAGGTTTTCAATCTGCCTAATGAAAGTTTGAATCAAAGGAGTAGCTTCATCCTTCCTAGACATAAAGAACACCCAACAATATCTAGTACAATCATCTGTAATGACAAGGCAATAGCATGCATGATTTATACTATGGACAGATGTAGGGCCAAAAAGATCCATATGTAAGGTATGTAAAGGTTCAATGATTAATCTTTCTAATTTAACCTTACAGGATGCCCTATGTTGTTTTCCCTTGTTGCAAGCCACACAAGTATGATCATTTTTAAACAGTTTTGAAGGCAAACCTCTCACAAGGTTATTCTTCACAAGTTTATTCATGTTTTTGAAATTCACATGGCCTAACCTTCTGTGCCACAACTTAGATTCATCCAAAGTAGCTTTTGCAATCAAACAGGTAGCACCTTTTGCAGAATTAGATGCTTTCATATCAAAACTGTACATTTTGTGTTGTCTGGGAACTTTAAGAAGAATCTGATGTTCTTCAGGCATCTTAAAGTCCGGAGTCAACACAAGACAATCAGTTTCAGTAAAAAGCACCTTATGCTGAGTATCACAAATTTGTGATATTGAGAAAAGGTTGAACTGCCCAAGTTCTTTCACAAAGGATACATTGTCAAATTCTATGTTGCCCACAATAATTCTTCCTTTACCAGTTATCTGTCCCTTGCTTCCTCCAAAAGTAACAGAACCTCCTTCGAATTCATGAAAATCATTTAGATAGTTCTTGTTACCAGTCATGTGCCCAGAGCATCCACTGTCAAGAATTCCTCTATCTTTCATATAGCAAAGTGGATGATCCTGCACAAAAAGAAGAGAAATTAATTTCTCTTAGGAACCCAGGCCTGAGTAGGCTTGGGTCCGCCTTGTGGATCAACATGCTTAAATTTCTTAATTGAACCTGATCCACTGTTGTTTTGGGATTTATACATTGATTTATTTTTGTTTGAATCCCAAGACATACATGCTGAGGTCTTAACAGCAGACCCCCCATTCCCCTTTAAAGGTTTTTCTGTTTGCTTTACAGCTTGTCTTCTCACAGGTGAATGAGTTTTATAAAAATTATTTCTTTGAAAATTTGCATTCACCTGAGGTTTTTGAAGAGGTTGTTTGGGTCTCACAAAACCAGTGTTCACATTAGATCTCAAAGAATTAACATAGCCAGTATTCACATTAGGCCTCATAGAATTAACATTTTGCCTATTCACATTAAAGTTCCTGTAGCCAGACCTAAGATTTTGTCTACCAAAATTAACATAAGAGTTAGGTCTGGTAAAGTTATTGAGTTGGACAGGTCTGGGAACAAACTGATTGGCATGATTAATTCTACTAACATAATTCCAAACTGGTTTATTTGAACCATGACCCATATTAACATTCCTTCTCTTTTGCTCAGCCTCTCTTTTCATTCTCTTTTCATGGAAGTCACAATCTATTATTAAATGACTTAAACTTCCACACACAAAGCATCTTTTAGGAGCATAAGTATAACTACTCCTACTTTCTCTGTGAACACTATTGCTTCTAGGTGACTCACTCATTTTAACAGATTCCCTAGGAGTTTTTATGTGATTAACACAACTAGGTTTGACTGTCTTAGCCTTTGGTTCAGTCACTACAGGTTTAGTAACAACAGGTTCACACTTCTTAATAACCTTAGGTTCAGGATTCTCTTTTATCTCACTTTTTGACTCAGACTTAGAGTGATCAGAGGAACCATCAATAGATCCTTCAGAGTCATTGGATTGACAAGAAGAATACCTACTGGATTTGTCCTCTGAGGTGGTTGGTTCAGGCACTTGAGGACCTTTCTTACCATACACAAAGAGTTAATCATCCAACTCTTCTTTTTCAATAGGAGTATAGTCATCACTCAAAGGTGGTGGTACTCCCTTAAAGTCACCAGTCTTAACAAACCTATTATACAAAGGTTTATCAGTATAGTCCTCTTCTTTATTCTTAAATATAGCCTTATTCTCATTTTCCTCATATCCTAAGCCACATTTTTTATTTGACTTAATTTGAGAATCCCAACACTTAAATAACTTATTATTTGAATTGTTCCACTGATCTACCCTTTTTCTCAACTCATCCCTCTCCTTCTGAATTTTAAGGCCCAACTGTCTATACCTTTTAAGCTTTTCATCTTGTTCATATATTTTATTAGCTTGAAAGTATAGTTTTTCATTTAAAGCAGCATGTTGGTTTTGAAGGGTAACCTTTTGTGCCTCTAGTGTTTTTACAGCATTTTTATGTGCTAATAGATTTACTTCTAGGTCACCTATTTGTTCTAGCTGCTCATCACACAAAGCCTTAACATGATTATATGAGTCAGTGCATAATTTAGAGCATAATGATACCTCATTACCAATGGCCATGAGAGCATGATCAGACTCCTCATTTACTCTTGGATGCTCACCCCAGTTGACTCCTCCAGCTTCCATTGTCAGCAGGCTCATCTGATTCTTTTCCATCTTCCCATCATCATCTCTTTTCCCATCAGCAGACTTCGTCTCTGGATAATCTCTTGAAAAATGTCCATGCTTGTGACAGTTGTAGCATTCAACTGTCCTCTTTGTGTATCCCACTGGTGATTTGTTGTTGAAGTTGATGGTCCTTCCATATTGCTTCTGAAATCGTTTGACCCTTAAAGCAACCATGGCAATGTGCCATTTTATGTCCATCTCCTCAACTTCAGCATCATTAATCTGTTCTAGGTCTTCACTAATAAAGCTTTCATCTTCCGTTTGATTGGCAAAGAAAGAATGTATCACCTCATCAGTAAAACTTGAAGCAGACCTTTCACTTGAAGGAGTTTCATAGATACCAGACCTAACATTACCGGATTTAACCTTGTAAGTACTGCTTTTGTTTTGTGACACAAAAGCAACGTTTGATGAACTGGTTGAAGCCTGAGTATTGTTACTGATGTCCCTTTCAAACATCCTGAGATTATTGTATAGGTCATCAGGTGTCATTGAATCTACTTCCTCCTTAATCCTCATCGCCACAGATACATTGCCCCATTCTGATGGTAAAGATCTAAGGAACTTGTGGTTTGCATCCTCATTTGAAACTGCTGCACCATGAACTTCCAGTTGTGTCAACAGATGTTGAAATCTGTCATAGCCCTTCTCCAAACCTTCAGTCTTTGAAACACTGAATGTTTCAAATTGCTGTTTAAGAACAGCCTTTTGCATCTTCTTGGAGTTTGCATTGCCTCCAAATCGTTTCTTGATAGCCTCCCACATCTCCTTAGCATCAAGGATGCCATGAAACCTTTGTAGATGCTCCTTAGGAATAGCCATAAGAAGCAAGGTTCTGGCCTTCTTTTCCTTCTCCACAGCCCTAATCTCCTCAGCAGATACTGGTGGCATTATTCTGATCTGCCCATCATTCCCTTGTGAAATTCTTTTTTTAGAATTTCCCTTTTGAATAACCTTCCATACATCACTATCAATGTACTCCAGATAGTGTTCCATCTCCATGGCCCATATATCATACTCTTCTCTTTTCAGTAATGGAAGTTTTATGTTTGAGATTGTGGTTGTGGAAGGGATGGGTTGTTGTTGTGTTTGGGAGTTACTGGTTTCGGTTTTTCCTTCATCTTCATGGTTTGACTTCTCATCCTCACTGTTATGGATCGAGAAAGTTTCAAGCTTATCGAATTCAGACATTGTGTAGGGTGATTTGAGTGAGAATTAGGTTCTTGGGATTTAGTGTTCTTCGAATTCAGAGTCTCTCTCCTTGCTCTGATACCACTTGTTGGTCCACGAATTGTATGTGGATCACTAAGTAGTCTTGAATACCTAGTAGATGGTTAGGATAAATCCGAACCAATCTAAGTGAGAAACCCTAGGTGATTGTTATTGTTAATGCGGAATCTTAACAAGAACAATGAAGAATACACAGGAATATCACTAACTTCGTATATTGATTATAATCACAATAGTGAACTCGTACAACTCACACACTTTACTAACAACCTTTAGGGATCTTTTTATAACACAAGGAAACCCTAATACTAACCGACTCAGAAGATATACACAAATCTTCTATAAAGATACTTACACGTTTTGTATCTTTTCCTAACTTATCTCTAACAGACTTTTCTAACTTCACGACCAGACTTAACTTTATCAGTCAACCAGACTTAAACATACTACCAGACTTAACTTTACATAACCAGACCTAATTACAAAGACATACCTAACTCCGATATACTACCAGACCTAAGTTGTCTTCTCTTGATTCGTATTATAATTCCCAACACCTTTTGTACCAAGTTGTCATGACTGCTGTGTTTATCATATTGTGAATGAATTGAACTTGGTTCTTTGTGTGTGAACATGGGCTCTGGCTCTTCATCAGTTTAAGAATTTAACTTGGATTGTACAAATTTCAAGGAGATCACCTGCAAGCACAAACCTAATTTTACTATATAATCCAACATAACCTCCTTTGTTGCTATGTCAAAAAGATCATAGTTTTCATATGCTTATAGAGCCTTAACTACAATAAATACATATGATGTCTTAATACTTTTTTTTTAACAACAATGCCTTACTACTTGAAGAGACATTTTATCAAACACTTGTTAGGCAATTCGCTCAAAACATTTTTATGCATATCAAACACATTTCATAAAAACACATGTCTTCTCTAACTAATTTTAGCAACTCAAACTTACTGACATCACTCTAATCACTAAAAACCACACTAAAAAAACCAACAAAAATTGTCACCTTGCCCATGAATAGGACCATAAACATCAGAAGTATAAAAATGAGTAACACCAACACTAAGAGCATGATGGATCAATTTAATTATTTCTTCACCTGGTTTCACTGGACATAATTTTCTTAACAATTTTTTTGAGAAAAAGAATGAATTCAACAATAAAGAATATTTTGAATAGTATAATCAAACCTGATATGATTTGTTCTTCGTGATTTGGATCAGTCCTTGAAAAACTCATGGAGTTTGACATGATTTTAGTGACAACTTTTTTTGGCGGGAGATTTTGGCGCCATAAAATGATGGATGTGGTGAAGATCTGTGACAAATGACCTTGGATTGGGTTATAAGGTGTAGAGGGTGAAGTAAGAGAAAGGGGTGTAATTGACATTTTTGTAGAAGTTGTGTCCCTTTTTTATATAAAAAAAAGTAGGCAATTGCCTACATTATGAAGCAGGCATCATATTCCCTATTTCAAAACATTAGATGAATGATTTGGGTAAAAAAAAATATAACACGAATCGTATATATAAAAGTTATTTAAACGTCCTATCCTAAATGTCAAAAGCCCAAAATTTCAAAGCATTAATCATCAATGGTCAATCTATGATTTCGAACGGTGCATTAACTTCATTTTGCCCTTCAAAATCGTATGTGCTTCTTCTCCAAACTCTTCATCCCCACCTACAATAATTTAAATTTAAAATTTCATTCTTTTAATGATTTTAATTGTGATGTTGTCAAGTGGGCTTCTTTTTATGTTTAATAATAAAAATTAAGCTTTTTACTAGGATCGTGATCGATAGCGATCCTACAATCTTGCTAGCTATCTTACGATCGTACTTTGGTATCTAGAGCTTGTTAGTATCCTGGATGGTGACTGGTGTACAAGATCCAAAAAGAATTAGATAAACCCATCGAAGGGTATATAAACGAATTAGATAAATAATAAAAGATTATGTAATCGATATCTCTACGGCGTAGTGACCTTTATGCCCCGAATAAAAATCTATTCGAGATCTCAATGGCATAGGCATGCAAATCCCTTTACGCCGTATAGAATGTTGGCTTCACGTTTCAAGTTGTCCCCATCACAGTTTAACCCAAACTTGCTCTATAAAATGCCTATTTGTTTCACTGAATACTCTTAGTTTTGAGAACAAGCAATTAAACAAAGAGAAAATTCTTTAAATAGATAAAAAAAATTGAAGCTTGATCAACTATCTAGAAAAAATAAAATAAAAATAAAAATAAAACTATTTACTAGAATAAACCTATTGCCTCTCCGTTAATATTTTGACATATGTCTCATATTTAATTTGAAAAGTACTAGTGGTCGTTGATATAATTCTTTTTGCAGCTATTCTATTTTGATAGGGATGATATATCCTAACACCCATTGTAGAGGGTGTTCCAATGATTGGATGCTGCCGCCGCCTGTACTGTCTGCTTCATGAGTTGTACAATTTGACCAAAATAGGGGAGATCCACATAATAGGGGGTGTTACGACCCATTTTCATACGATCAAATTTTGTCTTTCAATCACACAAAATAACAATAGCCTTTGACGTAGTAAAGTCAATTTCATTTTTGGTGAATTTTCTCTTTATTCTATTATCTAAACAAAATCCCGTAAAGGCAAACAGAGAACAAAAAAAAAAAAAAAAACCAAAATTGAGCCAGAACTCCTCATAACCGAGGTTTAGTAATGGCGGCTGACAACACTCACAAACCAACCACCACAGCTCTTCTAGTCATCGATATGCAGGTTCACACACTCACACTTAATCTTTTGTTGAATATTTACACACTCATTCCTGTAACTCTCTTTGTTTTGTTTTTGTTCAGAATGATTTTGTTTTGTCGGATGGATCAATGCGTGTTGATGGTGGTCTAGCTATTGTCTCTAATGTTATTAAAGCTGTTGATGTTGCTAGACAACGTGGCTTCCTTGTTGTTTGGGTACTTTTTTTTTTTCTTCTTCTTTCTATTATAGTACTTATTAGCTTTTATAAGTAGAGTAAGTCCAAAGTGTTTGCTTAAGCTTATATGAGGGGTTTTCATAAGTTCAAATCCAAATGGCCTAGTTGTAAGGCGCCTAACTTCCTCATAAGAGGTACGCATTTGGAGGTGGCCAGAGAAAGGGTCGAAAAGGTCACGGGATCACCTCGGTTAGGCCATGTAATCTGACTCACCCTCCCCGGGTAACCTGAACATGGACATATCATGTACGTATTTACCTGTTTATTTGAGGAGGGATGGGCTTAGGTAAGGTGTGTTATAGCAAAAGACTTTTGTACCCTCATATAACAATTACAAGTACAATTTTAGATGTTCATGTACTTTTTGGTCATTTTACCTCATTAGCTATAATAAGCTAATCCAAACACAAACCATGGGCGTATGAGCTTATTATTTATAAGCCGTAAGCTGCGTATGAAATATAACCCAAACACCCCCCTAAGAGTGTTTAAATTAGCTCATTTTGCCGGCTTATAAACTCATATGCTGGAGAATTTGAGCTTTTTTAAATTCAAATAAGCCCATTAGCTAGAAAAAATGCTAATCCAAACACTAGCAATGTTATGAATTTCCTTTCATTTTGTTTTGTTTTGGTACTCTACTATTTTTTTCTGTTGACAGGTTGAATATGTTACTTTAGTTACCGTCATAAATGTACCAAATGAACTATATAACTGTTAACTCTAAGTTTTGTGACCGTGTAGATTAGTACCAAACTGAAACAAAGTGAAAGTAGAGAACTATACTGGTCAATTAACCGTAATTTTGATAAGATCAATGTGCAGCTAGCTAGTTCCATTTAATGGTACAATATGAACCTAAGAATCATAGATTAAAGATATACACTCAATAGAAGTTACATCAATCGGCAACACTAATTAACTTGATAACAAGAAACCGACTGCTTAGTAGTTTTATCTTTTCTTTTTTCTTCTGGTGTTATGTGCTAATATGTATTTAAGGCTGAATGTAGGTTGTACGAGAGCATGACCCACAGGGAAGAGACGTTGAGCTATTTAGAAGGCATTTGTATGCTGACGGGCAACCAAAACCGACCTCAAAAGGTAGCAAGGGGGCAGAACTTGTTGACGGTCTTGTTGTCAAAGATGAAGATTATAAGGTGGTAAAGACACGGTTTAGTGCCTTCTTTGCTACACATCTTCACTTAGTTCTTCAAGGAGCAGGGATTGATAGCTTAGTTGTTGTTGGTAAATCAAATGACCTTTTATGTCATCACTATCTGATTATCGATGGTTTAGTTTACACATATATCTTTCTTATAGGTGTTCAAACGCCAAACTGCATAAGACATACTGTTTTTGATGCTGTAGAACTTGATTACAAGTCGGTTACTGTTATTGTTGATGCAACAGCTGCTGCTACCCCTGATATACATTCTGGTATGCTTATCATCTTAGCTTCACTGCCAACTTATTTCGATTTTTTTTTTCTCTACTTATTATATTTATAAAGACGGATATCTAGCTTTTTTTTTTTTTTTTTTTTTTTTTTTTGTGTATATGTTTGAAAGCTATAGCATTTAAGTCTTATTCCTTGTAAACTGTTTAGTAACATAAGTTGAAAATGCCTATCATAGGGTTTATTCAACCATCTTTGCACCCAGTGTTGTATCTTATCTTTGATTGATATTATCTAAAACACATATTATGAAGAACAAGTTTATTTTTGTGAGGTAGAGTTTAGGCCTTTGTTTATTTCATCTCACGCAACTAGGGATGGCAATGGGGCGGGTTTGGGGCGGGCCGGCCATCCCCATCCCCATCCCCAAACCCGATTACCAAAGTTCTCCCCAAACCCGCCCCGATCCTCACCAGGGATCTAATCGGGGCATCCCGTTGGGGCGTGATGGTCTCCCAAACCCGCCCCGTATTAATCGGGGATCTTATCGGGGTGTCCTCTTTGGGCGCAATTCTCGACCAAAGCCGTATCATTTCACATTTATTGTTATTTTTAGACCGTTAGCAATAACGAACCTATTAATAATCAATTATAAACAATCCTTGTTAAGTTTTCAAAGATAGTATTATACATAAAAATGATAAATTATACCGTCAAAAATTAAAACTTAAAAATATGACATTAAACGAGTTTCTATAATCACAAATTTTCATTCTTACAAATATAAAAAAACTGAAAATATTAGAGTAATATTTTTCTATTACGTAAATACTAACAAAATACTATATAACTATAGATATATTTGTATATGTGTATATATTAATCGGGCGGGGCGAGGATTTCCCGCTCCCCGCCCTAAACCCGATTAAAATCCCCGTTTAATCCCCAAACCCGCCCCGTAACCCGATTAGCATGCCCCGCCCCGCCCCGCCCCAATTAGTTCGGGTTTCGGGTTTCCCCGTCGGGTTCGAGTTTTTTTGCCATCCCTACACGCAACATCTAAAATGTGGTAGTAAATTTGTCTCTATGGCACATTTTAGTGAAGCATTTCTTTTGGTTTTCAAAGTGTGGACTTATGCATAGGCTTTTGTTAAATATATATAGCCCTGAAACATTCTATAATTCTATACGAATATCAGATATTAGTATCAGAGAATATAGTGCCCTGATAGCGGCGTTAGAGATTACATAATTGATAGAAAATAAGGGTTCAAAACGAAAAGATCGAGAAACATAATCCATGATCTCTACGAGTCGAAAATGAGATCCTTTTGCATCTGGCAGCACTTTAGAAAATGCCATGCTCGTAATTAAACTGTATTGTAGTGTCTAATACTAATATCGATCTTGGGCATTTTGTGGAGTGCTATGAAAATGCAATACAGGTCTCGGCAATTCTTTGAGATGAAGGATTATGTTTCTGTTTTCAATATATAATAATAAGGAGCCGAATAGCCGATCACATTTTTATTGCATGGCTAATCATCCATATCTATGTTTTTTTTCTCTTAGTGATGAATTGAAATGTAGCCAAAAGATAATATATCTTTCAACATAAGAGATATATACGAAGTGAAATAAGGACCATTGAAAATAACAGGAAACTAATGGAGTTGCCACAAAGTTCCAAATATCGATAACATTTAAAGTCTTAGATAACTCATAAGTTTGGCCCTTGTTTATGTATACGCTAACTGAAACGCTTATGTTTACCCATTGTTCTATACCTTGAAGTAGTTGTCATAAATCTTATGGATGTATGCTTGAAAGTTGACTAAATCAAGGAATAACAGGTGATAGCGAATAAATTAAATAAATAAAATGCCTAGATTTGGATCAGGTATAAAATAACCATGTCGATTTTGTTTCTTTTGGACATTATGTTGCTCATCAATACCAGCAATGGTATGCTAATCAAGAATGCAATTCTAATTATTTTAATGCTAGTTATAGTTTTCTTCAATTGTTCCTTTATATTATTGTTACTACAATCAATCAGCATGAACCAGTAAGGTTACTCAACTTAAAAAAAAAGAGTTTCTAGATCACAGAAGCAGGCAACATGCACATTCGAGAAGTAGTATTGCATTGATTTCACCCTTATTTTTGTTATGTGTAAAGATCCAAAATGTTACTTACTCCCGTTTTAAAATCTTCAATCAGCCAATATTTATGACATGAAGAATATTGGAGTGGTAGCTCCAACACTTGAACAATGGTGCAAGTCCAGTTGCTGAGCCGAATGCTGTTTAGATCTGGTGCTGCTGTATGCAGGATAAAGCAAGGGCTTTTAATATATCGAGTAGCTGGTATGTACCGTAAACTTGGTTTTGTGACTTGTATCATCTGTTATATTTATACATCTTTAGATATGTAAATTTGATAAAATTAAAAGATTGTATGATATGTACTTCATATTTCGCATAGAAGTGATGTGTACACGAATGACAAACATTATTTATGGGTAAATTATGTAACTAATTCTCAATTATATGATGATGATGATCCTGAATGTGGTTGGTGAGGTGTCTAAAGCTCATGCGAAAGCATCCAAACTAAACACAACCCGATCCTTCAATATATCGTATCAACCTACTTAAGCGCTTAATTCTGTTCATCATCTTCTATATCGGCATTCATTCAGTAGGGTGCATACATATGTAAACTATGCATGTCTCTTTTACACAGATTCAAGAATTGATTTGTATATATTTCTTATTGTTTAGATACAGTCATCTTCTATTCTTTTCATTTTTTGAACTGCAATGAATTTTATTATAGTAAAGGCCACCCAATAAACTGGAAGAGGGCAACAAGAACACCGTAGGCACAAAATCTCCAAGGGGGAGACTCGCGGGGTTTTTTAAGTATAAGATCTAGTAAATTGTCAACTTGTGGGTTCGGTGTCATTTAGAACATGTGATAAAGTCTTATGACTAGTTGTAAGAAGAAAACAAACAGCAGACTTGTATTTACTTACATCCACACATGGTCTAGAGGTTATGACCCTCTCACATCCACAGATGGTCTAGCTGAATAAATCGGGCGAAATTGTTTGAACAAGTTGTGATAATGATGCTACCTAACTTGTGATTATTTTCTGGAAGCTGCAACTAGTGTATACCAAACTACTTGGTAATATTTGATTTTGGGTGTTTGTTTTGGCATGACTAATCATGATTATGCATTTCCGAGGATGAGAAGAGTTGACTTGAAAAGCTGTTTATTAGTTGCGATAAGAAACCTTAGTTCAAAAGGATGTTTCGATATTTGATCGAAAGTGATCATGTGATGTTGAATAGGATAAAAACAAATTTTAGTATAGTATAAGTTGCATATAGTTTAGATGTGTTGATGTGTGTCGCCAGACGGACCTGACCACATTCACGGATGGGGAACACGAGGGCGCTGAAGTCTCTATACACCAATCAAAATCTGTATTAAATCTCTCTATGAATGGACTAGTTGGATTACCCTCAATTGAACCACATAATGTTTTTTGTCTTTCTAATGAAATTTTCTAAAAAAATATTTTCTTGCTCTGTAAATGAGCGTGTACATTTGAGTTCTTACGTGCTTATATATATTGAATCATGTTTTGATTTCCTAACAAGATGTATTCATTATATAGGATTTTATGAATGCTTTAGTGACACATTCGTCACTTGTCTGGATGTTCATAATTGATTGTAAGTGTTTTGGGACAAGACAAACTGTTGAATCATGGAACGACCATAAGGCACTCGTTTGATACTTGCTTTGATTTTCACAATGTTGACAATTATTTCTTCGACTGATATGTTTATCTAAAATAATAACCGATTAAATGACAAGATGAACATTCTTATAAAATCAAATAGAAGCATATGTTATAAATGTTTGGATAGATAGATAAGATTGATTGGTCGACTAAATAAGATTGATTGGTTGGTCGATGATTGGTCGACTAGTCATGATCATCCATATATATATGATTTACTAACCAACTGGGCTAGCTCAGTTGGCCACCAAGATTCCTTAGGAGCTTGGGGAGGAGAGGTTTGGCTAGGAGAGGTCTCAAGTTCGAGTCCCACCCGAGACTTTTACCCCTTCAGGCGGAATAGGAGGAAGTACAGGCGGAATTCATGGTCAGCATACTGCTCAATTGGATGTCACTGCTACCTGAACCACTAACAACTAACAAGCTGTTCAAAATATATATATATATATATATATATATTTATCAAGCTGTTCAATATATATATATATATATATAATAGTGGAACGCAAACCAAATTTGGCACTTAAATTTCGGAGAGTTAGCAATGACGGCCTATCATACTCACAGCACTAGCGCTCTTCTTGTTATCGATATGCAGGTTAATCCCTTTTTTCTTTCAACTAACCTTCTCACTTGCATGCGCATGCATATGCATGCTTTGTTTATGTACGTATATGTGTTGGATAGTATTATCAATCCATCCATTCTTGCAAGTTTAACAGTGTTCTATCTTTGTTTCAGAATGATTGTGTCGGCTGGTGGCTCAGTGCATATTGATGCTGGTGTAGCTATTGTTCCTAACGTTATTAAGGCAGTGGAGGTTGCTAGGCGAAGAGGCATCCTTATTATTTGGATACTTAACATAACATGTACTGTTAGTTACTTTATTTTCTTGTCAATGTGGTAATCGATAACCTTCCTTATGTATTGCAAAGTTGAAGTTAAAGGGTTGTCTGTCTCCTTGAGCATCTCCAATGCATTGTTTTGATGTATGTAAAAAGAATAGGGGTGGAGGCATGATTATATGTTAATGAGGGCCGGTCTGGGATATATTGTATGCGAACACATAGATAGAACAAGTTTACAACTTGAATATTGTATCCGTTGTCTCATAAGTTATCTTTTGTATGTGTGTTTTTGTTTAAAGGTTGTAAGAGAACATGACCCCATTGGGAAGAGATGTTGAGCTATTTCGTAGGCACTGGTATGCTGAGGGGAAACTAAAACCGTCCTCAAAAGGAAGCAAGGGAGCAGAACTTGTTGATGGTCTAGTCATTAAAGACGAAGATTATAAAGTGGTAAAGACATGGTTTAGTGCATTTTTCGCTACAAATCTTCATTCAGTACTTCAAGCAGCAGGGATCGATAGTTTAGTTGTTGTTGGTGTATCAACTTTATCACAATCACACATGTCACTAAACCTTGATTATCAGATACTTAATACTTCAACATATTTGCATCTCTCATTATAGGTGTTCAAACTCCAAACTGCATAAGGCAGACTGTTTTTTATGTTGTAGGACTTGATTACAGGTCTGTTACGGTGGTTGTTGATGCAACTGCTGCCGCAACCCCTGATGTACATGCAGGTATGTTTGATTTTCTTAATTACCAACAAGAATCTGTTTTTTTCTGAATGGCAATAAATATGTAAATTAGCAAAGAGCTAGGAAATCATATACAAGGGAAGGTTAGCGCGTTAGACGGGTTAAAAAGCCATTCTAACCAATTAAAAGATACATTCCTAGGTCTTATCTTAAATGATGTAAAACCAACAAGAATCTGTTAGCTAATCTAAAATGTCATACGTAGCTATTTTGTAATGTTATGTTTATAGTTTTCAACAAGTTTTTGCTTTGATTATTTTTTTGGAATAACTAAACTCTAGATCAACCAGTAAGGTTGTTTTTTTTTGTAATAAAATGTCACCGTTTGTGTCATTACATGAGATGAGATCAATATAGATCTCATATTTGTCATAGAACCAATGGACCAATCATAGCCATCCATTTTTATTTTCCATCTTTTTTTAAAAAACAACATATCTTGCAAACGGTAAATCTTCAAGCTACAAAAAAAAAATACCATCGCGACGAGAATTAAATGATCTTTCTATAGATATGCATTGTTATATACTTTCGACGAACTTTTTTTTTTAATTTCCGCCCAGAAAGAATCATATATGATTCGTAAAAATCATATATGATTCGTAAGAATCATATATGATTCGATTTTTACGAATCATATATGATTCTTCTTACGAATCATATATGATTCGTAAAAATCATATATGATTCGTAAGAATCATATATGATTCGTTAAAATCGAATCATATATGATTTTTCTGGGCGAAAATTTTTGGAAAAAAAAAAAAAAGTTCATCGAAAAAAAAGTTCGTCGAAAGTATATAACAATGCATGTCTATAGAAAGATAATTTAATTCTCGTCGCAATGGTATTTATTTTGTAGCTTGACGATTTACGGTTTGCGAGATATTTAAGTTTTAAAAAAAGGGTGGAAGTTTATTTTTTTTATTTTGATAAAAAAAAATTGAGTGGCTAAGATTGCTTGATGGGTTCTATGGTAAAAGTTGAATCTATAAAGAACTTTTGCCTATCAATATATATCCAACTTGCTACTTACTACTCTCATTTTCAAAATTTTGACTAGCCAATGTTTATGACATGAAAAATATTGGAGTGGTAACTCCAACACTTGAGGAATGGTGCGAGCCAAGTACTTCAGTCTAATGTTATTTTGCTTAGAAGCTCACATTATGGTTTTGTAATTTGTATCATATGTTTGATGTTCATCTAAAGTATCTGTAAAACTGACATAATTGCTTGTCAGATCTAGGAGTGATTTATTTAAGAATGAGTGAATGGAAAACATTTGTGAGTTGTTTATGTAACTTTTATGATCCTCAATTAGATGGTGTCATGGTGATGATGATATGGTGGTGATGATTGTGGTAGTAAAGGTGTTTGTCTAAAGCATGTGCAAAAGCATCTTATCTAGGCCCAACCCCATCCATCAAAACATGATTGAAACCTTAAAAACTATATCATCTTTTAAGTTGGCACTGTCAAAATGAGCAGTGGGCTGTGTATTCATATATACATATAATTAGAGTCTGTCTATAATATCTATGCTAACAAACATTCAAAATGTCACGTAAAAATGGAACCATACAAAGGGAGAACAAGGAGATTGAACTTGAACTGAGTTTCAATGGATCCAAATATTAGTTCGTGTCGAATCAGCATTTAGTTAAGGCACAATGTTAAGACATATTCAAAAAGCTTAAAACATTTCAGTTGTACTAAAAAGATGCATTTAATAGTGTTAATACACAGGGTGGCTCAACCTTCTTAGAACGAGATTTTTTTATCGATGTTATTTGCCGACAAATTGTTTATATAAAATTTACCTTTCTAGCTTTTTTTTTATGCGAAATCTTGGGTTAATTTCTCAAAATCAATATGGTATATTATTTCATTTTTAATCTATAAATGAGCTAATAAATTTAATCTTTTGGTGACACTAATTTCGATCTTAAATACCTTTAAATTAACTTTAGTTTTGAAAATCTTCTTTTTGCCGAAGCAAGCAACTGTAACCGTAATGGTTAACATTATCCTATACGCAATATAAGCAGGGAAAGAGTTTAGATTTATAATATAGCTAAACATATTAATCGGTGTAGCATTTTTCATATGTATAATTTCTCTTAAAACTCTTAGTTTCAAAAATATATCTATGCCGACAACTATCTTTTAGCTTGTTATCATCAACTGATTTTAAATTTTCAATGGTAAATAGTAACCTAAAGATACCTTCATACAATCTAAACTGATCAAATTTAATAACAAGCGATAAAATAGCTTGAACTACAATGTATAAGAATAATGAGTTCTAAAAGTCTCTTCACAGGTTTTTTTAGTTTCAGTGTCAACATTAACATCATATTTTCTATTTCTACAGTAGCTCGTTTTTCTTTCAAATTTTTGTTTTTATTTGTTTAACAATTTTTTTGGCGATAATTAAAGCATTCTTAAAAACATTTTTTGATTGAAGAATAATACAGGAGGAGATGAGAGAAAGCTAGAAAGAATGAAAGTATGTTTGTGAGTGTGAAAAATTAAATGTCGATTCATTAATGCAAATGGTTAAATGATTATTGATAAAATGATTTAATTTAATCTTTGCTTATTTTAATGGAAAAAATGGACTTTTTTAATATTTAATCTTTGCTTATTTTAATGGAAAATATGGGCTTAGATTTCTACAACTCTACACTTGAAAAATAGAAAGTAAAAACATAAAAAGCTCAAAAATTTTAATTATTTAACATTTATTAGCTAATTGGTACCTTATATAAACGGATCTCTAAAGCTGACACCAAAAAGATATGTAACTGACTTTAAATATATACTAGACCCTAAATAATCCTGCCCTTTGAAAATTGAGGACTTAAAGCCCTATATTTACTTATTTTACTTTTGAGCTCACTACTGTTAATACACGTCTAACAAGTCGAAGTATTTAAGAAAGAAAAAATGGAGACCAAATTGACATATATTACATGCTCTTAAGCCACAAGTTAGCTTACAAGTACTTGTATTAATTAACTAGTTTTTCGAAGAAAAAAAGAGGATAGATGGTGATATTAAGTATTATACCACATTAGAGATGCGATAATTAAAAAGGTTAGAAAGCCACTCACAATGTGACAAGTGTCCACCATCCACTCTCTCCTTTTTTTTTTATTAAAATTGGTTAGAGGGCATTTTGGTCCTTTTCACCCTTATTTTATTCCACCCCAAAACTTTAAACGTAAATAATTTTCAAACGATAAACTTTTATGAAAAACCGATTTCACCATAATTTTTAAAATTTAATTCTCTTTAATTTGCTACGCATTATGATATATGAATCGCGACTTCTTTTTTTCAACTTTTTAAGTGGGTGTTGATTTTCTTGAAATTTTTGGCATTTTCAGCTCTAATTTTGCCTAGTTAAAAGGCTGAATTTTGCAAAACTTAAAACACGAAAGTTGTAGCTTTTTGGCCATTCTTTACCCATAAATTTGAATCACTCAAATCCGATATAATATGAGTGAGATATCGCACGTTAAAGATGAACAATAACTGATGAACGTTATCAAAAATAACTGATGAACCAAAACACTCTGAAAAACAACCGACGCTAACTGATGAACCTAAACACTTTGAAAAACAACCGGCGCTAACTGATGAACCTAAACACTTTGAAACACAACCGACGCTAACTGATGAACCAAAACACTTTGAAAAATAACCGACGCTAACTGATGAACCTAAACACTTTGAAAAACAACTGACGCTAACTGATGAACCTAAACACTTTGAAACACAACCGACGCTAACTGATTAACCAAAACACTTTGAAAAACAACCGACGCTAACTGATGAACCAAAACACTTTGAAAAACTACCGACGCTAACTGATGAACCTAAACACTTTGAAAAATAACCGACGCTAACTGATGAACCAAAACACTTTGAAAAACAACCGACGTTAACTGATGAACCTAAACACTTTGAAAAACAACCGACGCTAACTAATGAACCTAAACACTTTGAAACACAACCGACGCTAACTGATGAACCTAAACACTTTGAAACGCAACCGACGCTAACTGATGAACCAAAACAGTTTGAAAAACAATCGACGTTAACTGATGAACCTAAACACTTTGAAAAATAACCGACGCTAACTGATGAACCAAAACACTTTGAAACACAACCGACACTAACTGATGAACCAAAACAGTTTGAAAAACAATCGACGTTAACTGATGAACCTAAACACTTTGAAGAATAACCGACGCTAACAGATGAATCAAAACACTTTGAAAAACAACCGACGCTAACTGATGAACCAAAACACTTTGAAAAACAACCGACGCTAACTGATGAACCTAAACACTTTGAAACACAACCGACGCTAACTGATGAACCTAAACACTTTGAAACACAACCGACGCTAACTGATGAACCAAAACACTTTGAAAAACAACTGACGCTAACTGATGAACCTAAACACTTTGAAAAATAACCAACGCTAACTAATGAACCTAAACACTTTGAAAGACAACCGACGCTAACTGATGAACCAAAACACTTTGAAACACAATCGACGCTAACTGATGAACCTAAACACTTTGAAAAACAACCGACGCTAACTGATGATCCTAAGCACTTTGAAACACAACCGACGCTAACTGATGAACCAAAACACTTTGAAAAATAACCGACGCTAACTGATGAACCAAAACACTTTGAAAAACAACCGACGCTAACAGATGAACCAAAACACTTTGAAAAACAACCGACGCTAACTGATGAACCTAAACACTTTGAAACACAACCGACGCTAACTGACGAACCTAAACACTTTGAAATACAACCGACGCTAACTGATGAACCTAAACACTTTGAAACACAACCGATGCTAACTGATGAACCTAAACACTTTGAAATACAACCGACGCTAACTGATGAAACAAAACACTTTGAAAAACAACCGACGCTAACTGATGAACCTAAACACTTTGAAAAATAACCGATGCTAACTGATGAACCAAAACAGTTTGAAAAACAATCGACGTTAACTGATGAACCTAAACACTTTGAAGAATAACCGACGCTAACTGATGAATCAAAACACTTTGAAAAACAACCGACGCTAACTGATGAACCTAAACACTTTGAAACACAACCGACGCTAACTGATGAACCTAAACACTTTGAAACACAACCGACGCTAACTGATGAACCAAAACACTTTGAAAAGTAACCGACGCTAACTGATGAACCAAAACACTTTAAAACACAACCGACGCTAACTGATGAACCAAAACTCTTTGAAAAACAACCGACGCTAAATGATGAACCTAAATACTTTGAAAAAAAACCGACGCTAACTGATGAACCTAAACACTTTGAAACACAACCGACGCTAACTGATGAACAAAAACACTCTGAAACACAATCGACACTATAAAAAAAATAACTGATGAACGTTATAAAAAAATAACTGATGAACAATATAAAAAATAACTGATGAACAATATAAAAAATAACTGATGAATGTTATTTTTTCAAAAACTGCTGAACATTTGATGAAGTTACTGTTCCTAAACTAAACTGAGAAAAAGATCAATGTACAGATGGTATTGCACATTTTACATTCTTACATGTTTTTAAGAAAACACTACTTGAAAAGAAAAAAAAATGCAAATCTAAAAATCTTTTAAAAAAATAAGCTTCAATTCCACTAACGATAGTAAAAAGACAAAACCGCTCTTGTCTCAATAACAACACAAACAAACACTTCTCACTCCTCTCATGCTTTTTATTCCTTTTTTCACTTTCCCAAAAAACCCAATTCCCACTTTTCCATTTCCCTCCTCCGGTTAACCGGAAAACATGGTTTACGACCACCAACCACCACCACTGCACTCACCGCAAAAAACCCACCAACCGTACTCTTTTGCTTTGGAATATGAAGGTCCCTTACTTCATCACGCGTTCCCACGCGCTATCCCCATTAATTTCCACAAGATTCCGGTAGCTTCAGTTGTACCCACCTCTTTTAACTCTGGTAAACTCTCTATTCTTGTTGTCCAGTAACTCCTATGTGAAGATGGAAACGGTGTTGGTGACGGTGCGATGGCGGTGATGGTGATGCAGATCACCGGAGATCGTCTGCTGGAGTTTCATTTTGGGATTTGAGAGTGGAGATCTGGTGGGGAAAAAAGAGGATCTGGTTGGGAAAGAAGATAGAGAAATAAAGAAGAATAGTTAAAACCCAGATATATTATAAATAACTTTTGGTGAATGACGAGTATGCCCCTATGTGTGTGTGTCTTCCTTTAATTTGATCACATCTTGTAATATGATCCAACGGTTGCAAATACTTTTTAGCCTTTTTAAATTTGTAACACTTTTTAAATGATCCCTCACCATCCACATTAAGCTCATCCATAATTTTAGTTTATTTCTTGAAAAATCACGGAATATTATTTTATTCAACACAGCTAAAACATAGTACAGGCTATAAGGTACATTGCATTTCATAAAAAAAGCCTCACACTATCGTTTGTCACTTTTTATTAAAGGATAATTCTTTAAATGCCCACAAGTACAAAGGTACTCACCTTAAATGCCCCAAATTTTTTTTCTTCAAATACCCCATGGGAGAGGGTCGCCCAAATATCTTGGGCGGATTTCCTAAAATAGTGACATGTGTCCCCTACTTGTACTTACATTGTACTAACATGATACCACTTACAACAGGTACTTTCTTGGGCGACTGGGACCCACATTTCTTAGGCGACTTGTATTTTTTGTCTTTTTGTTAAAAAGTATAGTCTTTTTTTATTATATAATAGTACATACGTCTTGGGCGACTGGGTCCCACTCTTCTTTATTCTTAGGCGACTTGTTAGGTAAATGGTACAATTTTATATTACTTTATTGTATTGGAACTTGTGCTATACTTTTATACTATTATTTTTTACATACAAAAATACACTTTATAAACATAATATATTAATAAATTAAAGAATACACCCTAATTGATAAACATACAAAAATACACTTTATAAACAAAAATACACTTTATAAATATTTTTATACTTCTTCTACTTACTCAGACACTCACACAACCCCTACTGATCAAACCCTAATTGATAAACACACAATCACACACACAGCAACACACATTCCCTGATCTTTCGCCATTCCTGCTACTGAAACCCTAATTGAAACCGTATTTTACGTATTTTAAACCTAAGGGAAGGGCTATCCCTGCTACTCCCTCGACAATGTCTGACGCAAAGGTAACAGTTAGATCAAGATTAGATCATATTATAACGATTAGAGGTTTGCTGAATACTAATAGAACCACCTTGTTTAGGACCACTGTATTTGGGCCATGGTTAGACAAACCCCCTTTTCTGCTGATACCCATTTGCTAAATTATTTTTATCAAAATCAAGTTAATGTCGATGAAAGTGATGATTGCCCTGCCCTTAGGTTTAAAATAGGTGATAATGTGGTTGAATTTGGACGTGAATATTTTTGTCTGATAACCGGTTTTCTTTTTGGGTATGTTGCGAGAGAAGAAACCGACGTAGGTCGTAATGTTCATGATCTAACAGATAGTCCATTCTATGATCGTTTGTTTCCTCAAAACCAAACCCGTAAGACTAAGAAAATAAAGGGTGAAGAGCTTTTGGCACTGATGAAGCCTGGTCCAGCGTGGGATGCGTTATCGGATGCGGATGCTGTTAGGGTTTGTTTGTTGGTCATTGCAACATGTGTATTCATTGGTCGTGAAGGAAGGTTCTACATTCCAGACCACATGATGACAATGATTGAGGATTTGTCTGTTTGGAATTCGTATCCATGGGGTGAGTATATGTGGGTACATTTGTACAAAAGAACGGTGAATGTTGTAAAGAAGCATAATGAGGCCGAAGCAAAGAAGGCGGTAAAAAAATCCCCAAAGAAAGAGCAAACATACAATCTGTATGGCTTTGTATGGGCCCTCAAGGTGAGATTTTACTTGTAACATGCGGCCTTTCTAGTTGTATATAATTATCATGCTTAATATGTCTACCCATAGATTTGTAACAAGTTATCTGTTAAGTTTTACCAAGACTTCATTATTCGCGTATCAGGAACTTTTATGCTATAATTCCTTGACTAATGTAAGATTTTGTGATAGACCATAGAGAAGTTACTAGGGAGTTATGTGATCATTGCAAAGGATTAGGCATAAATCCTTTTCTTTTGGGTAGTCGTAATGTTTGCAAACACTATACTGGCAATTCATGTCAAAGGCCGCATCATATTAATTTTAAAATCAAGAAGTAATTATACTACTTTTTCTGCATCATTACTGATATTAGCATGTAAAAGCAGTAAACTATCTTATTGGTGATTAACTGATTATATAGACCAGTAGGGGCAGTAGGATCTGAATTTATCGAACAGTAAATGTACCTTGGTCGATCATAATATAAATATGATATTTGGGATATGCCACTTGATGTAGAAAGACTGAGATGTTCAAAGCAGTAAACTGTTCGGCTATTTCATAGTTCCAGTCTGCTAACACAATGGGGTTAATTGTTCGGCTATTTCATAGTTCCAGTATGCTATATGCCTGTACGAAGCAAATGAAATTCCATAGGCCATAAGTTCAATTACAAAATGTATACTTCATTAAAGTATTTGTGTGGCACATGCCACACCTAGCCAACATGTAAGTCCTCCCCTGATGCCACTTGACCATATAGATCACATTATGAATTATCACAATAATTGAAAGAAGCATCATATTGAAGCACTGGTCTTGACATCTCATCAATGTCATCTCTGTTGCAGTAGTGTTACCCATTTTATATGTATGCAAAATCAGCTGAAAACTTGGCCTAAATGACAAAAGAGATTCAATCACAACTACCAGAAAAGAATATGATTTGTATATAATTATCATACTTAATATGTCTACCCATAGATTTGTAACATGCCGTCCTTTCTTGTAAACATCGGGTCTAAACATAGATATTTAAACTTATTATAGATTAGTTTGTTGCGTACGATTATGCAATTAGAAGCCTTGTTTGCCTAAGTATAGATAGTTGTTAGGAAGTATGCAATTACAAAGGTTCCGGGCCTAAGTTTGTTCCTTTTTCCAGATATAGATTTTGGAAACGTTCCCTAACAGCAAGCAGTGGTGGAGCAAAGACCCTACAAAGACCCCACGTGGTGTAGCCTGGTCAAAATTTAAAACCTTTGAAAAAAACATTACTCCATGCTATTTGATCCGGTAAGTAAACCCTGTTTATATTGCGTTCATCATATAAGGTTGGTTTATTTTTCTTCTAGGCTTTTAAACTAATAAAGAAGCTGGTTACAAGAAATGACGAGGTAGTCCGTCCATGGTACATTCGTAGCATGGATTATATCCGAGGACTACAGTTGCAACAAATATGTTGGTTGATCCAATCGCTATTGTACAAGAGCAAGATTTTGGGGATGTTGGCGGAGATGGAATTGAAGGTGATATGAATGCTGATGGTGATGCTGCAAGTGACCATGGTACTCAAGCTCATGTTGGTAAAGAAGGAGCTGGAGTTGGTGGTGATGGTGGAGAAGGAGCTGGAGTTGGTGGAGAAGGAGCTGGAGTTGGTGATGATGGTGGAGAAGGAGCTGGAGTTGGCGGTGATGGTGGAGAAGGAGCTGGAGTTGGTGGAGAAGGAGCTGGAGTTAGTGATGATAGTGGAGAAGGAGCTGGAGTTGGTGGTGATGGTGGAGAAGGAGTTGGATTTGGTGGAGAAGGAGCTGGAGTTGGTGATGATGGTGGAGAAGGAGATGGAGTTGGTGTTTCACATTGTGAACAAGAGGAATCTATTCCGGATGGTTATGTGGAAGAGGGTCAAAATGTTTCCGACGAGGCTGAAGTGTTACCAAAGTTGGATAGAGATCAGATTAAAGCTGAGCTTAATTCTATTAAGTCAACAGTCGGAGGCATTGAAGAACGTGTTGGAGACGTTGATGTCTCAAACCTATTACGTGAGCTAGACGTTGTTAAAAAATGATCGGGGTGCTTGAGCATGTGTTAGGAGTTAGGTTTGAACAAAATTTTGAAGTCCATGATGACAAGTCCCAAGATGTTGTTTGTCACAATAAGGTATGAATACAAGTTTGCCCAGATGTGCATGCCAATTTGTATTCCTGTTTCAATTGCAGACTGTTTGCCCAGTGTTGTTGAACATGATGATCATAAGTTGTATTATACGGACACACAAGCGTTTCAAGGCCCTATGACACAACTTATGAAAGCCGCCTTCCCCTCGCCATCTGATCCTTGTACCGAGTTTATGCAAGTGGACGATAACAATAGGTTTGATTGTGCGTCCTTACCGAATTTGAATGCAGCATTCTCCGAATTTGGTGATGATGGGATTGAACTTACACCTCATGATGTATGTATATATTTACAGTATTACTTCATTTATATAATATTATATTTTTCTTTTTCTTTTTTACTTTTATTGAGACTATTAAATATACGACCCTTTTATTTTTTTTAGGATTTAATGGATATGGATTTGGATAAAAAGGAAACTGAGGAGGTGGCGGGAAACGAGATACAACATCAACCGGCTGGGGACAGGCCTCAAACAACACAACAACCGTCTGGGGAGGGGACTAAAACACAAGATGAACCGGCTGGGGACGTAGGTGACAGAGCAGGAGGACCACAAGGGGACGGGGGTAATGGAGGTGACAAGGGAGTGGAAGTTATTTACATCAATGTGAAGGTCGACACGGAAGATGTTCAGGTAACTTTTTTGTTAAATCAATATTATGGAACCCTAGAATACATCACATGCAAAACCCAATATGACAACAGAATAAACACAAACATAGATGGTTGATGCACATATGGCACAACCTTTATTGAAACGATTCTATATTCTTTAGACCCATAACTTGACCCATCACATCCCACAACATATGTCTCACAAGGGCAACATACCCTTGAGCCTCTGAATAAATATATCAATTTCTTTGCTCCTCATCTCCATCTCCGCAGACAATATCTGCAACTCAATCACCTTTCTGTCATCTTTGTATTGAAGCTCCCTCAGAAACTGTGTAGTTTTTTGAGGCACTCTCTGCCTAACATATGTCTCCAACTCCGCAATAAGAATAGCCCTTTCACAATTGTTAACATTCACCTTGTTACACATTGCGCCTATCTCTCTAGCCAATCTAATATACTCAATTCCTGATGTTTGGCAATACAACTTTACCATGTCTTCCCACTGGTACGAATTCGCCGTTGCCCGAAGCTCAGCCGCCTTTACATTATTTGAAATTCTTCCTTTTTTATTTTTTTTCTTTGTGATGTCAATAAAGAACCCTCTATCCACTCTTAAATAGCAATAGCTCTTAAAGAGTCATCAAGTTAAATTCACTCACATGCAAACAGTGCACATTTGTGTCCACTCAGTTGTAGCAAAACCCAAACCACAAAGTCAGTCATATGCAATCATGATTTATATTTGAAAATAATTAACCATGAGTGACACAATATTCCTGACCCCTAGAACCACAACACTTTATTTTTGCCTAAAAAGCCAAAGTAGAAAAATCCAAAGACTTATATATGGTATATCTTCAAGTTGTGTTTTGTATGTGCTCTAATAGAACGTATTCAGTCTTATCAATATATAATTTATAATTTATCATGTGTTGATGATAGCGTTACTTTTGTTCAGGGACAATATATCTCCCCGCCTGACATCAACGTTGTACGAGAGAATGTAAGATCCATTTTCAGCGAACTTAAACGAAAGAGGAAACCAAGCAAATTTAACAGCTCTCCTTATACCAATCCTCCAGACACTACTCCAAGAGTCTTGAGAAAGCGTTCATCAAGAATCAATCAGGAAAACATATCCCCTCCTAAAGGTCCTGATTTTGACAATACTTTGCAACTACCACAATTGGAACCATTTGTAGAGGTATGTAAAACTTTAACTATCTATTCCCGTTACTTAGTTGCCTTGATGTCTTGCAACATAGTTAGATTAGTTTATATGAGATACGATATTATTTCAACTAGATTGAACACATATTCAAAAGGATATTCATAGTATTGAAATCATAAGTTAAATTTAGATGGAACAACCATTAAGTAAATTTTTTTGTATTTCAGAACCTGTCAAGAGCCCCCAAGGCGAAGAAATATACGGTCACTGTGCCACCTTCTATTCTAAAGTTTGTTAAAAGCGGCAATGATACTAAGTTCATTTTTCCATGGGGCAATCAAGACACGGTTGCTGATCGCCGTTTCTAGATGTGTATATTGGGCATAGGTAATGAAAGCGACGGATGGCTTAGGGACGAGGTACGTATAAATGAGTGGATACTTTTGTACGTTAAATGTTACTTTGTCTGTCACTATTGATTTTCAACATAACAAAACTTATTCACATCTTTAATTAACAAAAAACAGCACATAGACGTATAGGTTGACTTGCTGTGGACATTTCGACCACCAGATGCAGATTGGGCTATGGCCGGTTCATTTTTCAGCCCTTGTGTCATGGCCAATAACATACGAAGCTTTTGTTCAAATGGTGTCAAGTATCCAGTAGCTTGGTCGGATGTCGAGAAGGTATTTATATCTTATCTTTACATTATGTATATTATTATTCACCCCTTGTGTCATGGCCAATAAACTGTTGTTGCTCAAATGTAGGTGCTATTTCCAATTAATGAGCCGAATGAGCATTGGGCGACAGTGGAGCTTCATATACGTACAGGTGTTGTAACAATATATGATTCGCTTCCTAAATATACAAAAAGACAAGAGTGGTGGAATAAGACCATGACAACAGAATTTGGAAAAAATTGGCTAGGTATCTTAAAGACGAAGGAGTGTTGCAGGCCAAAGGCATAGATGTCGATGGTTATGAGATAACTTGGAAAGATGCAGAGGATGTCCCCACCCAAGGCGGTGGATATGGTGACTGCGGAATATGGGTCTGTATAAACCTTTACCGGTTGGGTAATAATATGTCATTAAAGGTAGACAATCCTGTAATAGCAGGTCTAGCCTATCGTGAACGAATTGCTGATTACCTCTGGAAGTACAAGGTGCAATATTCCCCCTAGTTGATACAATGCAATGTTGATGGTGTGTATTTTTCATTGAATTATTTTATGGTTGTTTAGATTTGGTGTACAAATATTGTAAAAAATATATGGGGTGCAAAATACTTCTGGTTGGAGTTAGTGTGCAACATATAAAAAACGTGTGTCCTATATGTAGACAGCATTTATCCTATGCTTAGCTATTCATGGTAAATTGATGACTCATGTGGTCTTGTTCTCCCAGTTTAATCCTAGACAGCATTTATCCTATGCTTAGCTATTCATGGCAAATTGATGACTCAGGACAGGATAAAGGTATGGAAGAATGATTTTGTGATGGAATGTCTTTTATGTAAGAGTTGTGAAGATAGTCTGGTTGGAGTTAGAGTGCAGGGTGTGCAGCATCCCCAAAAAAAGTGAAGGTTTGCCATTGGCAAAACCCCAAGCCCTTCCTTGTGTTTGACATAGGCTGCCTTCTTTTATTTTTTATGTGTTTTGTTTGTAGATTTGGTTTACAAATATTGTAACAAATATAACAAACAAAGCACAATGAAAAAGATAACATTAGAAAGTTCTTTTAGCATAACATACCATAACATAAACCGACAAAACATTAGAAAGTTCCTGAGAATCTTTCAATCCTAATCTAAGAAACAAAGCACAATGAAAAAGATAACAACTACCAAACCCAAAAATAACATGAATGTATCATGAACTTTAGATTTTGTCTTTAAATCCTTCATCTCTTGTTCTAACAATCCAATAATTTGTAAAGAATCTTCCGCATTGGACACAACACTTCCTTGTTGACTGGCAAGTGCCTTTTTTTCTTCATGCTCTCTCCAAAACAAGTCTTTGTAGTATTGTGACGGGAGCTCGGGGTCTAGAAAACCATAAACTCCACATCTATCCATAGGACATGCTTTGTACCTTCTTCCTGGGTTCTTATGTGACCAAGATACTTTAATAGGTAGTGGATATGGCGGACGACATTTGCAATGCGTCATGTTAGCAACATCGTGGTATTCGAACTGGTTCCTACGATATGACATACTTGAGGAGGAAGATGAATTCATGAATTATCCTTTATTTTGTTATAACACAAGGGAAGGTTTGTGTTAGAATTGAGTGGATAATGTGAGGCTCCATTTATATAGGAGTCAAACATAATTACGCAAGTATATGAGATGGTTGATGAACCTAAATGAACTGGTACAATTGGTGGTTCCTTCACTTAAATATTCTTGGGCGACCTAGTACAATATGTTAATACAAATATCGTCCTAAAAACGTTATTTATATTTTACGATCTTTACTTAGTTTTGTTAATGACAATTACAAAGTATATCTTTTAGCAAATTATAAGTACTAGCTAAATTCTCTTTAAAACACATTTTACAATTCACAAGATTACTTAGAATTAAATTTTACACATCTACTAGTTTATTTCCTTAAAAGGAAACTTTATTTTTAAAATGATACAATGACATCATGGCATGCATCATACATAGATTATGTGATATCTTAGTTAAATCTTCAAGCAAGATAGTTGACTTTGGAAGATTTTGAAATGACATGACAAAGGTATGGAGAGATATGGCTAGATTTGGAAAGATTTCCAAAATCTCTTAGCTGTCTTTTTGGCGGAACCAAACGACGTCAAAGACGGATCCCTTTTATGGGATCCGCCGGATCCGCCGGCTGTTCACCAGCTTGCCTATAAATAGCAAGCTGATCATTTGAACACACCATCACTCATATAGCCTAATATTCATACTCATTCATTTACATATCATCTAACCCTCATCATTCATTCATTTCATTTGATCTTTCCTTTGTAGCAAAGGAGATTAAGCATCAAGGTTCAACACAGACGTGTAAAACCTTTAGCATAGCTACTGTGTGATATAGTTGTAAATTCACACATCATTATTTGTATCATTTATCTCAGTGAGTGTGGTTAGTGTTTTAGTCCTCAAAACACAAAGAGTGTAGGGAGTGGTTGTACCCTTGTGAAAGAACCAAACGGGAGTGGTTGTACCCTTGTAAAGAACCCGGTGTTTAGCTTAGTACCGAAAAAGGAAGTAAGCAACGTGTAAAGGTTTTCTCCACCTAGAAGAGAGTTTATTTCTTAGTGAAGGCTAACTCTCGAGTTAGAGGCTCGAGGAGTGGAGTAGGGCAAGGAAAAGAGTCCTTGTAGCCGAACCACTATAAACATCCGTGTTGTGTGGTTTGATCTTTCCTCTCTTTACTTTTCATATATATACTGTGTGAATATTTGTTTGTGCTTGTTTCCTTTGAAATAACATAGAATAACAAAGCGAATTAATTTTAAACGGTAAAACTATTCAACCCCCTTCTAGTTTTCCACAATTGGCATCAGAGCTACGTTACTCAAGATTTTCAAAATATATTGTATTTTAAAAACTTGAAACGATCAATGGATTTTGAAAACTTTAAAGAAGGGCAATCTATGCAAATACCACCACTATTTGAACCAAATTGTTTCATATATTGGAAAAATCGCTTTGAAACATATGTGAAGTCAAAGGACATAGATTTATGGTATATAATTGTAGAGGGTGATTACAAGCCCATTAGTAATGATATTTCAAGTGGTCGGGATGTAGGTACCTCTCTTACTCGTCACAGTGATGAGCAAAAGAGGTTGATTGCCAAAAATAATGAAGCCAAAATGATGCTCTACAATGCCTTACCTAAGAAAGAATATGAAAGAGTTTTTATGTGTAAAACGGCTAAAGATATTTGGCAATCACTTATTATAACTCATCAAGGGAACTCACAAGTCAAAGATAACAAAATTGATCTTCTTGTTCAACAATATGAACAATTTGTTATCTCTGAAGATGAGACTATTGATAGTGCGTTTGCTAGGTTTAATACAATTATTACATCTTTTAAAGCACTTGATGAATCTTTTTCTAGTAAGAATTTTGTCAGGAAATTTCTAAGAGCACTCCACCTGAAGTGGAGAGCAAAAGTGACAGCTATTGAACAATCCAAGGATCTTTCAAGCATGACACTAGATGAGCTCATAGGAAATCTCAAAGTTCACGAAATGGTGATGGAAAAAGATTCAGAAATAGTTAAAAGCAAGAAGGAGAAGATGAAGTCCATTGCCTTGAAAGCTAGAGTTGAGTCAAGTGATGATGAAGAGTCTTGTTCTAATAGCGAAGACGAAGAATATGCCATGGCCGTAAGAGATTTCAAGAAATTCTTCAGGAGACGAGGAAAGTTCGTAAGACCACCTCGTGAAGAAAAGAAATCCTTCCGAAAAGACCGTGATGATAGAAAAGGCAAGTTAGATAGGAAGTGTTATAGGTGTGGAGATTCTGGTCACTTTATAGGTGAATGTCCAAAGCCTCCAAAGAACAAATCTCAAAAAGCATTTGTTAGTGGAGCTTGGAGTGATAGTGAAGGAGATGATGATGAGCCTAAGAAAAACGAATTTGCCCTTATGGCTCATGACACAGAATAGGTACATTCTGACTCATACTCCTCTATAGATGATGAAACCTTAGAAGTAGAATATAACAAACTATGTGATATAACATTAAAAATCATCAACAAAAACAAATTCTTGAAAACTAAAACAACACTTTTAGAAAATGAAGTGTATTGGCTTAAAGAAAAAGAGATACGAATGGAAAAAGGCAAAAATAGTAAAGATACATGTGTCTCTTGTCAAAAACTAAAATTAGAATTAGATGCACTCAAAATCACATAGGAAGATCTCATTAAGCAAAACTCTAAGTTTAAAAGGTTTGATAAAAACATAAGTTGTGCAGATGTGATAATGAAGATGCAAAAACTTCCACATGATAAAACCGGACTAGGTTTTATGAAACTAGGAACCTTAGGTGACTTTAAGAAACAAACTGTGAATGAAAAAGAAAATGTTTCAACTAAGTTTGAAGCCCACAGATCTGACGGATCCAAAGTTTTGGATCCGCCAGTTGTACCCAAGGGATCCGCGGGTACAGAAGTTGAACAGAAGGATCTTAAAATGAACCGTACTGAATTTGTCAAGGTCACTAGAAAACCTAGTAATAGTATAACTAATAACAAGCTAAAACCAGCTGTTTCTATAGGAAGAGGTCAAGCTAAGAATGTGTATAGAGTTAAAACAACTCAACAGAGACCTCAAACTAGTTTTCCCAAACACCCCTTTTCTAAGAGTAATGTTAACTCACAACATCATTATCAAAATAATTGGAACCAAAATATGCCTAGAAACTTCCAAGGTCCCAATTACATGCCATGGAACAATTGTCCTCCATTTGCTTACATGAACCATGATAATGTTATGTATAACCCAAACGGACCCATGAGATATTGGGGACCAAACGCTTGAGTCTATCTTGAACTTAGGTATGCTTAAAATTTGAACTAGAACCTGATGAGTGGATCAAAGATAGTGGGTGTTCAAGACATATGACGGGAAACAAAAGCCTTTTCTTAACCTACCAAGTGTACGACGGAGGTAATGTCACATTTGGTAGCAAGCTTAAAAGTAAAATCATCGGAAAAGGTACGATCTCTCATGACTCTCTCTCTATTGATGATGTTGCTCATGTTGATAATTTAGGTTTTAACTTGCTTAGTATAAGTCAATTGTGCCGCAAAAAGTATAACATCCTTTTCAGTGAAAATGGAAGTAAAATACTTAAAGACGACATAACAGTAGGAAAAGGTGTTTTGAAAAATAATGTATATGTTATGAAATTAGATAAAACACCTAAAGACAAGCTTTGTCTTACCTCTTTGGATGAAAACTCAACTCTATGGCATCGACGTTTATGTCATGCCAATATGAGGCTAATTCAATCCTTATCATCTAAGGAACTCGTTAGGAACCTACCCAAGTTGAAATATGACCAACACTTTTGTGATGCTTGCAAAATTGGGAAACAAGCTCATAATAGCCATAAGGCTAAAAATATGGTGTCTACATCTAGGTGTCTAGAATTATTGCATATGGATTTGTTTGGTCCATCCGCTATACAAAGTTATGGGGGTAACTTTTATACTTTGGTTATAGTGGATGATTACTCTAGGTATACATGGACTAAATTTTTGAAAACTAAAAATGAGGCCTTTGATAAAATTGAAATTCTAAGCAAGAAAATTCAAAATCAAATAGGAAGTAACATAGTATCTATTAGAACCGACCATGGTCGAGAATGTAGGATATTCACTAACAAAGAAACACAAGATTTGAGACTAGATGATGGACCGATTGGTGTTTTGTAGAGAGAGAAAGAGATGGAACCTTTGTAGAGAGAGAAACAAATGTATATTAGATTGAAATGTAAATGAGGTCCAACCCTCTCCTTTGGTGGAGAGGGCTTTATATAGTTCTTACATAGGGTGCCCCTAGAGGGCTGTGGAGCGAGCTGACAGTGGGTAAAGACCCGACCCACTCCACAATATTAATAATAACTAGACTACTAATAATATTACTAATAATCCTACGAGCTATGATGTGCTAATAAGTACTCGGGGTGACTGAGTCTTCCACTGAATATTTATATTCCTAACAATCTCCCCCTAAGGGAGGTCACCCCGGAAGTAATGTTCTGAATTTTAGTACTCTATTCTTGAATCTTGACTTCATAGCTCGTAGACCTTGATTCTTCTTTGTCAAAAATCTTTGTACCTTCAGCAGTGAACTTGCGATGACTGTTCTTTGTTTTGGATGATCTTTGAGTATTCTTTGAAGTTATCATCCAACATGTGTCTTCAAGTCATCTTGTGGCTTCGTCATCATGAGAAGTTGTGGTCTTGGAGCCTTCTTTGGGATCATCAGCCACCGTAAATCTATGAGCTTATCCACTGCTGTGATATTGCCTCCATGTAAGTTGTTGTGACTTTTGGACTCTCATGCTCACACTTTTTCTGGATCATGATAACTTCATCAGAGTCGCGGAAGCTATGTTGTAGGTCTTTTGGTTATCATGATGTCTTTAAAAAAATGCGTTGGACGTGTGAGCATGGAGTTTGGATTGACTTGTCTCATGCTGGATCAGGAACCACCATCACCATCTTTATATGGACCTGAAATAAAATAGTTAGCACTAAAGTTGGAGAACGAATATGGCTTTGTCATTCGTTCAGTGTGGTTGGATTAACCTTCGTATCCGTGAGGACCGACCTGTGATCAGGTAGAGTTCCCTTTAAAGAGAATTCTCCTTGACAGGAATTTCCAGCTTGTTGAATGACTCATCCAATGAATCCACATCGGAATTGTCATACAAGCATGTTCTCATACCGGAACGTCTCAAAGCAGACAACACGGTTGAGTGAATCAGTGAATTAAATACCCACTGATTGACGAGAAATTGATTTGAAAAATCACTTGCGTGTCATTGGATAAACATTTTGTGCGACACGACAAGGGTTTTATAAATTGAATCACATTTCTGTCAAAAACACTTTTGTTTGAAAATTTTCACAATCAATGTGCTCGAAATTCAGTTGGTGAGCACATTGAAAGGTTTTCCAAAAGCGTCCGTCAATACATTTCCTGGAACAAGTTTGATTCAAATGAGAATCGCCCCATCGTTTCTTTCCAGTTGTCACAAGTTTGATCCATGAAGGATCTCACATGTCACCCACCAAGAGCTTGTTTGATGTTGGCTCTAGAAGGATTTCCATCTTCGTTGTGAATACTTTACGTATCACTCGGATGTTCTAGCAATACCACAAGGATAATGCGTAGGACTATTCATATATATTTTCTTGCTTTTCACGGTGTATGAAACAGCAAGCATATTGGAAATGTGTCCTAATGAGATTTATTGATGATCTCTGGGCTCTAGACTCAATAGTGCATTTTGATTTAGTAATCAAAGGCTGGAGAGGACTGCCACCTTTTCAATATCATCTAACTCGGAGTGAGAAAGATGATAGCAATTTATTGATCTCCGTGACAAGTGAAACAAGAGTCCTTTGAGGGACCTTGAGTGGCTAGGGAGGGTTGTGCAGCGTATCACTGGGTCCATGATACTTTGTCTTCAATGTCAATAATCAACTATGTGATTCTGACAACATATGTATTGACCCGGTTTCTGCTTAAGATGTAAGGAGGGCTTCTTTCTTTTCACTCTTTATCTTTACGTTTCTTTTTCATTCTTCAACCCCTTCAGCGCTTACCGAGACTTCATTACTAGCACCTTGTTTGGTTTGTTCCAGCACTAGCTCCCTCTTAGTCGGCACTCATCCCTTATTCACTTTTTGTCCTTTTTATAATCATACCTAAGGACTTCTACACTAACTAGTGGATTGTCCCTGGGTAGATCCCTCTGGTTCTGGCTGGATCATGGGAACTAATACCTAACCTTACCATCCTTATAACTCCAGTACATAAAGTAAAATGGTCGGTCTTGGGTATTCTTTCACAATTGCCATCATAAATCATTTGCTCCCCCTCAATATGTGCATCGATATACGAAAAGGTTTGGCACAGACTTCTCTTCTTATACATGAAATGACGCACTGAAACGTACATCAGATTGGAGAAACATGGATATAAAGTAATCCATGCCCAGGTGAACATCACCCGGTTGGAGGAACAGCCGTCTTTTTGGCGACATGCTTTCCCCATTGTATAGCGCGGGTTGCAGTATGAAGTAACTGCAAGCCATTTAGACATGTTTTAACCAGTTAGTATAACTTCTGCTCGAGCTTCATTTAAAGACCCGTGTCATTATTGAATGACATTTCTAGGTCCGTAAATGTTATCGATAAACAGAAGACATGCCTAGAAAAACTATTTTTGGTATTTTTGTGATTTTCTGATTTTTATGGTTTTTATAGGTTTTATATTTTTCTCTTTTCTTTTTGTTTTAAGATATATACAACTATATACAAGGATATATGAAGTCAATCCATTACTCCTCCCTCTCTTCTTGAAGACTCTTGAGGGTTTCAGGTGTCAAGCTCTTCATTCCAAGACGTGGGAGAATAAACTGAAACCTTTCTCTCGGGAGAGCCTTGGTGAAGATGTCTGCTAATTGAAACTCTGTCCTCACAAAATACAGCTCCACAATTCCCTTTTCAACCTGTTCCCTAATGAAGTGATGCCTGATGTCGATGTGTTTAGACCTGGAGTGCTGGACATTGTTACAACAAAGAGCGATGGCGCTTTTGTTGTCACAATACAGGGGAATTTTGTTGTATGAGAGTCTATAGTCTAAAAGTTGTGATCGCATCCATAGGATTTGTGCACAGCAACTAGACATAGCAATGTACTCAGCTTCAGTAGATGATATGGAAGTACTCATCTGCTTCTTAGAAGACCAACTGACCAACTTTTCCCCTAAAAACTGAGCTCCTCCTGAAGTGCTTCGACGGGTGTCTTGACACCCCGAATGATCAGCATCAGCATAAGCCGTTAACTCCATGGCCGTGTCCTTAGGATACCAGAGACCCATATGGACTGTTCCTTGAAGATATCTGAAAACCCTTTTCACTGCTTCTAGATGCTTTTTGGTAGGCTTGGATTGATACTGAGCACACATGCATACAGCAAACAGAAGATCTGGCCTACTAGCAGTGATGTACATTAAGGATTCAATCATGCTTCTGTACTTTGTTTAATCAACTTGAATTCCTGAAGGATCTTCATCTAGCTTTGATCTATCTATCATGGGAGTGTCAACTGCCTCACTTGAATCGAATCCAAACTTTTTCAAGATCTCATAAGCATATTTGGACTGATTGATGAAAATACCTCCGGGACTTTGAGATACTTGTAATGCTAGGAAGAATGACATTTGTCCCATCATCGACATTTGAAATTTGGAACTCATCTCCATTGAAAATCTATCACATTCACTAGGATCAGATGAAGCAAAAATGATATCATCTACATAAATTTGAACAAGTAGTAGATGTTTTCTTGACTTCCTGGTGAATAGTGTGGGATCAACAACTCCCTTGGAGAACCCTTTTGCTAGAAGGAACTTGGACAATGTATCATACCATGCCCTAGGCGCCTGCTTCAACCCGTAAAGAGCCTTCTTCAAGCGGTAAACATGAGTAGGATGTTCAGCATCCACAAATCCTTCGGGTTGGCTTACATAAACTTCTTCCTTTAAGTCACCATTCAAGAAGGCCGTTTTGACATCCATCTGGTAGACTATCATATTCCGACTAGCAGCATTGGCAAGGAAGATTCTTATGGCTTCAATTATAGCCACCGGAGCAAACGATTCTTCAAAGTCTATGCCCTCTTCTTGTCTGTACCCTTTTGCAACTAACCGTGCCTTGTTCTTTAACACATCACCATGCTCATCTAATTTCACCTTGAAGATCCATTTGAGAGCAATAATCATAGCGCACTCTGGAGGAGGCACCAGTTCCCATACTTCAAGTCGATCAAACTCATGGATTTCGTCTTGCATGGCCTCGAACCAGCAGTCTTTGGTCATTGCTTCTTTGGCATCTTTTGGTTCAACTTTGGAGAGTACGGAATTGAAGAAACACCACAGTGCATCAGTGGCCAGTTGTTTACGTGTGGATACAGGACGAGCGGGATTGCCAATGATGTTGTCAATTGGATGATCGTTGGTCCATTTTCTGAGATGATCATGAGGTTGAGGGTTTTGAACTGATGTTGCCATGCTGTGTTCTTCGAAAGAGGATGTGTGGGTTGAAGATTCAGGAGCAAATATATTCTCAAAAGGAATATCATCTATAGGAGCAAACGGATTAACTTCCAAAGAATGGTCATCTGCAGATTCTTGTAGCACCGGAGAGGGTTGAGTATTTGATGATGAGGGTGATTGACTGGCAGCTGGTGCATTGAAACTGATTGAGACAGATGCTGATGGGCCTTTAGAGTCTTGCGGAACTTGAGCATCAGCATTAGGAAGAACAGCTGCAGCATTTGAGTTCGTTTCATTAGTTGGCTCAAAATATTCGTCAAACATAGGATCAAATAACTTCTTCAACTCCTCACTAGTTGGTGGTACATAAGACTCTGCAGGCGTAGGATTCTGTACAAGCCCTGAACTAATTGGTCCAGGAGACAAAAGTTTAAGATCGGGTCCAGAACTGGTTTGTCCTGAAGCAGGTTGCTCACTCAGCTCATCGAATGTGACATGGATGGATTCCATGATTTGTCGGGTTCTCTTGTTGTAGATTCTGTACCCCTTGCGATCTGGTGCGTAACCAACAAACATACCTACGTCTGCTTTAGCTCTTAACTTTCCCAAGTCTTGACTATCATTAGTCGGATAGAAAAGTGCGCCAAACACACAAAGAAAGGAAAGATCAGGTTTCTTGTTATGAATTAACTCATAGGGAGTCTTGTCATGAATAGGATGAATCAGAGATCGGTTTTGGGTGTAGCATGCTGTTGCAATAGCCTCTGCCCAGAGAAACATCGGTGCCTTTGAAAATATAAGCATGGTTCTCGCAGCTTCCACCAAAGTACGGTTCCTTCGTTCAACAACTCCGTTCTGCTGAGGAGTGCGAGGGATACTTTTCTGATTTGTGATGCCAATATTTTCATAGAAATTTCTGAGTTGATGATTAACAAACTCAGTTCCATTGTTAGTGCGGATGATTCTGACAGTTTTGTTGAGCCTTACTTGCAGCTGTTTTATCAGTTTGATGATAACCTCTAGAGTTTCATCCTTTGTTCTCAAAAACTATACCCATGTAAACCGTGAGTAATCATCTACTATCACAAGAACATATTTCTTTCCATTTATGGTTTGTACTCTCATTGGCCCGCACAGATCCATGTGAAGGGTGTGAAGAACTTCTAAGTTGGTGTTGACGGTTTTGGGTTTGTGGGTTTGTTTCTTGCTTTTGTCCAGTTGACATGCGGAGCAGAGATGATCTTTCTCAAATTTTAGTCTGGGCATGCCTCGTACAAGATCTTTGCGGGAAAGATTATTTATGGTACCGAAGTTTAGATGGTTCAGACGACGATGCCACAACCATGATTTTGTCTTGGAGGCTTTAGAAAGTAAGCAAATGGGAGAGGATCTCAACATTTCTTCAATTGATATGGTGTATAGATTTGTGCCCCTACTGCCTTTTAGAAGGTCTACACCATCCAATTCCCTGACGAAACATGTGTGTTTTCTGAAAGCCACTTCTAGAACTGAATCACAAAATTGACCCACAGAAAACAGATTGTGCCCTAATCCTTCCACATAATATACCCGAGAGATTACACTGTCACCGAACACATAATCTCCATAACCCATAATTGCACCAAAATGGTCGTTCCCGAATCTAACTGTCCCGATAAACTTTTTCACGAAGTTCTTGAGCCGTGAGCGATCCCCAGTCATATGTTTTGAGCAGCCTGAATCCAAATACCAAAGGACGATTTGTACAACCTGCATTTGAAGACAAACAAAGATGGATAACTGAAATATGTGGATCCCCACGTGAAACTGGGGTCCGTTTGGTTAGCATTCACAAATTTAGAAGCAACAGAGTTTGCTAATACTGACGTCTCTACAGTGGGAACAATCCTAGAGTCAGCAGATGGGCTATTTGGAAGGCATTGTGTTCCTAGAGACAAAATTCGACCTGTTGGCCTCCATTCTTTAACTTTCACAAACCTATGATCATTCAACTTAGGCAATGGACATTTATTTCCTAAACTGAATTTTCTTCCAGTGGGTCTCCATTGATACCCAATAGTAGCAAAAGTTTTTCCTGTTGCCTACCAAACTTTCTTACATCTTTCAGTCTTCCTAACATACATAACTTGGGGTGGTGCATGAGGTATCAGAAATGACACAACACAATCATCATGATTAGCAGAAATTAAGCATTTGTCACATGTTTTACAGACCGCATTAGAATTCGAATTAATTACAGTACTTTTGATACTAGAATCAACACGATTCAATCTAGTCATTACAAACTTATTGTTCCTAGGTTGGGCTTCTACACACTTCTTGTGATCACAATTAGCTGGCGCAGTCCTATCTTTCCTTGCATTGCCTCTAGGCTTTGACTCGCAAGCTTGGGTGTCACATTTCACTCCTGTAGAAGTAATGATAGGAACATTAGTTTGTTTCACAGTCACATGCTTTCCAGATTTTGATGTGCTGGGTTCTGATATTCTTGATGGCAAATCAAAGGTTACATGCTTGTTTTTAATAGTGGGTGATGGTGCACCTAATCTATCTCTTAGGTTGCTAGACTTGGGACCCGTGCCGATGGCATATTCTAACTGTTCCTGGATCCTTTTTGTGAGGACGCAGGCATAACCTACTGCCTTATCAAGTGGTTTTTCTATTCTGTCCTCTTCCACAACCTCACGAAGAGTGTCAAGTCCATCCCTAAGGTGACAGAGATACATTTGATGGACAGGTCTGTTGTTTCTCATGGGAAATGGAATAGACCCCACATCAACCTCGTACATTTTACAAGCAGAGACCTTTGATGCAACACAATTACAAGAGGTGTATGGCATTTTTACTTTCACCTGCGTCTTAAGATTCTCAATTTCATTTAACAAAGAAGTTATCTTTTCATTATGACTATTTCTTGCAACTTTAATTGAATCATATAACTCTTTGTAATGCTGTTTAATCTTAGAATTTTCTTCTCGAAAACACTCATTTTCATAATGTAACTTATTGATGGTGTCTTGATATTGAAAATTCTGAGAATCTGAAGACGAAGGTTTATTGGTGCCATACACATCACATTTGTTGGATTTCAATTGGGCAATTTGGGCCCTCAACAGTCGAATCGTGTTTGTGTGAGCTTGAATTTTTTCATCACGTTTGCTTAATTCAAAATATGTATCAAACTCAGGAGCATCCAAGGATGTCTTGACATTTGATATTTTGCATGTTTCTTCTAAGTGTTGATGTTTGAGTTGCAAATTCAGATAATCAACCTCTAATTTTAAAAAATGTTTAACCATGTTATCATGGTCATCATTTTGAATTTTTTCAAGCAATTTCAAATTCTCCCCCTCAAGCTCAACAATACGATTCTGGGTAACTTCTAAAGCAATAGCATACTCATGAAATTGACAAGCAGATAATGCAGAATCAGTAGCAGTATAAAACACATCTTGCTCAATACATCTAGCAATCAAGTTGTCATTGGCGATGAGTATGTTTTTCCTTTCAATCTCACGACTCTTAAGTTCTTTTTCACAATGAGTTACCTCATTTTCCATATCTTTAAACACTACTTTCATTTCATTTATTTCAGTTTTAAGGGCAGTTTGTATCCCTTCAAAATTTTCTTTAAGTAGTTTAAAGAATGGCATGACCTCAGTCAAGTAACACCTTTTTGCATGCTCAAAACACCTTTCCCCCTCAGTAATTCCTGTTGGTGTGATTCTCTTCTTACATGTTTTATCAAAATCAGCAAATAGTTGCCAAAGCACGTATAAGCTAATTAAGGTTTTGCATTCAGTGGGAAGAGACAAAGGAACCAAATTCCTAGGTGTATTGGGAGGATACACCGTTATGGACGCAACTTTTCTAATGTATGAGGTGTTGGCTTTAAGTTTATCTTCTTTGAGCTTTTCTATATCTTGTGACCAAAATATTTGTTCAGGTGTTAACTTCTTTTGAGGTGCAAACACAGTCAAATGATTCTCCTCACAATAATCATGGGGCTTGACTATTACTCGTTTGGCTATGCACATGGGATCCCTCATTTTCTCATTCATTTTTTCTCTTTTTCGCACTTCTATCTCATCTGCCTCATTCAAGGATACAACCTCAGGTGGTTCATGATTGGGCATGATCATCACTTTGGCATCATATAATGCAGGTTGGGCTACCTTAGCAATCTTAAGAAGAGCTAATTGAGATTCACCTACTTTGCTTTCACTATGCTTGTCACTTAACTTTCTGTGCTTATGAATCATTTGGGCAGTCTGTCTGGTTTGGTCTTGTGTGTACAACTTATCTTCAAGCTTATTCTTTAACGTTTTGAGTCTAGAAAAATCATTTAAGAGTTCCGTTTCTTTTTCTTTGAATTCTAGCTTTAGGGTACTTATACAATTTTGAATATCCTGTTTTTGCTTAACAGATAAATCCAGTTATTTTTCAAAGAATTTAACTCTTGTTTTAATGTTTCTTCTCTTACTCTAGTTTCTTTTATAAGTGTACACATTTGGTCTTCCATTTTCTGCTCACGAACATTAAGCTCAAACTTAGCAAACTGTTCATACATGGCTACTTGTTCCTTATATATGTTTAGTCTAGTGATCAAGTTATCGTGTGGAGCAGGAACAGTGCTATCATGCCTCTCACATGCATTATCAACTTCACATATATTTTCTAAGGCACACACGTTATTATCAACACAAGCATTATTATCAACAGAAGATTCACCATCTTGTACATCAGGGATGATGTTGTGAGTCAAATATTGTTCATATGGAATCATATTGCTATTTTCCATGTTAACATTATTTGAGTCAGAAACATTTCCCTCTTGTACTTCGTTGGGAATCTTTTGTTTATCAACTACTTCATATGTGTCGTAAAGTTTTAGTACCTCAGAAATTACAGATGCATTTGAAGAACCAGCTTGTTGAGGTGATGAAGCCAAGGATGACAAGTTAGCCATGAAGACTGTTTGAGCCGTTGGTTCATCATCCACATCAGAGTCAAATGCATCGCAGTCATCAGCTTTGAAGATGTTTGGATCGTTGAGTTCTAGATCCTGAAGTGGTTGCTCATCCACATCTTCATCAAAAGTATTTCCCCCATCACCAGCCAAAAACAACAATTCCTCCTCGTCCAATACAGCTCCATTCTCTTGAGCCTGCATCAACAACATCTTATCCTTGAAGTAATCTGAATTCTGAGGACGTTTCGGTTGATTGCAGTTTCTGGCAATGTGTCCTAGTCCTCCACAATTATAGCACTTGAGCTGTTTTTGTAACAACCCGAGATTTCAGGTCACTTTCCTAACCTCGACAATTCACTATTCATTAGTTACTATTCATCATTTACTATTCACCGATCACTATTCATCATTTCACTATTCATCGTTTTTGGAGTCAGTTTGAGACTTCGAGAAGCGTTCAGAAATTTTACTATTCAGGTGACACTATTCATCCCCGGGAGGGAATCACTATTCATGTTCATTATTCATTTCAGCGTAAACGTAGTTTACGGGTATTCATATTCGCGTAACCGGTTTGGTTTAACTGCGAAATTCATGCATCATCAGTAGGAACACTGCATACGGACTAGGAATAGTCTGCATATCATCAGATTTCCATTTTCATACTATACCACTCGTAGGTTTATCAAATTAATATTTTTATTACATTTGACGTTTTACGTATAATTAAATTTAATTAAAACGTTAACGCGCGATCAATAAATGTGACTAACACGTCCGACAATTCCCACGATGGTCCCGATGTATTTTTATACTCATTTTAATATCAAGAAAATTATAAAATTCATTTACCCGGTATTTTGCAAATTTATTTAATTTATATCGTACGTTTTATATAATTACGACGGTTTTCGTAAAAACTAAACAATAATTGTCCAAACACTCAATACTTGTACCCAACATATTTTTATAATTTTTATGACTTTATTATGTCCCGGTTAACTCCGTTAAAATTTATTTCTAGCAAACCCGGTACCCGAATACATTTAAAACTACCTATAAACTTCATACTTAAACTTATAATCATCACTTCAACACAACACAAGGAGGGCCCCCCCCCTTTTCCCCTTTTCACGCCAGCCCCCCCCCCCCCCCCCCCCCTCCTAACCCTCATGTACTCATTTCACCAACCACATTAAATGCTAGCCAAAACTTGTCCTAAAAGCTTAGCTAAAATATCTAAATCTCATTTCATTTCACTAAAACAACTTAAAGTAACTAGCAAGATTTTTCTCTTTTCTCTCCTTGGTGTGCTCGGCCATACATCAAGACACAAGCAATCTCCATCAATTTTCCAAGATCTATGCATAAACAAGTTCATCTAGTATACCTTTTAGGGTTTTGAAATACAAACTCAAGGTTTAATTAAGTCTTCATCCTCATAAGCTCACTAATCTTTCAAGTAAGTGTGTCAAACTCATTTTTACAATTTTATCAAGTTCCTACAATGTACATATCATTTTTATACAAGATATATATGCATATGCTAGTTTATACCACTCTTTTTACACTTTTTATAACTTTTGAGCTCTAGAAATGGAAAGTATGTAGATCCTTGATAGATTAACTTGGATGATGATGTTTAGGGACCCATGACACCCTAAGAAGGTGTATGGTAGGATTGAGAGTTGTTTGGTTGTAGATTGGATGGTTTTGAACAAGATACAAACTAGGAAAACCCATTTTTGAAACTATAACATACCTACTGTCCCTATTTTGAAAACGTGGGAAAATCAGTAGGTGTGAGATAATTTTTGGCCAAATATTTAGAAAATACATTCCGAGACGAAGCCGTGGCCGAAAACGGGGATAAAAACGAGTTTATAACGAAGGAGATACGATTTTTCAAAGTTTAACGACGAAAACTAATTTTCCGGAAAACTGCATGCTGTTTGGTATCTTTCGACGGACAAACTGAGGCGTTTAACGCGACCTAGATGACCCGAGCTACTGAAAATATATTAGTACATGTTTATACGAAACCACGGATATAAAGAACGTCGAAAACAAGCTAATAACGAACAAGATACACGCGTTTAAACGTTGATAATCCACATTAATTTTTGACAGCTTTTTAATGGGAAAATGTTTACGTACTAGAAACTATATTTTTCACGAAACGACTATGGTGAACCGTAATTCTTATCCATTGGAACACGTACAATCAAAGGTTTATTAACGCGACTACCATACCACATTTCAATGTTTTCAAAACGCCAAGACCAACACTAACGTTTTATACACATTATGACACGACTAGTTTTACGTTAACAAGTTAACATATTTATACCAAGTTTTGGAAAAACTTTACATATCAACGATAACTAGTATTTTCAAATGACGAGTGGTATAGGTTACATATACATGTACATGCACTACATTGCCTCATAATCTAAGTAGATTATGCATATTCATTTTAGGTAGCGGCTAGTGTTCGCGCCTTGTTATTGCCAAGTATTCCAAGTGTTCCAGTATTTCAATTATTCCAAGTATTCCGATTTCATAGCATTGTTGTATCATCACTTCAGGTGAGTTTTCATAGCCCCGTATACATTTTATTATTGTTTTCAAATCCCACGGGGGAGAATACATTGCAACTGTTTTCCATACGAGCCAAAGTATCAGAATTCCTTGTACATAGATTAAGTTACCTTGTTGCCATATGAAAGTCCCCTATATCATGAACCGTTAATTTACCTGTAAGCGAGAGTGAGTGGATAGATCTATCGAGGGTGACGCCTCCATCCGTGTTGGCTTTGACCAACAACCGATAGCGGATGCATTTCATGTCTTTTCATTTGAGTGTCTGGCAAAACACTCCCAGGGGCTCCAAAGAATTCAGTCACAGCGTCGGGGTCATGAGCTTAAGGCTATTGTACAATCATTTTTTATGTGACTTATGTCATACACTTTATACTTGTGGCTATCGTATAACTTCATTTTATTAAACCTATGAACTCTCACCAACTTTATGTTGACCGTTTTTAGCAATGTATTTTCAGGTTATTAGCTATCATGTGGGCATGCATTGGATTGTTTTGGAGTCGCGGGGTCGACTTGCATCACTTCATTTTATGCACTTATGTAACCGTTTGATCGATTATGGTTTTGTTTTATAAACTTGCAACATCATTTGGGACCTATGTTTTGTAAACTCTGATTTTATTTATGATCAAACGTGTATTTTCAAAACGACACTTTAGGTCGTTCAATATATCCATTGTATGAGACGCCATGAAAGTCACACCAAGGTATTCAATTCCGCTGCCATTAACAGGTAAATTCAGGGTGTGACAGATTGGTACCAGAGCAATGGTTATAGCGAACTAGGTTGTCCTCATACCCTAGACTATAACTACCCCAACGGTAGCGTCTCATCATTACATCATAAGTGCACATTATTATTTGCGAGGATTCATTACATGGGTTATTCATTTCATTTTGCATTGTTGCCACAGAGATATGTCTTCCAATTCCCGCACTATTGTTATATTTTCTGATGTTTACATCAAGGACGCTATGTCTTCTACTACTCCCATTGTTGCACCTACTCCTCAGATTTCACTTATTGCACCACCTTTGGTTACTCGTGCACCTACAGATTCATCATCCCATACTATTCCGGTTTCCGCAGAATCCAACTCTTATGTTCCGACGTCGCAAGACGATCGGGATGTCCCTATTACTTCAGCCCATACAGAGTATACCATTTGATAAGATGTACATGCTTAGTCCTTATGGACCTATTAGAATGTTTATTGCAAGAAAGATAGTATATCTTCATTCCCTCACTATTAGAACACTCACTACTCATGTATTACCACCAGTATCAGCTACTCATACCACTATTGGTCGTCCCATAGTGCATACTCCAGTTTTACCGCTTAGACATCGCAAGATAGCGTAAAAGAAGGTAGTGATTCCTTCAGTATTATCACCATCGACTTCATCATCATCATATGGAACCCCATTTATACCATCACATTTCAGGGACTCTACTCACATACTTAACTTACCGCTTGAGAAGCGTACATGATTTGATACACCATTACCATCTACCACTAAGGACACTACACCACCTTATAGATTAAGGTTGATGAGAGTTCGAGAGCCCTTACTGTTAGACAACCTACTACTCTTCATCGTTAGATGATGATCTCTAACTAATTGAGACTACACATGAAGGTTTGGATGCCCCACAGACCAAACAAGAGCAACAACAAATCGCCAAAGAGTGGCATTCCTCGCAATGACTCTATACTATCTCAGGTATAATCGACTCATACTTCCATGACATAATGAACCAACAAGATGCTTTGAACAATATTACACCACCACAAGAGAACTCTTCACAACACCCTCTTCATTACCAAGTTTGATTACATCACATTCTAAACCGATGAGTTGGATTTCATCATTGGTCATCGTAACAACACCCCACCAATCAGATATGACACCGAGACCTTCGAGATTCGGGAGTCTAACCTTGCCTTTCAGTACGACCATTGTCATTTCTTTCTTTCCCATTCTCACTTGACATGAATTAGATAACGTCTTGTGGATGACACCAAGATCACGGACTCAACAGGAACATCTATAGATTCCTCAAGGATGGATTGGAATCTACATTATCTCAGACATGAATCGATGCACAACCCCGGACCTCACTTCAGGACATCATCCTAGCTTTTACCTTTACTCGCTTTTACTATCATCCTAGCCACGGGAAGGGTGGCGTAGTTCGAAGAAGCTTGTGGTATGTTGATTGTTGTACAACGAGATCCCCAAGTATTGACTTTACTATATGGGTATGGTTGTGCTATCTATGACACCGGTCAATGTAGACAAAAATTTTTAAGTGTTGTATTCATGTGTTATGAGGATATACGCATGGTTGTGGTGGATATACCTAGTGAACAATGATCGTTGCTATTACGAGTACTCATGGTTGTATTTATACACGCTGAGGTTGTACCTGTTGTGGTTGTACATATCGTGGTTGTATTTACACTTGTGGTGGATATATATATACATGTTGTGGTTGTATATATTTTGTACGATAATCATTTCTAGTATGATTGTTGTTGATGTATTCTGTTGTGATGTACCAGAATTATGGCACCTAGGAAAGCAAAAGCCAAGGCTGCTGCAACGACTACCCCAGAAATGACTCAGGCTGCTATCCGGAAGCTCGTTAGGGATAGTGTAGCCGAAGCTCTAGAGATTGAAAGAGCCGCTGTTGCCGCAAGAGCTGCCGAAGATGCTTCTCGGATAGGGACATCGGGAGAAGCTAGCAACGGAACCAATGGGAAGAAATGTACCTACAAGGATTTCAAGAGTGGAGATCCTACTTTGTATAAGGGTACTGAAGGGGCTACTGCCATGGTTCGATGGTTCGAACATACTGAATCCGTGTTTATCTTATGCAACTGTCCGGATGATTCCAAGGTTAAGTTTGCCGTGAGTACGCTTCGTGATCAAGCCTTATCGTGGTGGAACTCCTATGCAAAGCCCATAGGGATGGGGAATGCTTACAAGGTCACATGGGACGAGTTCAAAAAGTTGGTAACTAAGAAGTTTTGCCCACGAACCGAAGTGAAGAAGTTAGAGGTGGAGTTCTATGATCTGGTAACTGTGGGTAATGATATTGAGACTTACATTCGGAGGTACCAAGAGTTAGCTGCTCTATGCCCATCTATGGTGCCTGATGATGAAAAATTGGTAGAGAATTTCATTGGTGGATTGCCCGAAAGCATCCGTGTGATGTGATTTCTTTTGATCCGCAAACTCTTGATGAGGCAATCAGGATGTCTCAAAAGCTCATAGCTCAAGTTCTGAAGAAAGTGACACCCGCCAACAACAACAACAATAACTTCAACCGAAACCGTAACTACAACAATAACACCAACAATTACCAGAACAACAACAACAAAAGGAAATGGGATGACAACCAAGGTAACAACGCCAACCAACCACCACCCAAAAGACAAGAAACTGCACGGGCCTATGTTGCGGGTCCGACTGAAAAGAAAGGTTACGCCGGTACTCTACCAAAGTGTAACAAATGCCAAACACATCATAACCCGGGGGATTGCCCTAAACCTTGTTTCAATTGTGGGAAGATCGGTCATCTGGCTAAGGGATGCAGGGCTGCTCCTGGGGGAAATAATCAGAATCCACCGCCAACATGTTATGGCTGTGGAGAAGTTGGACACTTTAGGAACAATTGCCCGAAAGGAAATCAGGACATGGGGACCAAGAGGAATTAACTCGAGGAATAGCGTGCGTGTTTGGGAGAGAGACTGTCAGGACATTAGCAACATCAAAGACAACAACAATGCTTAACCAGAAGGAGTTCATGTTTTAATAAACCGTAGTTGAGCCCTATAGGGTTGTATCTTTCTTTTGTACTTTCCATAGGTATGTTGGTGTAACCTAGTTGTATTAAGCACTTTCCTATCCAATGTAATACCTATCTTTTGTTATCTTCGCGATAATCATAACCATCGTTTATTCCATTCCTATTCCAATTGCTCAATTCTCTATAGTTTCGCAACAATATACCTTTATCTTACTAGGGATTAGGCCGATTTCATTCTTGACGGATTAGTAGACTAATACCATTTCATAAGATTCATCCATGTATCCAATGAAACCTTCAACCAATTTAATGCAAGTTATTTTACTACCCTACGGGAGAACTATTTTTCAGAACCTTCAAAATAAACCATTTGGTACCACCCTATAAATGGATTTCCTGTCATTTTAGCAAGTATTTACTACCGCTACGCGAGACAATTTTCATGTTACTTTCAAAGGAAATATCTAGAAAACCATTTATCAAAACGACACGCTGAACACCATCTAAAACTTTTGGGAAAAAGTAATACCGTTTCGATTTAACCAAGCATCGCATCGTTGGTCCTCAATTATACATAGCCTGATCACCTATGTATAATTCAGGAGGAATTATGCCGAGAAGAAAATAGTCACATTTTCAGAAATTATTAATAACAATCTTCATTCAAAAGCTTTGTAAACAAATGGAATTCTTCATGAACACCCCTTTTAACAAACTCTCACCGGATACTTACATCACTCATCACTCACTCAGCCATTAAGTTGAATTTGCACCATTGACTTCTCTAGGAGAGACTCTACATTATGAATGATAATTTATGACATAGAAACGGCGAAAGGATGGACGATACCCCTCAGATTTCTAGCAATTCCTTTAAGATATTCCTTTTCTAATTGGATATACACGCTCTACCATAGTTAGCCCGACGAATCCTTAAGAGAACTACCTGAACACTATAGGATTTATTCAACACCACATAACCAACTTTGAATGGATTAGGATAAATCTTTCGAGTATTGACGAATTTCATCATCAGCAAAAATAACCATCACGGGAATATATAAAGGCACCATTTAAGACACCCTATGGCCGAAGTGACCATATACATATTTATATATCGAATTTGGAAAGTTAAATTCACGGACCTAGAACTAAACCGGGAGACAACAAAGGAAACTTCACAAGTCAAGAATCAGTTACAAGAAATGAGAAAACAACGGAAGTTAGGTCGATGTATGATGCACATCATACGGAATTGATATCCTTGAACAACGAACCTCCTAGATTCAAGTAAAAGCACGAACTATGATTGAAAGCCTTGCCTTGGAAAGGCATGATACAATTTTTGGTAACCCGATAGACTGAGCTCTCGGTATTGGACCATTTCAGATTCTAGTTAGAACCGGTCAGTTGGCATACACACCTAAGTTTCCGTCAGAACTCAGCAACGTTCATAACACATTTCATGTTTCAAACCTCAAGAAGTGTCTTTCCGACGAGTCGTCCGTTATTCCACTCGAAGAAATTCAACTAAATGACAAGCTTAATTTTGTGGAAGAACCCGTTGAAATCATGGACCGTGAGGTCAAACAATTGAAGAAGAGTCGAATTCCTATCGTGAAAGTTCGCTGGAATTCTCGAAGAGGACCCGAGTTTACTTGGGAACGAGAAGACCAAATGCGACGCAAGTATCCACATCATTTTCCCGAGCCTGCTTCCGAAACCAACAACAATTGAATTCAGGGACTGAATTCCCTTTTGGAGGGGCGACTGTAACAACCCGAGATTTCAGGTCACTTTCCTAACCACGACAATTTACTATTCATCAGTTACTATTCATCATTTACTATTCACCAATCACTATTCATCATTTCACTATTCATCGTTTTTGGAATCAGTTTGAGACTTCGAGAAGCGTTCAGAATTTTACTATTCATGTGACACTATTCATCCCCGGGAGGGAATCACTATTCATGTTCATTATTCATTTCAGCGTAAACGTAGTTTACGGGAATTCATATTCGCGTAACCGGTTTGGTTTGAACTGCGAAATTCATGCATCATCAGTAGGAACACTGCATACGGACTAGGAATAGTCTGCATATCATCAGATTTCCATTTTCATACTATACCACTCGTAGGTTTATCAAATTAATATTTTTATTACATTTGACGTTTTACGTATAATTAAATTTAATTAAAACGTTAACGCGCGATCAATAAATGTGACTAACACGTCCGACAATTCCCACGATGGTCCCGATGTATTTTTATACTCATTTTAATATCAAGAAAATTATAAAATTCATTTACCCGGTATTTTGCAAATTTATTTAATTTATATCGTACGTTTTATATAATTACGACGGTTTTCGTAAAAACTAAACAATAATTGTCCAAACACTCAATACTTGTACCCAACATATTTTTATAATTTTTATGACCTTATTATGTCCCGGTTAACTCCGTTAAAATTTATTTCTAGCAAACCCGGTACCCGAATACATTTAAAACTACCTATAAACTTCATACTTAAACTTATAATCATCACTTCAACACAACACAAGGAGGGCCCCCCCCCTTTTCCCCTTTTCACGCCAGCCCCCCCCCCCCCCCCCTCCTAACCCTCATGTGCTCATTTCACCAACCACATTAAATGCTAGCCAAAACTTGTCCTAAAAGCTTAGCTAAAATATCTAAATCTCATTTCATTTCACTAAAACAACTTAAAGTAACTAGCAAGATTTTTCTCTTTTCTCTCCTTGGTGTGCTCGGCCATACATCAAGACACAAGCAATCTCCATCAATTTTCCAAGATCTATGCATAAACAAGTTCATCTAGTATACCTTTTAGGGTTTTGAAATACAAACTCAAGGTTTAATTAAGTCTTCATCCTCAAAAGCTCACTAATACTTCAAGTAAGTGTGTCAAACTCATTTTTATAATTTTATCAAGTTCCTACAATGTACATATCATTTTTATACAAGATATATATGCATATGCTAGTTTATACCACTCTTTTTACACTTTTTATAACTTTTGAGCTCTAGAAATGGAAAGTATGTAGATCCTTGATAGATTAACTTGGATGATGATGTTTAGGGACCCATGACACCCTAAGAAGGTGTATGGTAGGATTGAGAGTTGTTTGGTTGTAGATTGGATGGTTTTGAACAAGATACAAACTAGGAAAACCCATTTTTGAAACTATAACATACCTACTGTCCCTATTTTGAAAACGTGGCCAACTCAGTAGGTTGTGGGAAATTTTGGACCAAATATTTAGAAAATACATTCCGAGACGAAGCCGTGGCCGAAAACGGGGATAAAAACGAGTTGATAACGAAGGAGATATGATTTTTCAAGTTTAACGACGAAAACTAATTTTCCGGAAAACTGCATGCTGTTTGGTATCTTTCGACGGACAAACTGAGGCGTTTAACGCGACCTAGATGACCCGAGCTACTGAAAATATATTAGTACATGTTTATACGAAACCACGGATATAAAGAACGTCGAAAACAAGCTAATAACGAACAAGATACACGCGTTTAAACGTTGATAATCCACATTAATTTTTGACAGCTTTTTAATGGGAAAATGTTTACGTACTAGAAACTATATTTTTCACGAAACGACTATGGTGAACCGTAATTCTTATCCATTGGAACACGTACAATCAAAGGTTTATTAACGCGACTACCATATCACATTTCAATGTTTTCAAAACGCCAAGACCAACACTAACGTTTTATACACATTATGACACGACTAGTTTTACGTTAACAAGTTAACATATTTATACCAAGTTTTGGAAAAACTTTACATATCAACGATAACTAGTATTTTCAAATGACGAGTGGTATAGGTTACATATACATGTACATGCACTACATTGCCTCATAATCTAAGTAGATTATGCATATTCATTTTAGGTAGCGGCTAGTGTTCGCGCCTTGTTATTGCCAAGTATTCCAAGTGTTCCAGTATTTCAATTATTCCAAGTATTCCGATTTCATAGCATTGTTGTATCATCACTTCAGGTGAGTTTTCATAGCCCCGTATACATTTTATTATTGTTTTCAAATCCCACGGGGGAGAATACATTGCAACTGTTTTCCATACGAGCCAAAGTATCAGACTTCCTGTACATAGATTAAGTTACCTTGTTGCCAATTGAAAGTCCCCATATAATCATGAACCGTTAATTATGTTTAAGCGAGAGTGAGTGGATAGATCTATCGAGGGTGACGCCTCCATCCGTGTTGGCTTTGACCAACAACCGATAGCGGATGCATTTCATGTCTTTTCATTTGAGTGTCTGGCAAAACACTCCCAGGGGCTCCAAAGAATTCAGTCACAGCGTCGGGGTCATGAGCTTAAGGCTATTGTACAATCATTTTTATGTGACTTATGTCATACACTTTATACTTGTGGCTATCGTATAACTTCATTTTATTAAACCTATGAACTCTCACCAACTTTATGTTGACCGTTTTTAGCAATGTATTTTCAGGTTATTAGCTATCATGTGGGCATGCATTGGACCATCTTGGAGTCGCGGGGTCGACTTGCATCACTTATTTTCATGCACTTATGTAACCGTTTGATCTACTATGGTTTTGTTTTTAAACTTGCAACATCATTTGGGACCTATGTTTTGTAAACTCTGATTTTATTTATGATCAAACGTGTATTTTCAAAACGACACTTTAGGTCGTTCAATATATCCATTGTATGAGACGCCATGAAAGTCACACCAAGGTATTCAATTCCGCTGCCATTAACAGGTAAATTCAGGGTGTGACAGATTGGTACCAGAGCAATGGTTATAGCGAACTAGGTTGTCCTCATACCCTAGACTATAACTACCCCAACGGTAGCGTCTCATCATTACATCATAAGTGCACATTATTATTTGCGAGGATTCATTACATGGGTTATTCATTTCATTTTGTATTGTTGCCACAGAGATATGTCTTCCAATTCCCGCACTATTGTTATATTTTCTGATGTTTACATCGAGGACGCTATGTCTTCTACTACTCCCATTGTTGCACCTACTCCTCAGATTTCACTTATTGCACCACCTTTGGTTACTCGTGCACCTACAGATTCATCATCCCATACTATTCCGGTTTCCGCAGAATCCAACTCTTATGTTCCGACGTCGCAAGACGATCGGGATGTCCCTATTACTTCAGCCCATACAGAGTATACCATTTGATAAGATGTACATGCTTAGTCCTTATGGACCTATTAGAATGTTTATTGCAAGAAAGATAGTATATCTTCATTCCCTCACTATTAGAACACTCACTACTCATGTATTACCACCAGTATCAGCTACTCATACCACTATTGGTCGTCCCATAGTGCATACTCCAGTTTTACCGCTTAGACATCGCAAGATAGCGTAAAAGAAGGTAGTGATTCCTTCAGTATTATCACCATCGACTTCATCATCATCATATGGAACCCCATTTATACCATCACATTTCAGGGACTCTACTCACATACTTAACTTACCGCTTGAGAAGCGTACATGGTTTGATACACCATTACCATCTACCACTAAGGACACTACACCACCTTATAGATTAAGGTTGATGAGAGTTCGAGAGCCCTTACTGTTAGACAACCTACTACTCTTCATCGTTAGATGATGATCTCTAACTAATTGAGACTACACATGAAGGTTTGGATGCCCCACAGACCAAACAAGAGCAACAACAAATCGCCAAAGAGTGGCATTCCTCGCAAAGACTCTATACTATCTCAGGTATAATCGACTCATACTCCCATGACATAATGAACCAACAAGATGCTTTGAGCAATATTACACCACCACAAGAGAACTCTTCACAACTCCCTCTTCATTACCAAGTTTGATTACATCACATTCTAAACCGATGAGTTGGATTTCATCATTGGTCATCGTATCAACACCCCACCAATCAGATATGACACCGAGACCTTCGAGATTCGGGAGTCTAACCTTGCCTTTCAGTACGACCATTGTCATTTCTTTCTTTCCCATTCTCACTTGACATGAATTAGATAACGTCTTGTGGATGACACCAAGATCACGGACTCAACAGGAACATCTATAGATTCCTCAAGGATGGATTGGAATCTACATTATCTCAGACATGAATCGATGCACAACCCCGGACCTCACTTCAGGACATCATCCTAGCTTTTACCTTTACTCGCTTTTACTATCATCCTAGCCACGGGAAGGGTGGCGTAGTTCGAAGAAGCTTGTGGTATGTTGATTGTTGTACAACGAGATCCCCAAGTATTGACTTTACTATATGGGTATGGTTGTGCTATCTATGACACCGGTCAATGTAGACAAAAATTTTTAAGTGTTGTATTCATGTGTTATGAGGATATACGCATGGTTGTGGTGGTATACCTAGTGAACAATGATCGTTGCTATTACGAGTACTCATGGTTGTATTTATACACGCTGAGGTTGTACCTGTTGTGGTTGTACATATCGTGGTTGTATTTACACTTGTGGTGGATATATATATACATGTTGTGGTTGTATATATTTTGTACGATAATCATTTCTAGTATGATTGTTGTTGATGTATTCTGTTGTGATGTACCAGAATTATGGCACCTAGGAAAGCAAAAGCCAAGGCTGCTGCAACGACTACCCCAGAAATGACTCAGGCTGCTATCCGGAAGCTCGTTAGGGATAGTGTAGCCGAAGCTCTAGAGATTGAAAGAGCCGCTGTTGCCGCAAGAGCTGCCGAAGATGCTTCTCGGATAGGGACATCGGGAGAAGCTAGCAACGGAACCAATGGGAAGAAATGTACCTACAAGGATTTCAAGAGTGGAGATCCTACTTTGTATAAGGGTACTGAAGGGGCTACTGCCATGGTTCGATGGTTCGAACATACTGAATCCGTGTTTATCTTATGCAACTGTCCGGATGATTCCAAGGTTAAGTTTGCCGTGAGTACGCTTCGTGATCAAGCCTTATCGTGGTGGAACTCCTATGCAAAGCCCATAGGGATGGGGAATGCTTACAAGGTCACATGGGACGAGTTCAAAAAGTTGGTAACTAAGAAGTTTTGCCCACGAACCGAAGTGAAGAAGTTAGAGGTGGAGTTCTATGATCTGGTAACTGTGGGTAATGATATTGAGACTTACATTCGGAGGTACCAAGAGTTAGCTGCTCTATGCCCATCTATGGTGCCTGATGATGAAAAATTGGTAGAGAATTTCATTGGTGGATTGCCCGAAAGCATCCGTGGTGATGTGATTTCTTTTGATCCGCAAACTCTTGATGAGGCAATCAGGATGTCTCAAAAGCTCATAGCTCAAGTTCTGAAGAAAGTGACACCCGCCAACAACAACAACAATAACTTCAACCGAAACCGTAACTACAACAATAACACCAACAATTACCAGAACAACAACAACAAAAGGAAATGGGATGACAACCAAGGTAACAACGCCAACCAACCACCACCCAAAAGACAAGAAACTGCACGGGCCTATGTTGCGGGTCCGACTGAAAAGAAAGGTTACGCCGGTACTCTACCAAAGTGTAACAAATGCCAAACACATCATAACCCGGGGGATTGCCCTAAACCTTGTTTCAATTGTGGGAAGATCGGTCATCTGGCTAAGGGATGCAGGGCTGCTCCTGGGGGAAATAATCAGAATCCACCGCCAACATGTTATGGCTGTGGAGAAGTTGGACACTTTAGGAACAATTGCCCGAAAGGAAATCAGGACATGGGGACCAAGAGGAATTAACTCGAGGAATAGCGTGCGTGTTTGGGAGAGAGACTGTCAGGACATTAGCAACATCAAAGACAACAACAATGCTTAACCAGAAGGAGTTCATGTTTTAATAAACCGTAGTTGAGCCCTATAGGGTTGTATCTTTCTTTTGTACTTTCCATAGGTATGTTGGTGTAACCTAGTTGTATTAAGCACTTTCCTATCCAATGTAATACCTATCTTTTGTTATCTTCGCGATAATCATAACCATCGTTTATTCCATTCCTATTCCAATTGCTCAATTCTCTATAGTTTCGCAACAATATACCTTTATCTTACTAGGGATTAGGCCGATTTCATTCTTGACGGATTAGTAGACTAATACCATTTCATAAGATTCATCCATGTATCCAATGAAACCTTCAACCAATTTAATGCAAGTTATTTTACTACCCTACGGGAGAACTATTTTTCAGAACCTTCAAAATAAACCATTTGGTACCACCCTATAAATGGATTTCCTGTCATTTTAGCAAGTATTTACTACCGCTACGCGAGACAATTTTCATGTTACTTTCAAAGGAAATATCTAGAAAACCATTTATCAAAACGACACGCTGAACACCATCTAAAACTTTTGGGAAAAAGTAATACCGTTTCGATTTAACCAAGCATCGCATCGTTGGTCCTCAATTATACATAGCCTGATCACCTATGTATAATTCAGGAGGAATTATGCCGAGAAGAAAATAGTCACATTTTCAGAAATTATTAATAACAATCTTCATTCAAAAGCTTTGTAAACAAATGGAATTCTTCATGAACACCCCTTTTAACAAACTCTCACCGGATACTTACATCACTCATCACTCACTCAGCCATTAAGTTGAATTTGCACCATTGACTTCTCTAGGAGAGACTCTACATTATGAATGATAATTTATGACATAGAAACGGCGAAAGGATGGACGATACCCCTCAGATTTCTAGCAATTCCTTTAAGATATTCCTTTTCTAATTGGATATACACGCTCTACCATAGTTAGCCCGACGAATCCTTAAGAGAACTACCTGAACACTATAGGATTTATTCAACACCACATAACCAACTTTGAATGGATTAGGATAAATCTTTCGAGTATTGACGAATTTCATCATCAGCAAAAATAACCATCACGGGAATATATAAAGGCACCATTTAAGACACCCTATGGCCGAAGTGACCATATACATATTTATATATCGAATTTGGAAAGTTAAATTCACGGACCTAGAACTAAACCGGGAGACAACAAAGGAAACTTCACAAGTCAAGAATCAGTTACAAGAAATGAGAAAACAACGGAAGTTAGGTCGATGTATGATGCACATCATACGGAATTGATATCCTTGAACAACGAACCTCCTAGATTCAAGTAAAAGCACGAACTATGATTGAAAGCCTTGCCTTGGAAAGGCATGATACAATTTTTGGTAACCCGATAGACTGAGCTCTCGGTATTGGACCATTTCAGATTCTAGTTAGAACCGGTCAGTTGGCATACACACCTAAGTTTCCGTCAGAACTCAGCAACGTTCATAACACATTTCATGTTTCAAACCTCAAGAAGTGTCTTTCCGACGAGTCGTCCGTTATTCCACTCGAAGAAATTCAACTAAATGACAAGCTTAATTTTGTGGAAGAACCCGTTGAAATCATGGACCGTGAGGTCAAACAATTGAAGAAGAGTCGAATTCCTATCGTGAAAGTTCGCTGGAATTCTCGAAGAGGACCCGAGTTTACTTGGGAACGAGAAGACCAAATGCGACGCAAGTATCCACATCTTTTTCCCGAGCCTGCTTCCGAAACCAACAACATTTGAATTCAGGGACTGAATTCCCTTTTGGAGGGGCGACTGTAACAACCCGAGATTTCAGGTCACTTTCCTAACCTCGACAATTCACTATTCATCAGTTACTATTCATCATTTACTATTCACCGATCACTATTCATCATTTCACTATTCATCGTTTTTGGAGTCAGTTTGAGACTTCGAGAAGCGTTCAGAAATTTTACTATTCAGGTGACACTATTCATCCCCGGGAGGGAATCACTATTCATGTTCATTATTCATTTCAGCGTAAACGTAGTTTACGGGTATTCATATTCGCGTAACCGGTTTGGTTTAACTGCGAAATTCATGCATCATCAGTAGGAACACTGCATACGGACTAGGAATAGTCTGCATATCATCAGATTTCCATTTTCATACTATACCACTCGTAGGTTTATCAAATTAATATTTTTATTACATTTGACGTTTTACGTATAATTAAATTTAATTAAAACGTTAACGCGCGATCAATAAATGTGACTAACACGTCCGACAATTCCCACGATGGTCCCGATGTATTTTTATACTCATTTTAATATCAAGAAAATTATAAAATTCATTTACCCGGTATTTTGCAAATTTATTTAATTTATATCGTACGTTTTATATAATTACGACGGTTTTCGTAAAAACTAAACAATAATTGTCCAAACACTCAATACTTGTACCCAACATATTTTTATAATTTTTATGACTTTATTATGTCCCGGTTAACTCCGTTAAAATTTATTTCTAGCAAACCCGGTACCCGAATACATTTAAAACTACCTATAAACTTCATACTTAAACTTATAATCATCACTTCAACACAACACAAGGAGGGCCCCCCCCCCCTTTTCCCCTTTTCACGCCAGCCCCCCCCCCCCCCCCCCCCCTCCTAACCCTCATGTACTCATTTCACCAACCACATTAAATGCTAGCCAAAACTTGTCCTAAAAGCTTAGCTAAAATATCTAAATCTCATTTCATTTCACTAAAACAACTTAAAGTAACTAGCAAGATTTTTCTCTTTTCTCTCCTTGGTGTGCTCGGCCATACATCAAGACACAAGCAATCTCCATCAATTTTCCAAGATCTATGCATAAACAAGTTCATCTAGTATACCTTTTAGGGTTTTGAAATACAAACTCAAGGTTTAATTAAGTCTTCATCCTCATAAGCTCACTAATCTTTCAAGTAAGTGTGTCAAACTCATTTTTACAATTTTATCAAGTTCCTACAATGTACATATCATTTTTATACAAGATATATATGCATATGCTAGTTTATACCACTCTTTTTACACTTTTTATAACTTTTGAGCTCTAGAAATGGAAAGTATGTAGATCCTTGATAGATTAACTTGGATGATGATGTTTAGGGACCCATGACACCCTAAGAAGGTGTATGGTAGGATTGAGAGTTGTTTGGTTGTAGATTGGATGGTTTTGAACAAGATACAAACTAGGAAAACCCATTTTTGAAACTATAACATACCTACTGTCCCTATTTTGAAAACGTGGGAAAATCAGTAGGTGTGAGATAATTTTTGGCCAAATATTTAGAAAATACATTCCGAGACGAAGCCGTGGCCGAAAACGGGGATAAAAACGAGTTTATAACGAAGGAGATACGATTTTTCAAAGTTTAACGACGAAAACTAATTTTCCGGAAAACTGCATGCTGTTTGGTATCTTTCGACGGACAAACTGAGGCGTTTAACGCGACCTAGATGACCCGAGCTACTGAAAATATATTAGTACATGTTTATACGAAACCACGGATATAAAGAACGTCGAAAACAAGCTAATAACGAACAAGATACACGCGTTTAAACGTTGATAATCCACATTAATTTTTGACAGCTTTTTAATGGGAAAATGTTTACGTACTAGAAACTATATTTTTCACGAAACGACTATGGTGAACCGTAATTCTTATCCATTGGAACACGTACAATCAAAGGTTTATTAACGCGACTACCATATCACATTTCAATGTTTTCAAAACGCCAAGACCAACACTAACGTTTTATACACATTATGACACGACTAGTTTTACGTTAACAAGTTAACATATTTATACCAAGTTTTGGAAAAACTTTACATATCAACGATAACTAGTATTTTCAAATGACGAGTGGTATAGGTTACATATACATGTACATGCACTACATTGCCTCATAATCTAAGTAGATTATGCATATTCATTTTAGGTAGCGGCTAGTGTTCGCGCCTTGTTATTGCCAAGTATTCCAAGTGTTCCAGTATTTCAATTATTCCAAGTATTCCGATTTCATAGCATTGTTGTATCATCACTTCAGGTGAGTTTTCATAGCCCCGTATACATTTTATTATTGTTTTCAAATCCCACGGGGGAGAATACATTGCAACTGTTTTCCATACGAGCCAAAGTATCAGACTTCCTGTACATAGATTAAGTTACCTTGTTGCCAATTGAAAGTCCCCATATAATCATGAACCGTTAATTATGTTTAAGCGAGAGTGAGTGGATAGATCTATCGAGGGTGACGCCTCCATCCGTGTTGGCTTTGACCAACAACCGATAGCGGATGCATTTCATGTCTTTTCATTTGAGTGTCTGGCAAAACACTCCCAGGGGCTCCAAAGAATTCAGTCACAGCGTCGGGGTCATGAGCTTAAGGCTATTGTACAATCATTTTTATGTGACTTATGTCATACACTTTATACTTGTGGCTATCGTATAACTTCATTTTATTAAACCTATGAACTCTCACCAACTTTATGTTGACCGTTTTTAGCAATGTATTTTCAGGTTATTAGCTATCATGTGGGCATGCATTGGACCATCTTGGAGTCGCGGGGTCGACTTGCATCACTTATTTTCATGCACTTATGTAACCGTTTGATCTACTATGGTTTTGTTTTTAAACTTGCAACATCATTTGGGACCTATGTTTTGTAAACTCTGATTTTATTTATGATCAAACGTGTATTTTCAAAACGACACTTTAGGTCGTTCAATATATCCATTGTATGAGACGCCATGAAAGTCACACCAAGGTATTCAATTCCGCTGCCATTAAAAGGTAAATTCAGGGTGTGACAGTTTTCCCTGCCCCTGATTGGCATTCCCTGCTCTGTTTTGCCCAATACCTCGACCCATATTCCTTCCTGCTCTCCCTTGCACATTCTGGACCACAATTTTCCCATCCTCTACCATTGCAAGACTGTGTGGGTTCGATGAATTTCTTAGTTGATTGTTGGTCTGAGGGAGAACTGCTTGGAATTGTTGAACCAATAATGATACTTGGTTGGTGAGGTTATCGATCATTTTTTCGGTCTGAGAATAGCCTGAATCAAGTTGAGAACTCATAGCAGAAGATGGTGATTGAAGTTGAGAATAACCTTGGTTGGATGAGAGTTGGGTGTTTGGTAAAGCATTTGCCATAAAGGCCAGTGGATCATTAGGAGTTGTAGGATTTAACTTTTCTCTTAGCACCCGATCAAAGACAGCATGCTTCTCATGCTGTTGGAGGTAGGCATACAGCTATTCATAGTTGGTGTCCCTCAGACCTTTGTTGAGTTTGACAGCAGTGATGAATCTATCCCATTCTGGAGTCATGTTGTTCACAAACTTTGAGTTAAGCTGGATGTTGGGCATAGTCATTCTTATTATCCTCATGTCATTCACCAACTTATGAAATCTCACATAGTAGTCTGTGATGTTCTCTCCTGGGTTCATTTTGAAGTGTTCAAACTCATCATACAGTTGAGATTCCCGGTCTTCCTTTGTGAGTTCTGACCCAACTAACAACATCTTTACATTGTCCCACACTGCTTTGGCTTCTGTGTTGAAATTGATGAGTTTGTAGACATCCTTTGGCAGACCTTGTATGATGATATTTGAGGCTCTAATGTCAGCATCATACCTCTTCTTTTCCTCTTTAGTAAGATCATTGTAAGTGCGAGGTCTGTCAATTCCAAATGTGACTGTGCCATCTTCACCAGTAGTAATAGCGTCTCTGGTGGTACCCATCTGAAATGGTCCTTCATCAATGGACTTGAGGATGTTTGCTCCATTATCTTTTCCCAAGCAGTAAATCCGTATTCGTTGTGCCCATGACTCATAGTCCGTCCTGTCTAGCATAGGTGGACGGGTATCGAACCCTGCTGCTTGAATATCATCTGATGCGGTGCTTGTTATGGTGGCCATTATGAATACGGGATTTTACTGATCTTGTGATTTAACCGAGAAATCGAATCTTTCGCGGGAATTTCTAAAATCACCAAGACACAAACCGTAAACAAAGAGTAATCAGACAAATCGCAACCTTGATTGATACAAGTCGCCACACGCAAAACGCCACTTTCGGAAACTGGACAATTCGCTAGACACAAAACGCTAACTTATGGAAACTGGACAAGTCGCTATCTTGACAGACACAAGTCGCTACACACAAAACGCCACTTTCGGAACCTAGACAAGTCGCTACTGTGACACAAGTCGCCAGACACAAAACGCTAACTTTTGGAAACTGGACAAGTCGCTACTATGACACAATTCGCCAGACACAAATTGCTATAAACAAATCGCTAGTCTGATAATACAAACAGCGACAGACAAGTCGCTACCCACAAAACGCTAGTCACTAGACGACAGAGCTGTCACTATCTTGGTCAAAACGCTACCAAGAAACCAATCACAGAAGGACAAAACGCTACGAAGAACACTTAACTATTCACCCTCGAATCTGCCAAAAACAACCATCCAAAGCCTTAAACTCTGATTCCACACACCAAACACAACTCCTATGTTGTCCCTAAGCTAGAAAGTACAAGATCTAACACCTTTTATCAACTAAACAAAGCACACGAGAGATTTTCAAGAAACTTAGTATTTGAACCAAAATCACTCCAAAACTCCACAAATCCGTGAATATACCCTTATGTGAACCTAACCATGGCTCTTGATACCAATTGTAGGATATTCGCTAACAAAGAAACACAAGATTTGGGACTAGATGATGGATCGATTGGTGTTTTGTAGAGGGAGAAAGAGATGGAACCTTTGTAGAGAGAGAAACAAGTGTATATTAGATTGAAATGTAAATGAGGTCCAACCCTCTCCTTTGGTGGAGAGGGCTTTATATAGTTCTTACATAGGGTGCCCCTAGAGGGCTGTGGAGCGAGCTGACAGTGGGTAAAGACCCGACCCTCTCCACAATATTAATAATAACTAGACTACTAATAATATTACTAATAATCCTACGAGCTATGATGTGCTAATAAGTACTCGGGGTGACCGAGTCTTCCATTGAATATTTATATTCCTAACAGAGAATTTGACAACGAAATCCAATTCGGAACATTTTGTGATAATAATGGAATAACACATAATTTCTCAGCTCCTCGAACTCCACAATCTAATGGTGTAGTAGAACGGAAAAATAGGACAATTCAAGAAATGAGTAGAACTATATTAAATGAACAAAACATACCTCAAAAGTTTTGGTGTCACGCAGTAGATACTTCCACATATATCCTAAATAGAGTTTTAACTATACCATTTTTAAATAAAACTCCTTATGAACTTTATCGATGCAAAAAGCCTGCTTTAGGATATTTTAGAGTTTTTGGAAGCAAGTGCTTCATTTTAAACACAAAAGATTATCTCACCAAGTTCGACCCAAAGTCGTATGAAGGTGTATTTCTTGGGTACTCACAAAACAGTAAAGCATACATAGTTTTGAACAAAGAAACCTTAAGAGTCGAGGAATCGTTGAACGTAACATTTGACGAAAGTCCACCTCCCTCTAAGACATCACCTTTGGTAGATGATGACTTGGTTGAAAGCCAAATGGTTGAAAACATATAAAATGTTGAAAATGATAATGAAGGTGAACCAGTAAAAAGAGATATAGTCAATATCAAAGAAACAAAAAGTCATCCATTAGAAAACGTCATAGGAAAACTTAATGAAAGAACATTAAGATCTAAAGCTCAAAATAAAAGTAATTACTTTTGTTTTGTTTCAACAATTGAGCCTAAAAATATAAATGAAGCTATAAAAGATTAATCTTGGGTAATTGCTATGCAAGAGGAATTAAATCAATTTGTTAGGAATGATGTTTGGACTTTAGTTCCAAAACCTAAAAATCAAACCATTATCGGTACCAAATGGGTTTTTAGAAATAAAATGGATGAAAATGGCATAGTATCTAAAAACAAAGCTAGGCTAGTAGCACAAGGCTACAATCAACAAGAAGGTATAGATTACGATCAAACATTTTCACCCGTAGCTAGACTTGAGTCTATTAGAATACTACTTGCATATGCATGTGCACATGATTTTAAATTATTTCAAATAGATGTCAAAAGTGCATTTTTAAACGGATTTATAACTGAAGAATTATATGTTGCACAACCTCCCGGCTTTGCCGATTTTGAAAAACCAAATCATGTTTACAAACTAAAGAAAGATTTATACGGACTTAAGCAAGCACCAAAAGCTTGGTATGATCGACTTAAGACCTTTTTAGTTGACCATAATTACACCATGGGCCTAGTAGACAACACTATCTTTACCAAGAAAAAGGGATCACATATTATCATCGTCCAGATATATGTGGATGACATTATATTCGGTTCAACTTGTCAAGAGTTATGTGACGATTTCTCAAAAATCATGCATGACGAGTTTGAAATGAGTATGATGGGGGAGCTAAACTTTTTCTTAGGTCTCCAAATTAAACAATTAGAAGATGGGATATTCTTCAACCAATCAAAGTATATCAAAGATATGCTTAAGAAATTTGGTCTTGAAGACTCAAAACCAATGAAAACACCCATGTCCTCCGAAACCAAACTCACAAAGGATGAAGAAAATGAATCCGTAGATAGCACTAAATATAGGGGAATGATTGGTAGTTTACTCTATCTTATGGCTAGTAGGCCGGACATTATGTTTAGTGTTTGTCTATGTGCACGTTTTCAAGAAGATCCCAAAATATCCCATCTTGAAGCCGTTAAACGGATATTTAGATACATTAAAGGTACTACAAATTTAGGATTATGGTATCCCAAAGGAACGGGTGTAGAAACCATAGTGTATGCCGATTCAGATCATGCTCGTGACTATGTTGATAGAAAAAGTACTAGCGGTATTTGTACTTTTGTAGGACATTGTCTCACCTCATGGTTCGCTAAAAAACAAACGGCCCTTGCAATTTCAACAACCGAGGCAGAGTATGTGTCTGCAGGAAAGGCGTGTCAACAAGCACTGTGGATGAAACAAGCTCTCGTAGACTATGGAATTGAACTCAATGACATCCCCATTCTTTGTGACAACAAAGGAGCTATCGACCTCAGCAAAAATACGGTCCAACACGCTAGAACCAAACACATTGAAATACGTCATCATTTCCTACGCGACAATGTTCAGAAGGGAAACATCTCAATTGAGAAAGTTTCCTCAGGGGACAACATTGCTGACATCCTCACAAAACCTCTCAAGAGAGAACCTTTCAATTACCTTAGACTTGGTTTAGGATTAATGGAACCTAGTGAGTAGATTAAAACGTTAACTCAAACCTTAGATTAACCAAAACACGGCAAAAGCCAAATCTGTGTTCTGATCCCGCGGATCCAAACGATAACAAAGGCGGATCCTTTGTTTTGGATCCGCCGGATCCGTCAAATGCACAGGTAGTTTTATTTTATATTTTAAACAACACCAAGTACTATTCATCATTCACTCCAAAACATATCACCCACTGGAAATTCGTCCCAAACTCACAAATTAAGCCATCTTTCTCAACCAAATTGTGCTCAAATCATCACTGTAAGTATCCTTAATATGATTACACTCCTGATCTGCGTCTAGGATTTCTATTTCATGCACAAAACCAAAACTTGGGGTTATGCATAATTTTTAAAAAAATCATGAAGCATACTTTCTAAACTACACAACAAATCATGTTTTTCATAGTTAGGAATTGCATCTTGTAGTACATTGTCATCATTCATAAAAAAACCCCATGAGATTTTTTTTTTTTTTTTTTTTTTGCCAAAATCTTCTCACGACTAGGAAAAACGGTTTTTGGACATTGTTCATACAAATACAAAAACGTTATGTTTTAAGCATCACTTGCATAATGTCTCTTGAATGCTAAAGGGAATACATAATTAATATGTATTTTCGGGTACATTCAATTGTAGCTACATTGAAGTAGGAGCGTTTGGGTTATCTCTTGTTTTATCATAAAACTTGCATAAACATAATTTTCATGCATCAAAATGAGTCGAGATAACCGCACCTCCACATTGTCCCCATGTAGGCACACACTAGACATATATATATATATATATATATATATATATATATATATATATATATATATATATATATATTATATATATATATATATATATATATATATATATATACTTTTGATAATTTTAACTAAACTATATATTTTTCGTGTCTAGGATAACTATGCCTCCCGCAACCAATTACGATCACAAAAAGACTCTCAGTTACCTTCCCAAACATCACAAAACCAAGGGTCTAACCGATGCCCAAGTCAACATCTTTAAGGCACTAGAAAAATATTACGTTCATGAGGGTAGGGTAGTAGACCCCTCATTCTATGAAGACACCAATCTCCGCGAGCAACTAGCCGCAATTCATTTTGATGGTCTCCTAGATATTGATGAGCCTCTAGTACCTAGGTTCATTCTTGAGTTTTATGCCACCATAGGTCTTTGTTCAAGTGACAATGGTCTTATGAGCATTCACTTTAGTGTCAATGAAACCTTGTTTAATATTCCCCTAGATCAATTTGGTGAGGTCTTAGGAGTTCCTAATCGAGGAACACGTGTATACTCGGATAAGTGGTCATTATCCATCTTAGAATCCAACTTTGCTAGAACGACACCATATGCCACTCCTTTAACCAACAAAGAAACAACAAGGGAACATCTCTTCTATCCTAGGAACAACCCCACTAGGATGTATCGAGGTAAAGAAGTTGCTAGAGATCCATTTGCTATGGAGCAAAACGAACTCAAGCCCGAGTTTAGGAAGTTGGAAGAAGTTTTGAGAGCTAATGTCATTAGCACGGTAGGAAACCGAGATAACATCAATGCTTGTCTATGTTACATGATGTATAGTGTGTCCACCCGTCAACCTTTCAACCTTGCATACTATATCGCCAAATGAATGGCCGATATTCCGATTCAAGGTAACATGGCAATGCCTTATGGAATGCTCTTAACTCGTCTCTATAGAGCTTTTGCACCCATTCCTAGAAATGCCCTAGGTTTTGTCCCCGATTATGATGAAATCCAACACACCTTCGTTTCCTTGAGCGACTTTAAGGTAGCGGTTGACAAGGGTAAACGTCCTCGTGCTCAAACATCATCATCATCATCATCATCAATGAGTGACGATGACGGATTGCCAAACTCTAGGATTCCTCCACCGGAATATTTGCATCAACTTCCACCAATTGCTAATGAGTCACCGGAATTCAAGCAAACCAAGGGGATGATGAAGAACTTGGGGCGTTGGATAATGAAACTTCACAAGGGGTACAAGAAGTTGAGTAAGAAGTTCAAGTAGAAGGAGTGTTTGGGTCTAGACATTATTTGACAATTATGTGTTAACCATGTATGGTTCTTAACTTACTACGGTAGTACTTGTCTTGAATATGAACTAACTGATATTTGCAGGGCGATAACACCTTGTGTTATCAATTTTCCGAGTTTAAGCCCCTGTTTGGCTTAACTCCACTTAAGGTAAGTTATTATGAACAAATTAATCTATGTGCATACGTGTGTTAGAATCATCATATTTAGTTGTTTTGAATTACATATTAGATGATAGATATATTCCAGGAGAATTTTCGGGTTTTCGTCGAAAAACGAAAAATATGCACATCTCTCTGTGAAGTTTTAGCACTTCTCTCAGACGGATCTGGCGGAACCCAAATTTTGGATCCGCCTTGTGCTAGCCTTGGCTCCACCATTCTTCAACCTGCGGATCAGGCGGATCCCAAAATTTGGATCCGCACGCCTTGTCGATTGGATCCGCAGGTGTAACAGTAACAATCCAAAATATTTTTGACTCATCTCGATTCTTAGATTTTAGTTTCTAGTATTCTTTAGAATAGGTTCACTGATCATTAATCATCTTCGAATGATTTAGGAACTCTTAGAAACTTAAGAACAAAATTTCCCACCAAAATTTGAATTTTCAAACTTTAGGAGTGAGTTACCTTTCTGATACAAACAATGAACACTTTTTAGGGATCCGTCAAATCCGTGGGAACATCACATCAGAGGATTTTCCACTATCTCTTTGCATTTACTGCATATCTTCATCATATTACTCAACATAAGTTCTATGGATTGACTTATGTGATGTGATTTGCACAAATTTTTGTTCCAAATCATTAGGAACCAACATTCTCTATTGTATTTACATCAAATCCAAACACTAGTTTCTATAAACCATCTGCCTATAAATTAATATCATAACTTAGAGCAAAACTCACTCATTCACCTTCTTCACCACATATAACCTGTACATCTTAGTTCTCTTAGCTCACCATGACCAAATCAAACAACTCCTCCACCTCTAGACCTCCAAAACGCACTGCCCGCATTAGTGTTAAGCCCTGTTGCTTCATCAATCTTGCTAACTCATCATCAGAGGAATCATCTCCTCTTAATATCTCATCTCCTATTGCAAGTGAGAATTTCCTCACTCTATCAACACCCACACCATCCAATGTGGTCATACAAACTCCTCTTCCAACAATCACACCCATAGCAACCACACCACCACCCGCTCCATCACAGACTGTCAAATCCCAATCACAACCAAACTCATCCAAACTCCAACCTATGGAACTTTTTAGGACTCCACCTACATCACTCCATCCATACCTTAATGACTTGGAAGATCTCCCACCTAGATCAAACAATCCTCCACCTTTGACCTTTGAAGGTCAAGAACCCATGCTTTTCCATCCTCTTCATCCGGAAATCCACGGTCCTTTATACCGTGATGCTCCACAACCTCAACCTCAAATACCACCTCTTTCACCCACATCAACTCTCATTGCCATAGACAAGGCAATGTGGATCAATTTGCCTCAAACCCAAGAGGAGATTAGTGAAGAGCTCAACCGTCTCTACACTCTCTCGGGTATGGTAGATCATCGCCTCAATGAAGCCATGGACCTCCAAAACATCCTCATGAACTCCATCCAAACACCACCACCAACCAGTGAACAAACACAACCACCACCACCCAACAACCAATCACCACCACCACCACCACAACCAAATGAGTCTACTCTTCCGCCCGGTTTTCCTCGCCATGATTGCAACATGTGTGAAAGAACCGCTCACATAGCTCAAAGGACAAACATTTTGGTGTACGAGCTCCAAAATGAAATGAGGTTCATATTGAACCACATTCTTGAGCATCTAAACAACATCTCTCATCCTCCTCAATAGGAGAGTTTTAGTCTCATTATATAGGACCTTTTAGATGTTGTTGTAGGACTTTTTATTTTTAGGATGTATTTTCATGTAACATCATATTATGTTTGTGACTTTTGTCACATAATTTTCAATGAATGAATGTGATGTTTTTATGCTTATGAGTGATCAACATATAGCATATTATCATTAGTAAGGTAAATAACATCATTATATAGCTATTATACTTTGATCATTTGTACTTTAGGTACAAAATTTTGATCAGACACTTCATTTTGACTTTTCAAAGTCAACTAATTTGAAAGTCTTGTTTAGATGACTATTTCCTATGCATTATACTTCTCCATTGAAGTAATTTATCACTAACATTTCTTTTATAGCATCTCATACCCTTCAAATATATACGTTGGTACTCTTGTAATGGGGAGTAAACATCGAGGGGGAGCATATCATATTCTAACCATTTATTTTGTAGGATCATGCATCATTACCTTGTTACTCCATTTAGGGGGAGTATAAAATAAGGGGGACCTCTTAAAGTTCTCAAAATCTCATTCCGCTACGCAACTCTTCTTTTTGTTTCGACAAAAAGGGGGATAAAGGATTAAGTTTGCATAACTGTGAATCATCACAGTACATACACTTTTGCATAAAAATAGTTTTTAAACTCAAATAAAACAAACTTGATCTATATTTTAAAGAACTCATGCCATATTTATTCCTTTGCTCAAAAATATACTTTATGTTTTGTCATCAACAAAAAGAGGGAGATTGTTAATACAAATATCGTCCTAAAAACGTTATTTATATTTTACGATCTTTACTTAGTTTTGTTAATGACAATTACAAAGTATATCTTTTAGCAAATTATAAATACTAGCTAAAGTCTCTTTAAAACACATTTTATATTTCACAAGATTACTTAGAATTACATTTTACACATCTACTAGTTTATTTCCTTAAAAGGAAACTTTATTTTTAAAATGATACAATGACATCATGGCATGCATCATACATAGATTATGAGATATCTTAGTTAGATCTTCAAGCAAGATAGTTGACTTTGGAAGATTTTGAAATGACATGACAAAGATATGGAGAGATATGGCTAGATTTGGAAAGATTTCCAAAATCTCTTAGCTGTCTTTTTGGCGGAACCAAACGACATCAAAGACGGATCCCTTTTATGGGATCCGCCGGATCCGCCGGCTGTTCACCAGCTTGCCTATAAATAGCAAGCTGATCATTTGAACACACCATCACTCATATAGCCTAATATTCATACTCATTCATTTACATATCATCTAACCCTCATCATTCATTCATTTCATTTGATCTTTCCTTTGTAGCAAAGGAGATTAAGCATCAAGGTTCAACACAGACGTGTAAAACCTTTAGCATAGTTACTGTGTGATATAGTTGTAAATTCACACATCATTATTTGTATCATTTATCTCAGTGAGTGTGGTTAGTGTTTTAGTCCTCAAAACACAAAGAGTGTAGGGAGTGGTTGTACCCCTGTGAAAGAACCAAACGGGAGTGGTTGTACCCTTGTAAAGAACCCGGTGTTTAGCTTAGTAACGAAAAAGGAAGTAAGCAACGTGTAAAGGTTTTCTCCACCTAGAAGAGAGTTTATTTCTTAGTGAAGGCTAACTCTCGAGTTAGAGGCTCGAGGAGTGGAGTCGGGAAAGGAAGAGAGTCCTTGTAGCCGAACCACTATAAACATCCGTGTTGTGTGGTTTGATCTTTCCTCTCTTTACTTTTCATATATATACTGTGTGAATATTTGTTTGTGCTTGTTTCCTTTGAAATAACATAGAATAACAAAGCGAATTAATTTTAAACGGTAAAACTATTCAACCCCCCTTCTAGTTTTCCACACAATAGTTGCTTGAAACAATTTGACATTTGAACACAAATGTCCAAAGTCTTAAGGAGGAAAGTTAAATACCTACAATTAAAACCACCTACAATTTCTCACATTCAGGTTACATATGGACATTTGAATACAAATCAACAACCATATTAGAAGTGCAGGACATTTAAAAACATGTTACAACAACCTAAATTCAACAGCAGCAAATTTAAAAGCATAATAATTCAAAATAACACATGACAGCAACACAATAATTCAAAATAACACATCAAAGCTAAAAACATTAGATTTTATCATTCATTCTTGACAGCAGCACATCCCAGTTGGTTTCGTTCTTGTAAATCCCAAAGTCTTCAGGTTCCGCTATCCCATACTCTATCTTCAACAACAACTCCTCATGGAAACGGTCTTGCCTCATTCTCTCCTCCATTTCCCTTTCAGCCCTATCTTCTTCTAGTTGTTGTTCCATTAATGCTTCTTCGTCTAATCTTACTTGAATTTCCTGATCTTCAGTAACATACTCATGACCATCTACGCTTGATGCTTCCTCATAGAACGCTTCCGCATAAATTTTGTCTAAACATGTAACCTGTACGGCTTCCTTCAACAGGTCCTGACATGTTTCTTGTATGGCTTCCTCACCAGTTTCCTTCACCGATTCACCAAATGTTTGCTTCGCAACTTCATTTCCCACCACATCTTTCAAAGGTGTTGTTTTCATCTCTACAAAAAAATTAAAAAAAATAAAATTATGTATATATAAATAAAATAAATACAGGTACTGACAACTGAGTTTATAAATTTTAACCAATAACATAAGATTTCAAAGTTTTTACCTTTAGATATTTCTGAAAATGATAGAATGATCACATTAAGCTATATGACAATGTATATATAATGAACAAATACAATGGAATGATATACTTATTGTCTTGGGCGACTATGGAGTTTGCTTTATTTATTATCTTGGGCGACTTTGTGACTATTACATATGACCTACATAAATGAACAAGTACAACAATATAAATGTGCAAGTACAAAGGGGGTTGATACACATTTAAATCTTTGGCAACTAGATAGTTGACTTATGTTATGGTCTGTGGGCGACTCTGTAAGTATGTCATAAATACGCAAGTACAAAGGGAGGTTGAGATACACATAAATGTGTAAGTCAATTGCCAGGTAAATACACCTAAAGTGCAATAGGATAGTTTACATGCTATTTTTCTAACATTCAAAATCTAAACAAAAAATTAAAAATGAGTAATGAGGACAGTTCTAAGTTTAAAGTGATCTTAGTGCATCCAGGTTCAAAGCATGCTGTTAAACTACCTAAAGACATCAGTTATAGCAAATTAGTGGCGTACGTGAAGAATAAGTTGGGCGCCGTTAAAGAGAAGGGAAATTGTGACGTAAGGTTGTTTTACAAAGAGAGTGTTCTGGCATTGGACATTGTTGATGATGATGACGTCCAGTACTTCATACAGGAAGTTTGTTGCAAGAACGATCACGTTCAGAAACTATTCGTATCAATAACAGAAATACCTTCTGAGGTAAAATCATCTTCTACTTCTAATCATATATCAATCGATCTTAATGTACCGTTGTTACCAAAACAATTTCATTATCCAACACCAAAGGTTGAACAATTTTATTTTCACCAACAAGATGATTCGCTTCCTATATGCCAAAAAAACTCATTTAAATACATGCCCATGCCACCCAGCGCCCCTAATCCGGTCATTAAAAACATCCTTCCCAATAAAACCTCATTTAAAAATGATAATAGGTTTTACTTGTATAGGGAATTTTTTAATAAAGCAGAATGCATGTTTGCTATAGGAAAGAAATCATTAATTGAAGGAATTGAATACGTAGTTATAAAATCTGAAAGCACGAGGTACAGCGTAAAATGTACTAAACAAGGTTGCCCATGGAATATATACACTCACAAAGTTAAAGTGGGTAATAAATTCTTTGTAACAACCATAAACGACGTGCACACATGTTCAAGAACTGAACTACATCCTAATCATCGTAATGCTACAATGAAATTACTAAGTCACTTAGTTTGCAAAAAAATGAAAGATAATAGCAGAGTATATAAGGTGAGGGACATACAAAAAGATATTAGGCTTGAATGGAAAATAGACGTTTCTTACAAGCGAGTTTGGGGGGGAAGGAATTTGGCGTTTGAGTTATTGAACGGTAAACCTGAAGATTCGTTTGAGAAGTTGCCTTATTATTGCCACAATTTAAAGATGGCAAACGAGGGGACGGTAACACACATTGAAACAGACGACGAAGCAAGACTTAAGTTTGTATTTATAGCATTTGGTGTTGCGGTAAGCATCGTTTTAATTATTAATATACATATTTGAAAGTATTTTTTGTTTGTTTAAGTTGTTATGTTATTACAACTAATATATGGTTAATCATGTAGATTCGGAGTTTTATAGCCTTCATGCGGCCGTTGTTGATAATCGATGCCGCGCATCTAAAAGGGAAATATCTTGGAACAAACTTGCTTGCTGTTTGTATGGACGGCAACAACCAGATCATACCAATCGCTACTGGTGTCTCACAGGGTGAGACCGGTGAATCATGGACATTGTTTTTGAGAAAATTGAAAGAGTGCATCGGTGTGGTTCCTGGTTTGGCGATTATCTCAGATAGGCATGCAGCGATTATACAAGCGTGTAATACAGTTTTTCCAGATTGCTTTCATGGTAACTGTTGCCGTCACTTGATGATGAATTGCAATTTGAAGGGCGAGAAGGTCAAGAATATTTACTGGAAGGCGTGCAAAAGTTATACGACGGAAGACTTTCAGAAAGCAATTGCTGAGCTTAGGCCAAAAAGACCTGAAGCGGTAAAAAAACTCGAAGAAGCAGGTTTTGATAAGTTGTCAAGGGCATATTGCCCAGCAAAAAGATACAATTACTTGACGTCAAACAGTGCAGAATCAATTAATGCTTTAACGAGAAAAGTTCGAAAGGTTCCAATAACAATGCTCATGGAGTATTACAGAAGGCTTTTACAAGACTGGTATTTTGAACGTCGAGAAAAATATCACGGTAATTAGTATCTCAATTATTGTTGAAATAATAACAAGCTAAATTTTTTACATTTAAAAATAATAACAAGTTTTTTTATGTTTTCACCAATTGTTTAGAGGCACCGAAATTTGAACTTACTGATTGGGCAGCTGCAAAGGTGAAGGACAGAATGTTAAAGAGTGGTAACTGGGAAGTTAGAGGCATTGCCATGTGTGCTGTGTATCAAGTACTAGACCATCATAATTCTCATATAGTTGATTTTGTAAAAAGGGAATGCACGTGCAGGTATCTAATATAACCATGTTGTTTAATAAGCTGCAAGTTGTTTGTTGGTGACTGGCATCTGTTTACGTTCCACATGCAGGAAATGACAACTTTCGGGGCTACCTTGTGGTCATGTGTGCGCCGTATGTAGGGCAGAATGTTTGACTAACTGTGACAAATGGGCATTACCATGGTTTACGAAAACCAACCTGAAAGCCACATATCATGAAATGGTATTTCCTTTGCCAGAAGAAGAAAAATGGCATAATCCAGGTAACTTGCAAAAGGTTTTACCACCGGTGATGAAGCGACAATCAGGAAGACCAAAAACAAAGATCGTATTCGATCAAAAAATAAGGAGCCAAAAGGTAAAAAATGTGGTAGGTGGGGATCCAATGTCACACCCGTGAAGCATGTATGGAACCATTGCCAACAACAGAGGTAATTTTGAAACTTGCTACAATTGTATAACTCATGTTTGTGTCCTAGTCGTTGCTCATAAAATAAATATGTTCACAGCAAAGTCGTAAGCGTAAGACAGATACTGAAAGCGAAGTGGTAGTGGAGCCGAAAACAGATAGGGACGATGAGTATTTCCGTAATGGCAGAATTTAGGCGGATTGGGAAGACTTACAGTGGATGGGTGAAGCATCTAACAACCTTTATGAGGGTGACGCAGTCTGGGGCGGTGAACCATCTAATTCTGGCATCAACCTAAATTCATACTCGGAATCATATAATCCTTATCACTTGGATGATTTCTGATCCTATGTGTGTTTTTATTTTCCGTGTAGTCTTGTATGTATGAACTGTATGCTTATTGTCTTTATGTGTGAACTGTTTTATATGTATAATATACTACTTAAGTTGGGTTACTTTTGTTTTATGTCTTTATGATCTTCAAAAATCTTTAGAATATATGCATGCATTATTGGTAACAATTTAAAAGCATATATATGCATGCATTAATAAAATAATGTTAAGATAAATAAAGTGTACCTGAACACTTCCTGGTGAAACAACTTTCTAGCAAGGTTTACATCACTTGCAAGTCTATGAGTCGTTTAACGCTACTAGTGTGCTGCAAATAAATTATCTAAGTGAGCAGTAACCTTAATTGAAATATATAAACCAAACAAGCTTAACCAACTTATGAAACGGTCCTACTAGTTAGTGCGGGTGGATGGTTAATCCTATTGTCAGTGATCTGCCATTTAGTGCATTCGAATACCCAAGAACAAGCCATGAGCCAAAACAAATCCATGGCATTTTAATGTACAAGGATACATACAGGACAACCAAAGTTTAATGTACTAGTCCCATAACAGGGATCACATTACATAACATACCCTAAAAAAATTCTATTACAACAAAATATAATTGTTCGAATTACAACCACCATAGTCGACAATTCTACCAACTACACACTCTGTGTTGGAAAAGAACCTAGCCATATGCTCACGGTAAGCAACAGCTGCCTGAACAGGACTTTCCACGTCCAACGAATTCCCATGTGCCAATCGGTATAAGAATATGCAGACCCAAATACCACAATCACCAAACAGGCCCCCCTGCTCTGGAACGTTCTTTGCATATGTAAAGGTGATGGCATACCTTTTAGGATTTATACCTTTCTTCTCGAAGACTTTGGCTTGGTCTAGAACAATCGGAAGTCCAGCCTGTAGATAGATTGAAACATATTAGCAAAAACAACCACAACAACACTATAAAATAATGAAACAAAACATACAATACTGACGAAAGAAACATAAACTTAGATTCATTGCATACATAAACTGAGTACAAAAGATACACATTACATCGATAATAACCGATAACCTAAACTACGTACGACACAGCTAGACTTGTTACACTTGCGTTGATAACATAAACTACGTACGACCCTTCTAAACCATAAAGCATGTTTAAACTGACTACAGTATAAACATGAACATACACTGACTACAAAAGATACTTTAATGCAACATGGTACACAACCGATAAAACTTAAGGATCTAATAAGCCATCTTATCATCATGAGTTTGCAGAATGAGTGACTCGCAGTTGGGACTAGTGAAAAAGGAAGAACCATTTCCCTCAGTACCCATATTCTGAAGGGTACCGGAAGCAACATTGTAGAGTACAAGAGTCGTAGCCCATCCTTCAGGGTTCCGAACTTCGAGTATTGGGTCGTTGTTATCAGCAAATCCAATTAATTTCAGTGCACAAGGGGTAGGAATGGTAATTAGACAATCAAACGATTCAATGTCTCGCCCAACCACCTCTAAGATCCATATACAGAATATATAGTTGTCTTCACCATTTATGTTTCCGAAAACAACTACGTTGTCTCTTAGGTTAGAAACATAAAATGGTAAAGGAAGTTTGACTAATAACTGGTCTGGTATGTCTAAAACCTGGAAACGCTAGGTCACCAAGTCGAAAGAAACCATCATATAGCTCTTGTATGAGCTAACATCATTAGCAAACAACCTTTCATAAGCACACCAGAAGATATGCCCATCAACAACAGCTTGAGTTTCCTTTTTTAGACGGATTGATTGATGAGGCAAAAACCGAGTTTCTAAAATCTTCCATTCTTTTGAGGAGAAGGAGAAAAGTAAGACACACCATGGATTTTGAGGATTGAACGGGTATGAAATCTTTAGAATTGTTGGGTCTAGGTTGTCAGGTCGAACCCTAAAAGCCAACAGACGTTTTTCATATTCATGGCCAGTTGTCAGATAAGGGACAAATGTTCCCACTGATCTTCTGATCGATGGGATCCAAACAAAAGCCATGTAGTGAGGGAGAATTGGTCCATACGAAAAACCCCAAACTCCGTGTGACCAGCCAATAGGTATCAAGTCAGAAAAAGATAGGTTTGTAGGTACAGGTGTTAAAGAGAAATTCTGATCTAGATAACATATGTAACCTTTATACCTTTGCTGATAGCGTAAAACATAGGGGAAACTATCCGCTGGGCATACCCCGCAACGAGCAGTGAAATGCAAGGGGTCAATGCCAGCCTTCCAACTCTTTGAGACACTTCGGCATTGAAGTATGTGCTTGACAGGAAGCCTACGGACAATATCCATTTGAACTTCAAATGGAATGTTGTCAGACATGGTGCAAAGAAGAATATAAAGGTATAGATGGAGGTGTAATTGTAGTGTGGGTGTAGAATGGTGTAAAGAAGAAGAGTATAAATAAGATGTGTGCATTGATATCATAGACCTACACTTTAAGGAAGACTTAATGGGCAATTGTACTTACTAGTACTTTTAAGGAATAAATTAAGACTTAACATAGAGTTTAAAGTGTTGACTTATGTTACATTTAAGAAGATACTTGTCCAAGTACCTGAACTATTAATATACATGTACCTGAACTTTAAAGAGTTATAGTTGAAAGTGAACTAGTATATTGATGTTAGTTTGTAAATGTATTTGAGACTGTTATATGCAACACATGTATCATGTATGTATAAAGACAATAAAAACCAAATGCATTTCAGCTTTTACTAGTATTATTTAGTAACAAATTTAAAGTTTTACCTCTAAATATGCCCGCATATTTAAATACCAAGGACGACACTCAGGTTCATGCTTTTCACCACTGTCATAAAACGTTACAACCCCTGTCCTGATATCGAACTGGGCCAGAAACCAATGTTTTTCCTTTTCGTTGATAGGCATAAAAACCTGTAACGAAAAAATAAAAATAAATGTATATATGTTGTGTTCTGAGGCAAATAAGTGAATATATGTATACACAGGGGATGAATACATGTATTACCTGCTCAACATCGGCCCATGGAATTTTGTACTTGTTTCCATTAGCATACCAAATGGGGATGGAGTCCTGCAAGAGCAGCTGAACAAAGTATGCACTAACTATAGCCCAATCAGCGTCATCGGGCCTGAAATGAAACATGTATTCGACCCACAGCTCTATGTGCTGTGAAAACCAACGCAAAACAGTATTCGTGAGACAAATACCTGAAGAAATGAAAAACAATAGATTTACAATAACTATAAATGAAAAAGTACGACTCTGACCTCATCAATGAGCCACCCTTTTTTTGAAGGATCTAAACAAACTAAGCTCTCCCAAAACCTCCGATCAACACGTGCTGGTTCTTTGGACCAAGGAAATATATAACGAAGGGGCCCCGGCTTTCCAAGAATTCGTCGTAATCATTAGTAAGATGTACTTTGTCGATAAAATTGTTGCAGCGAGTAAGATTCTACACACAGATTGTTACTATATTAGAAAAAATAACATTAACGTTAAACGTAAGAAAATACAAATTGTTTTGATACCTCCACCCAAGGTTGAACTTCTTTTAAATACTCAGTCATATCTGGATCCCGACAGCCATAAGGAGGTGTTCGATTTTTTTGAGCTTCCACAAAATTTTCGGACCAGTAATACGACGACTCAGAGCCATCTTTTTTACTCCTCTTGTCAGGTTCCATGTCTGCCTTTGCTCTTTTCCAATGTTCTGAATTATAAAAAGCAAATAACTTTTTCTTCTTCTCCCGTGCAATCTTCAACAGCTCTTCCCTTTCCAACCGGCGTTTCGTCTCCTCTATCAACGCATTATGAAACTCCTTTTCCATAAGCTTTTGTTCTTCCATCTTCCTCAGGCTTAATTCCTCTTCCAAAAGATACTCCTGTCACAAGAATTGATGTGAATTGATGTGTTCATACAAGGTATAATATATTATGGTTGATATTCTTTGTAAAAACACATTACCTGTAAAATATCATCATCAGAGTCGACATCTATCTGCGCTGAACGACTTGTCGAAATAAGAGAGTCAACCATTTCAAAGAATTCAGAATTCAGTTTTTCTCGGAATTCATAGCTTAGATGAGAAAACGATTGACTGAAGTCCAATTTCTCCTGTATATGAAAAAAACGGAGGTATTGTTAAATTGAATAAAGTAAAAAATTTGCTTTATAATTTGGCAAGTTCTTTCGCAAGCAAGAACCTACAAAGTATTTTTAAAACTCATTAAAATAATTGGACAATCATATAAATAGATATTATTGCTAAATGCATTATATTACTGTATATAAAAAATCACCTGAATAATAGACTCAAGTTTGAAAACCCGAGCATTCAACTCCTGAATCACACAATCCTTAAGGCTGATCTCAGTAATAAGACTACTGGTCTGAATCCTAGGAACAAGCGGTAAATACTTTTTTTCTGTCCTCCCACGTTTCCGGCAAGCATCCAACTTCTGTAGATAAACATCGTAATCATGTGGTACTCTTGGTTTACGAGTCCTTGGTATGTACCCCATGAAATACTCCTGAAATTGGATATACCAATCCGATTGCTGCTCGGCTATTGTTGCTTTCAAGTCAAAATTTATCTTCGAGTCCTAAAAAAAACATCAACCAAAAGAAGATCAAAAAATAAGTTGAATACAACACAAAAGAAAATAAACAGTAGGAAATATGATATTCTATAAGGTTTTACCTTGCCAAATAGCAATCCATAATCCGATCTTGTAAACACTTCTTTCTTTGACCAGGCTACAGCCCTTGGTATGACATCTGGGACTTTATTCCACCAATTATTGCTTCTTTCAAACGACTCAAGAATCCATATCTATAAAGTTAAAGATTGCATTAGGCTGACAAAGAAAATCCAACAATAAAAACTCATACAATTATACGAAAAAAAAAGGAATAACCTTGAAAGCCCAAAAAAATCCTGCAAGTGTATACGTTGGAACGTACTTCCGAGATGCTTCTAGTCCTTTAAGGTGTTCCCACTTGTGTCTGTCTATGACATTCAGTATCTGGTTGTACAATTGCCTCCAAATGTGCTCCCCCCATGGAAACGAATTCTATGCTTCAAGGTCTTCAACCAAACGCAGGAGTTTATCATTCACTTGTTCAGCCAACAACCGACCCATAAAAATTGCCTCCAGCGCTAACAGTAGACACACACGGACTGCATCTTCATCAGCGCTAACAGCGCTAACCGACCCATAGAATTCGAATTAATTACAGTACTTTTGATACTAGAATCAACACGATTCAATCTAGTCATTACAAACTTATTGTTCCTAGGTTGGGCTTCTACACACTTCTTGTGATCACAATTAGCTGGCGCAGTCCTATCTTTCCTTGCATTGCCTCTAGGCTTTGACTCGCAAGCTTGGGTGTCACATTTCACTCCTGTAGAAGTAATGATAGGAACATTAGTTTGTTTCACAGTCACATGCTTTCCAGATTTTGATGTGCTGGGTTCTGATATTCTTGATGGCAAATCAAAGGTTACATGCTTGTTTTTAATAGTGGGTGATGGTGCACCTAATCTATCTCTTAGGTTGCTAGACTTGGGACCCGTGCCGATGGCATATTCTAACTGTTCCTGGATCCTTTTTGTGAGGACGCAGGCATAACCTACTGCCTTATCAAGTGGTTTTTCTATTCTGTCCTCTTCCACAACCTCACGAAGAGTGTCAAGTCCATCCCTAAGGTGACAGAGATACATTTGATGGACAGGTCTGTTGTTTCTCATGGGAAATGGAATAGACCCCACATCAACCTCGTACATTTTACAAGCAGAGACCTTTGATGCAACACAATTACAAGAGGTGTATGGCATTTTTACTTTCACCTGCGTCTTAAGATTCTCAATTTCATTTAACAAAGAAGTTATCTTTTCATTATGACTATTTCTTGCAACTTTAATCGAATCATATAACTCTTTGTAATGCTGTTTAATCTTAGAATTTTCTTCTCGAAAACACTCATTTTCATAACGTAACTTATTGATGGTGTCTTGATATTGAAAATTCTGAGAATCTGAAGACGAAGGTTTATTGGTGCCATACACATCACATTTGTTGGATTTCAATTGGGCAATTTGGGCCCTCAACAGTCGAATCGTGTTTGTGTGAGCTTGAATTTTTTCATCACGTTTGCCTAATTCAAAATATGTATCAGGAGCATCCAAGGATGTCTTGACATTTGATATTTTGCATGTTTCTTCTAAGTGTTGATGTTTGAGTTGCAAATTCAGATAATCAACCTCTAATTTTAAAAAATGTTTAACCATGTTATCATGGTCATCATTTTGAATTTTTTCAAGCAATTTCAAATTCTCCCCCTCAAGCTCAACAACACGATTCTGGGTAACTTCTAAAGCAATAGCATACTCATGAAATTGACAAGCAGATAATGCAGAATCAGTAGCAGTATAAAACACATCTTGCTCAATACATCTAGCAATCAAGTTGTCATTGGCGATGAGTATGTTTTTCCTTTCAATCTCACGACTCTTAAGTTCTTTTGCACAATGAGTTACCTCATTTTCCATATCTTTAAACACTACTTTCATTTCATTTATTTCGGTTTTAAGGGCAGTTTGTATCCCTTCAAAATTTTCTTTAAGTAGTTTAAAGAATGGCATGACCTCAGTCAAGTAACACCTTTTTGCATGCTCAAAACACCTTTCCCCCTCAGTAATTCCTGTTGGTGTGATTCTCTTCTTACATGTTTTATCAAAATCAGCAAATAGTTGCCAAAGCACGTATAAGCTAATTAAGGTTTTGCATTCAGTGGGAAGAGACAAAGGAACCAAATTCCTAGGTGTATTGGGAGGATACACCGTTATGGACGCAACTTTTCTAATGTATGAGGTGTTGGCTTTAAGTTTATCTTCTTTGAGCTTTTCTATATCTTGTGACCAAAATATTTGTTCAGGTGTTAACTTCTTTTGAGGTGCAAACACAGTCAAATGATTCTCCTCACAATAATCATGGGGCTTGACTATTACTCGTTTGGCTATGCACATGGGATCCCTCATTTTCTCATTCATTTTTTCTCTTTTTCGCACTTCTATCTCATCTGCCTCATTCAAGGATACAACCTCAGGTGGTTCATGATTGGGCATGATCATCACTTTGGCATCATATAATGCAGGTTGGGCTACCTTAGCAATCTTAAGAAGAGCTAATTGAGATTCACCTACTTTGCTTTCACTATGCTTGTCACTTAACTTTCTGTGCTTATGAATCATTTGGGCAGTCTGTCTGGTTTGGTCTTGTGTGTACAACTTATCTTCAAGCTTATTCTTTAACGTTTTGAGTCTAGAAAAATCATTTAAGAGTTCCGTTTCTTTTTCTTTGAATTCTAGCTTTAGGGTACTTATTACAATTTTGAATATCCTGTTTTTGCTTAACAGATAAATCCAGTTATTTTTCAAAGAATTTAACTCTTGTTTTAATGTTTCTTCTCTTACTCTAGTTTCTTTTATAAGTGTACACATTTGGTCTTCCATTTTCTGCTCACGAACATTAAGCTCAAACTTAGCAAACTGTTCATACATGGCTACTTGTTCCTTATATATGTTTAGTCTAGTGATCAAGTTATCGTGTGGAGCAGGAACAGTGCTATCATGCCTCTCACATGCATTATCAACTTCACATATATTTTCTAAGGCACACACGTTATTATCAACACAAGCATTATTATCAACAGAAGATTCACCATCTTGTACATCAGGGATGATGTTGTGAGTCAAATATTGTTCATATGGAATCATATTGCTATTTTCCATGTTAACATTATTTGAGTCAGAAACATTTCCCTCTTGTACTTCGTTGGGAATCTTTTGTTTATCAACTACTTCATATGTGTCGTAAAGTTTTAGTACCTCAGAAATTACAGATGCATTTGAAGAACCAGCTTGTTGAGGTGATGAAGCCAAGGATGACAAGTTAGCCATGAAGACTGTTTGAGCCGTTGGTTCATCATCCACATCAGAGTCAAATGCATCGCAGTCATCAGCTTTGAAGATGTTTGGATCGTTGAGTTCTAGATCCTGAAGTGGTTGCTCATCCACATCTTCATCAAAAGTATTTCCCCCATCACCAGCCAAAAACAACAATTCCTCCTCGTCCAATACAGCTCCATTCTCTTGAGCCTGCATCAACAACATCTTATCCTTGAAGTAATCTGAATTCTGAGGACGTTTCGGTTGATTGCAGTTTCTGGCAATGTGTCCTAGTCCTCCACAATTATAGCACTTGAGCTGTTTTCCCTGCCCCTGATTGGCATTCCCTGCTCTGTTTTGCCCAATACCTCGACCCATATTCCTTCCTGCTCTCCCTTGCACATTCTGGACCACAATTTTCCCATCCTCTACCATTGCAAGACTGCGTGGGTTCGATGAATTTCTTAGTTGATTGTTGGTCTGAGGGAGAACTGCTTGGAATTGTTGAACCAATAATGATACTTGGTTGGTGAGGTTATCGATCATTTTTTCGGTCTGAGAATAGCCTGAATCAAGTTGAGAACTCATAGCAGAAGATGGTGATTGAAGTTGAGAATAACCTTGGTTGGATGAGAGTTGGGTGTTTGGTAAAGCATTTGCCATAAAGGCCAGTGGATCATTAGGAGTTGTAGGATTTAACTTTTCTCTTAGCACCCGATCAAAGACAGCATGCTTCTCATGCTGTTGGAGGTAGGCATACAGCTATTCATAGTTGGTGTCCCTCAGACCTTTGTTGAGTTTGACAGCAGTGATGAATCTATCCCATTCTGGAGTCATGTTGTTCACAAACTTTGAGTTAAGCTGGATGTTGGGCATAGTCATTCTTATTATCCTCATGTCATTCACCAACTTATGAAATCTCACATAGTAGTCTGTGATGTTCTCTCCTGGGTTCATTTTGAAGTGTTCAAACTCATCATACAGTTGAGATTCCCGGTCTTCCTTTGTGAGTTCTGACCCAACTAACAACATCTTTACATTGTCCCACACTGCTTTGGCTTCTGTGTTGAAATTGATGAGTTTGTAGACATCCTTTGGCAGACCTTGTATGATGATATTTGAGGCTCTAATGTCAGCATCATACCTCTTCTTTTCCTCTTCAGTAAGATCATTGTAAGTGCGAGGTCTGTCAATTCCAAATGTGACTGTGCCATCTTCACCAGTAGTAATAGCGTCTCTGGTGGTACCCATCTGAAATGGTCCTTCATCAATGGACTTGAGGATGTTTGCTCCATTATCTTTTCCCAAGCAGTAAAGCCGTATTCGTTGTGCCCATGACTCATAGTCCGTCCTGTCTAGCATAGGTGGACGGGTATCGAACCATGCTGCTTGAATATCATCTGATGCGGTGCTTGTTATGGTGGCCATTATGAATACGGGATTTTACTGATCTTGTGATTTAACCGAGAAATCGAATCTTTCGCGGGAATTTCTAAAATCACCAAGACACAAACCGTAAACAAAGAGTAATCAGACAAATCGCAACCTTGATTGATACAAGTCGCCACACGCAAAACGCCACTTTCGGAAACTGGACAATTCGCTAGACACAAAACGCTAACTTATGGAAACTGGACAAGTCGCTATCTTGACAGACACAAGTCGCTACACACAAAACGCCACTTTCGGAACCTAGACAAGTCGCTACTGTGACACAAGTCGCCAGACACAAAACGCTAACTTTTGGAAACTGGACAAGTCGCTACTATGACACAATTCGCCAGACACAAATTGCTATAAACAAATCGCTAGTCTGATAATACAAACAGCGACAGACAAGTCGCTACCCACAAAACGCTAGTCACTAGACGACAGAGCTGTCACTATCTTGGTCAAAACGCTACCAAGAAACCAATCACAGAAGGACAAAACGCTACGAAGAACACTTAACTATTCACCCTCGAATCTGCCAAAAACAACCATCCAAAGCCTTAAACTCTGATTCCACACACCAAACACAACTCCTATGTTGTCCCTAAGCTAGAAAGTACAAGATCTAACACCTTTTATCAACTAAACAAAGCACACGAGAGATTTTCAAGAAACTTAGTATTTGAACCAAAATCACTCTAAAACTCCACAAATCCATGAATATACCCTTATGTGAACCTAACCATGGCTCTTGATACCAATTGTAGGATATTCGCTAACAAAGAAACACAAGATTTGGGACTAGATGATGGATCGATTGGTGTTTTGTAGAGGGAGAAAGAGATGGAACCTTTGTAGAGAGAGAAACAAGTGTATATTAGATTGAAATGTAAATGAGGTCCAACCCTCTCCTTTGGTGGAGAGGGCTTTATATAGTTCTTACATAGGGTGCCCCTACAGGGCTGTGGAGCGAGCTGACAGTGGGTAAAGACCCGACCCTCTCCACAATATTAATAATAACTAGACTACTAATAATATTACTAATAATCCTACGAGCTATGATGTGCTAATAAGTACTCGGGGTGACCGAGTCTTCCACTGAATATTTATATTCCTAACAGAGAATTTGACAACGAAATCCAATTCGGAACATTTTGTGATAATAATGGAATAACACATAATTTCTCAGCTCCTCGAACTCCACAATCTAATGGTGTAGTAGAACGGAAAAATAGGACAATTCAAGAAATGAGTAGAACTATATTAAATGAACAAAACATACCTCAAAAGTTTTGGTGTCACGCAGTAGATACTTCCACATATATCCTAAATAGAGTTTTAATTATACCATTTTTAAATAAAACTCCTTATGAACTTTATCGATGCAAAAAGCCTGCTTTAGGATATTTTAGAGTTTTTGGAAGCAAGTGCTTCATTTTAAACATAAAAGATTATCTCACCAAGTTCGACCCAAAGTCGTATGAAGGTGTATTTCTTGGGTACTCACAAAACAGTAAAGCATACATAGTTTTGAACAAAGAAACCTTAAGAGTCGAGGAATCGTTGAACGTAACATTTGACGAAAGTACACCTCCCTCTAAGACATCACCTTTGGTAGATGATGACTTGGTTGAAAGCCAAATGGTTGAAAACATAGAAAATGTTGAAAATGATAATGAAGGTGAACCAGTAAAAAGAGATATAGTCAATATCAAAGAAACAAAAAGTCATCCATTAGAAAACGTCATAGGAAAACTTAATGAAAGAACATTAAGATCTAATGCTCAAAATAAAAGTAATTACTTTTGTTTTGTTTCAACAATTGAGCCTAAAAATATAAATGAAGCTATAAAAGATTAATCTTGGGTAATTGCTATGCAAGAGGAATTAAATCAATTTGTTAGGAATGATGTTTGGACTTTAGTTCCAAAACCTAAAAATCAAACCATTATCGGTACCAAATGGGTTTTTAGAAATAAAATGGATGAAAATGGCATAGTATCTAAAAACAAAGCTAGGCTAGTAGCACAAGGCTACAATCAACAAGAAGGTATAGATTACGATCAAACATTTTCACCCGTAGCTAGACTTGAATCTATTAGAATACTACTTGCATATTCATGTGCACATGATTTTAAATTATTTCAAATGGATGTCAAAAGTGCATTTTTAAACGGATTTATAACTGAAGAATTATATGTTGCACAACCTCCCGGCTTTGCCGATTTTGAAAAACCAAATCATGTTTACAAACTAAAGAAAGATTTATACGGACTTAAGCAAGCACCAAAAGCTTGGTATGATCGACTTAAGACCTTTTTAGTTGACCATAATTACACCATGGGCCTAGTAGACAACACTATCTTTACCAAGAAAAAGGGATCACATATTATCATCGTCCAGATATATGTGGATGACATTATATTCGGTTCAACTTGTCAAGAGTTATGTGACGATTTCTCAAAAATCATGCATGACGAGTTTGAAATGAGTATGATGGGGGAGCTAAACTTTTTCTTAGGTCTCCAAATTAAACAATTAGAAGATGGGATATTCTTCAACTAATCAAAGTATATCAAAGATATGCTTAAGAAATTTGGTCTTGAAGACTCAAAACCAATGAAAAAACCCATGTCCTCCGAAACCAAACTCACAAAGGATGAAGAAAATGAATCCGTAGATAGCACTAAATATAGGGGAATGATTGGTAGTTTACTCTATCTTATGGCTAGTAGGCCGGACATTATGTTTAGTGTTTGTCTATGTGCACGTTTTCAAGAAGATCCCAAAATATCCCATCTTGAAGCCGTTAAACGGATATTTAGATACATTAAAGGTACTACAAATTTAGGATTATGGTATCCCAAAGGAACGGGTGTAGAAACCATAGTGTATGCCGATTCAGATCATAATGAGTCGAGATAACCGCACCTCCACATTGTCCCCATGTAGGCACACACTAGACATATATATATATATATATATATATATATATATATATATATATATATATATATATATATATATATATATATATATATATATATTATATATAATATATACTTTTGATAATTTTAACTAAACTATATATTTTTCGTGTCTAGGATAACTATGCCTCCCGCAACCAATTACGATCACAAAAAGACTCTCAGTTACCTTCCCAAATATCACAAAACCAAGGGTCTAACCGATGCCCAAGTCAACATCTTTAAGGCACTAGAAAAATATTACGTTCATGAGGGTAGGGTAGTAGACCCCTCATTCTATGAAGACACCAATCTCCGCGAGCAACTAGCCGCAATTCATTTTGATGGTCTCCTAGATATTGATGAGCCTCTAGTACCTAGATTCATTCTTGAGTTTTATGCCACCATAGGTCTTTGTTCAAGTGACAATGGTCTTATGAGCATTCACTTTAGTGTCAATGAAACCTTGTTTAATATTCCCCTAGATCAATTTGGTGAGGTCTTAGGAGTTCCTAATCGAGGAACACGTGTATACTCGGATAAGTGGTCATTATCCATCTTAGAATCCAACTTTGCTAGAACGACACCATATGCCACTCCTTTAACCAACAAAGAAACAACAAGGGAACATCTCTTCTATCCTAGGAACAACCCCACTAGGATGTATCGAGGTAAAGAAGTTGCTAGAGATCCATTTGCTATGGAGCAAAACGAACTCAAGCCCGAGTTTAGGAAGTTGGAAGAAGTTTTGAGAGCTAATGTCATTAGCACGGTAGGAAACCGAGATAACATCAATGCTTGTCTATGTTACATGATGTATAGTGTGTCCACCCGTCAACCTTTCAACCTTGCATACTATATCGCCAAACGAATGGCCGATATTCCGATTCAAGGTAACATGGCAATGCCTTATGGAATGCTCTTAACTCGTCTCTATAGAGCTTTTGCACCCATTCCTAGAAATGCCCTAGGTTTTGTCCCCGATTATGATGAAATCCAACACACCTTCGTTCCCTTGAGCGACTTTAAGGTAGCGGTTGACAAGGGCAAACGTCCTCGTGCTCAAACATCATCATCATCATCATCATCATCAATGAGTGACGATGACGGATTGCCAAACTCTAGGATTCCTCCACCGGAATATTTGCATCAACTTCCACCAATTGCTAATGAGTCACCGGAATTCAAGCAAACCAAGGGGATGATGAAGAACTTGGGGCGTTGGATAATGAAACTTCACAAGGGGTACAAGAAGTTGAGTAAGAAGTTCAAGTAGAAGGAGTGTTTGGGTCTAGACATTATTTGACAATTATGTGTTAACCATGTATGGTTCTTAACTTACTACGGTAGTACTTGTCTTGAATATGAACTAACTGATATTTGCAGGGCGATAACACCTTGTGTTATCAATTTTCCGAGTTTAAGCCCCTGTTTGGCTTAACTCCACTTAAGGTAAGTTATTATGAACAAATTAATCTATGTGCATACGTGTGTTAGAATCATCATATTTAGTTGTTTTGCATTACATATTAGATGATAGATATATTCCAGGAGAATTTTCGGGTTTTCGTCGAAAAACAAAAAATATGCACATCTCTCTGTGAAGTTTTAGCACTTCTCTCAGACGGATCTGGCGGAACCCAAATTTTGGATCCGCCTTGTGCTAGCCTTGGCTCCACCATTCTTCAACCTGCGGATCAGGCGGATCCCAAAATTTGGATCCGCACGCCTTGTCGATTGGATCCGCAGGTGTGTAACAGTAACAATCCAAAATATTTTTGACTCATCTCGATTCTTAGATTTTAGTTTCTAGTATTCTTTAGAATAGGTTCACTGATCATTAATCATCTTCGAATGATTTAGGAACTCTTAGAAACTTAAGAACAAAATTTCCCACCAAAATTTGAATTTTCAAACTTTAGGAGTGAGTTACCTTTCTGATACAAACAATGAACACTTTTTAGGGATCCGTCAAATCCGTGGGAACATCACATCAGAGGATTTTCCACTATCTCTTTGCATTTACTGCATATCTTCATCATATTACTCAACATAAGTTCTATGGATTGACTTATGTGATGTGATTTGCACAAATTTTTGTTCCAAATCATTAGGAACCAACATTCTCTATTGTATTTACATCAAATCCAAACACTAGTTTCTATAAACCATCTGCCTATAAATTAATATCATAACTTAGAGCAAAACTCACTCATTCACCTTCTTCACCACATATAACCTGTACATCTTAGTTCTCTTAGCTCACCATGACCAAATCAAACAACTCCTCCACCTCTAGACCTCCAAAACGCACTGCCCGCATTAGTGTTAAGCCCTGTTGCTTCATCAATCTTGCTAACTCATCATCAGAGGAATCATCTCCTCTTAATATCTCATCTCCTATTGCAAGTGAGAATTTCCTCACTCTATCAACACCCACACCATCCAATGTGGTCATACAAACTCCTCTTCCAACAATCACACCCATAGCAACCACACCACCACCCGCTCCATCACAGACTGTCAAATCCCAATCACAACCAAACTCATCCAAACTCCAACCTATGGAACTTTTTAGGACTCCACCTACATCACTCCATCCATACCTTAATGACTTGGAAGATCTCCCACCTAGATCAAACAATCCTCCACCTTTGACCTTTGAAGGTCAAGAACCCATGCTTTTCCATCCTCTTCATCCGGAAATCCACGGTCCTTTATACCGTGATGCTCCACAACCTCAACCTCAAATACCACCTCTTTCACCCACACCAACTCTCATTGCCATAGACAAGGCAATGTAGATCAATTTGCCTCAAACCCAAGAGGAGATTAGTGAAGAGCTCAACCGTCTCTACACTCTCTCGGGTATGGTAGATCACCGCCTCAATGAAGCCATGGACCTCCAAAACATCCTCATGAACTCCATCCAAACACCACCACCAACCAGTGAACAAACACAACCACCACCACCCAACAACCAATCACCACCACCACCACCACAACCAAATGAGTCTACTCTTCCGCCCGGTTTTCCTCGCCATGATTGCAACATGTGTGAAAGAACCGCTCACATAGCTCAAAGGACAAACATTTTGGTGTACGAGCTCCAAAATGAAATGAGGTTCATATTGAACCACATTCTTGAGCATCTAAACAACATCTCTCATCCTCCTCAATAGGAGAGTTTTAGTCTCATTATATAGGACCTTTTAGATGTTGTTGTAGGACTTTTAATTTTTAGGATGTATTTTCATGTAACATCATATTATGTTTGTGACTTTTGTCACATAATTTTCAATGAATGAATGTGATGTTTTTATGCTTATGAGTGATCAACATATAGCATATTATCATTAGTAAGGTAAATAACATCATTATATAGCTATTATACTTTGATCATTTGTACTTTAGGTACAAAATTTTGATCAGACACTTCATTTTGACTTTTCAAAGTCAACTAATTTGAAAGTCTTGTTTAGATGACTATTTCCTATGCATTATACTTCTCCATTGAAGTAATTTATCACTAACATTTCTTTTGTAGCATCTCATACCCTTCAAATATATACGTTGGTACTCTTGTAATGGGGAGTAAACATCGAGGGGGAGCATATCATATTCTAACCATTTATTTTGTAGGATCATGCATCATTACCTTGTTACTCCATTTAGGGGGAGTATAAAATAAGGGGGACCTCTTAAAGTTCTCAAAATCGCATTCCGCTACGCAACTCTTCTTTTTGTTTCGACAAAAAGGGGGATAAAGGATTAAGTTTGCATAACTGTGAATCATCACAGTACATACACTTTTGCATAAAAATAGTTTTTAAACTCAAATAAAACAAACTTGATCTATATTTTAAAGAACTCATGCCATATTTATTCCTTTGCTCAAAAATATACTTTATGTTTTGTCATCAACAAAAAGGGGGAGATTGTTAATACAAATATCGTCCTAAAAACGTTATTTATATTTTACGATCTTTACTTAGTTTTGTTAATGACAATTACAAAGTATATCTTTTAGCAAATTATAAATACTAGCTAAAGTCTCTTTAAAACACATTTTATATTTCACAAGATTACTTAGAATTACATTTTACACATCTACTAGTTTATTTCCTTAAAAGGAAACTTTATTTTTAAAATGATACAATGACATCATGGCATGCATCATACATAGATTATGAGATATCTTAGTTAGATCTTCAAGCAAGATAGTTGACTTTGGAAGATTTTGAAATGACATGACAAAGATATGGAGAGATATGGCTAGATTTGGAAAGATTTCCAAAATCTCTTAGCTGTCTTTTTGGCGGAACCAAACGACATCAAAGACGGATCCCTTTTATGGGATTCGCCGGATCCGCCGGCTGTTCACCAGCTTGCCTATAAATAGCAAGCTGATCATTTGAACACACCATCACTCATATAGCCTAATATTCATACTCATTCATTTACATATCATCTAACCCTCATCACTCATTCATTTCATTTGATCTTTCCTTTGTAGCAAAGGAGATTAAGCATCAAGGTTCAACACAGACGTGTAAAACCTTTAGCATAGTTACTGTGTGATATAGTTGTAAATTCACACATCATTATTTGTATCATTTATCTCAGTGAGTGTGGTTAGTGTTTTAGTCCTCAAAACACAAAGAGTGTAGGGAGTGGTTGTACCCCTGTGAAAGAACCAAACGGGAGTGGTTGTACCCTTGTAAAGAACCCGGTGTTTAGCTTAGTAACGAAAAAGGAAGTAAGCAACGTGTAAAGGTTTTCTCCACCTAGAAGAGAGTTTATTTCTTAGTGAAGGCTAACTCTCGAGTTAGAGGCTCGAGGAGTGGAGTCGGGAAAGGAAGAGAGTCCTTGTAGCCGAACCACTATAAACATCCGTGTTGTGTGGTTTGATCTTTCCTCTCTTTACTTTTCATATATATACTGTGTGAATATTTGTTTGTGCTTGTTTCCTTTGAAATAACATAGAATAACAAAGCGAATTAATTTTAAACGGTTAAAACTATTCAACCCCCCTTCTAGTTTTCCACACAATAGTTGCTTGAAACAATTTGACATTTGAACACAAATGTCCAAAGTCTTAAGGAGGAAAGTTAAATACCTACAATTAAAACCACCTACAATTTCTCACATTCAGGTTACATATGGACATTTGAATACAAATCAACAACCATATTAGAAGTGCAGGACATTTAAAAACATGTTACAACAACCTAAATTCAACAGCAGCAAATTTAAAAGCATAATAATTCAAAATAACACATAACAGCAACACAATAATTCAAAATAACACATCAAAGCTAAAAACATTAGATTTTATCATTCATTCTTGACAGCAGCACATCCCAGTTGGTTTCGTTCTTGTAAATCCCAAAGTCTTCAGGTTCCGCTATCCCATACTCTATCTTCAACAACAACTCCTCATGGAAACGGTCTTGCCTCATTCTCTCCTCCATTTCCCTTTCAGCCCTATCTTCTTCTAGTTGTTGTTCCATTAATGCTTCTTCGTCTAATCTTACTTGAATTTCCTGATCTTCAGTAACATACTCATGACCATCTACGCTTGATGCTTCCTCATAGAACGCTTCCGCATAAATTTTGTCTAAACATGTAACCTGTACGGCTTCTTTCAACAGGTCCTGACATGTTTCTTGTATGGCTTCCTCACCAGTTTCCTTCACCGATTCACCAAATGTTTGCTTCGCAACTTCATTTCCCACCACATCTTTCAAAGGTGTTGTTTTCATCTCTACAAAAAAATTAAAAAAAATAAAATTATGTATATATAAATAAAATAAATACAGGTACTGACAACTAAGTTTATAAATTTTAACCAATAACATAAGATTTCAAAGTTTTTACCTTTAGATATTTCTGAAAATGATAGAATGATCACATTAAGCTATATGACAATGTATATATAATGAACAAATACAATGGAATGATATACTTATTGTCTTGGGCGACTATGGAGTTTGCTTTATTTATTATCTTGGGCGACTTTGTGACTATTACATATGACCTACATAAATGAACAAGTACAACAATATAAATGTGCAAGTACAAAGGGGGTTGATACACATTTAAATCTTTGGCAACTAGATAGTTGACTTATGTTATGGTCTGTGGGCGACTCTGTAAGTATGTCATAAATACGCAAGTACAAAGGGAGGTTGAGATACACATAAATGTGTAAGTCAATTGCCAGGTAAATACACCTAAAGTGCAATAGGATAGTGTACATGCTATTTTTCTAACATTCAAAATCTAAACAAAAAATTAAAAATGAGTAATGAGGACAGTTCTAAGTTTAAAGTGATCTTAGTGCATCCAGGTTCAAAGCATGCTGTTAAACTACCTAAAGACATCAGTTATAGCAAATTAGTGGCGTACGTGAAGAATAAGTTGGGCGCCGTTAAAGAGAAGGGAAATTGTGACGTAAGGTTGTTTTACAAAGAGAGTGTTCTGGCATTGGACATTGTTGATGATGATGACGTCCAGTACTTCATACAGGAAGTTTGTTGTAAGAACGATCACGTTCAGAAACTATTCGTATCAATAACAGAAATACCTTCTGAGGTAAAATCATCTTCTACTTCTAATCATATATCAATCAATCTTAATGTACCGTTGTTACCAAAACAATTTCATTATCCAACACCAAAGGTTGAACAATTTTATTTTCACCAACAAGATGATTCGCTTCCTATATGCCAAAAAAACTCATTTAAATACATGCCCATGCCACCCAGCGCCCCTAATCCGGTCATTAAAAACATCCTTCCCAATAAAACCTCATTTAAAAATGATAATAGGTTTTACTTGTATAGGGAATTTTTTAATAAAGCAGAATGCATGTTTGCTATAGGAAAGAAATCATTAATTGAAGGAATTGAATACGTAGTTATAAAATCTGAAAGCATGAGGTACAGCGTAAAATGTACTAAACAAGGTTGCCCATGGAATATATACACTCACAAAGTTAAAGTGGGTAATAAATTCTTTGTAACAACCATAAACGACGTGCACACATGTTCAAGAACTGAACTACATCCTAATCATCGTAATGCTACAATGAAATTACTAAGTCACTTAGTTTGCAAAAAAATGAAAGATAATAGCAGAGTATATAAGGTGAGGGACATACAAAAAGATATTAGGCTTGAATGGAAAATAGACGTTTCTTACAAGCGAGTTTGGGGGGGGGGGAAGGAATTTGGCGTTTGAGTTATTGAACGGTAAACCTGAAGATTCGTTTGAGAAGTTGCCTTATTATTGCCACAATTTAAAGATGGCAAACGAGGGGACGGTAACACACATTGAAACAGACGACGAAGCAAGACTTAAGTTTGTATTTATAGCATTTGGTGTTGCGGTAAGCATCGTTTTAATTATTAATATACATATTTGAAAGTATTTTTTGTTTGTTTAAGTTGTTATGTTATTACAACTAATATATGGTTAATCATGTAGATTCGGAGTTTTATAGCCTTCATGCGGCCATTGTTGATAATCGATGCCGCGCATCTAAAAGGGAAATATCTTGGAACAAACTTGCTTGCTGTTTGTATGGACAGCAACAACCAGATCATACCAATCGCTACTGGTGTCTCACAGGGTGAGACCGGTGAATCATGGACATTGTTTTTGAGAAAATTGAAAGAGTGCATCGGTGTGGTTCCTGGTTTGGCGATTATCTCAGATAGGCATGCAGCGATTATACAAGCGTGTAATACAGTTTTTCCAGATTGCTTTCATGGTAACTGTTGCCGTCACTTGATGATGAATTGCAATTTGAAGGGCGAGAAGGTCAAGAATATTTACTGGAAGGCGTGCAAAAGTTATACGACGGAAGACTTTCAGAAAGCAATTGCTGAGCTTAGGCCAAAAAAGACCTGAAGCGGTAAAAAAATTCGAAGAAGCAGGTTTTGATAAGTTGTCAAGGGCATATTGCCCAGCAAAAAGATACAATTACTTGACGTCAAACAGTGCAGAATCAATTAATGCTTTAACGAGAAAAGTTCGAAAGGTTCCAATAACAATGCTCATGGAGTATTACAGAAGGCTTTTACAAGACTGGTATTTTGAACGTCGAGAAAAATATCACGGTAATTAGTATCTCAATTATTGTTGAAATAATAACAAGCTAAATTTTTTACATTTAAAAATAATAACAAGTTTTTTTATGTTTTCACCAATTGTTTAGAGGCACCGAAATTTGAACTTACTGATTGGGCAGCTGCAAAGGTGAAGGACAGAATGTTAAAGAGTGGTAACTGGGAAGTTAGAGGCATTGCCATGTGTGCTGTGTATCAAGTACTAGACCATCATAATTCTCATATAGTTGATTTTGTAAAAAGGGAATGCACGTGCAGGTATCTAATATAACCATGTTGTTTAATAAGCTGCAAGTTGTTTGTTGGTGACTGGCATCTGTTTACGTTCCACATGCAGGAAATGACAACTTTCGGGGCTACCTTGTGGTCATGTGTGCGCCGTATGTAGGGCAGAATGTTTGACTAACTGTGACAAATGGGCATTACCATGGTTTACGAAAACCAACCTGAAAGCCACATATCATGAAATGGTATTTCCTTTGCCAGAAGAAGAAAAATGGCATAATCCAGGTAACTTGCAAAATGTTTTACCACCGGTGATGAAGCGACAATCAGGAAGACCAAAAAACAAAGATCGTATTCGATCAAAAAATAAGGAGCCAAAAGGTAAAAAATGTGGTAGGTGGGGATCCAATGTCACACCCGTGAAGCATGTATGGAACCATTGCCAACAACAGAGGTAATTTTGAAACTTGCTACAATTGTATAACTCATGTTTGTGTCCTAGTCGTTGCTCATAAAATAAATATGTTCACAGCAAAGTCGTAAGCGTAAGACAGATACTGAAAGCGAAGTGGTAGTGGAGCCGAAAACAGATAGGGACGATGAGTATTTCCGTAATGGCAGAATTTAGGCGGATTGGGAAGACTTACAGTGGATGGGTGAAGCATCTAACAACCTTTATGAGGGTGACGCAGTCTGGGGCGGTGAACCATCTAATTCTGGCATCAACCTAAATTCATACTCGGAATCATATAATCCTTATCACTTGGATGATTTCTGATCCTATGTGTGTTTTTATTTTCCGTGTAGTCTTGTATGTATGAACTGTATGCTTATTGTCTTTATGTGTGAACTGTTTTATATGTATAATATACTACTTAAGTTGGGTTACTTTTGTTTTATGTCTTTATGATCTTCAAAAATCTTTAGGATATATGCATGCATTATTGGTAACAATTTAAAAGCATATATATGCATGCATTAATAAAATAATGTTAAGATAAATAAAGTGTACCTGAACACTTCCTGGTGAAACAACTTTCTAGCAAGGTTTACATCACTTGCAAGTCTATGAGTCGTTTAACGCTACTAGTGTGCTGCAAATAAATTATCTAAGTGAGCAGTAACCTTAATTGAAATATATAAACCAAACAAGCTTAACCAACTTATGAAACGGTCCTACTAGTTAGTGCGGGTGGATGGTTAATCCTATTGTCAGTGATCTGCCATTTAGTGCATTCGAATACCCAAGAACAAGCCATGAGCCAAAACAAATCCATGGCATTTTAATGTACAAGGATACATACAGGACAACCAAAGTTTAATGTACTAGTCCCATAACAGGGATCACATTACATAACATACCCTAAAAAAATTCTATTACAACAAAATATAATTGTTCGAATTACAACCACCATAGTCGACAATTCTACCAACTACACACTCTGTGTTGGAAAAGAACCTAGCCATATGCTCACGGTAAGCAACAGCTGCCTGAACAGGACTTTCCACGTCCAACGAATTCCCATGTGCCAATCGGTATAAGAATATGCAGACCCAAATACCACAATCACCAAACAGGCCCCCCTGCTCTGGAACGTTCTTTGCATATGTAAAGGTGATGGCATACCTTTTAGGATTTATACCTTTCTTCTCGAAGACTTTGGCTTGGTCTAGAACAATCGGAAGTCCAGCCTGTAGATAGATTGAAACATATTAGCAAAAACAACCACAACAACACTATAAAATAATGAAACAAAACATACAATACTGACGAAAGAAACATAAACTTAGATTCATTGCATACATAAACTGAGTACAAAAGATACACATTACATCGATAATAACCGATAACCTAAACTACGTACGACACAGCTAGACTTGTTACACTTGCGTTGATAACATAAACTACGTACGACCCTTCTAAACCATAAAGCATGTTTTAACTGACTACAGTATAAACATGAACATACACTGACTACAAAAGATACTTTAATGCAACATGGTACACAACCGATAAAACCTAACGATCTAATAAGCCATCTTATCATCATGAGTTTGCAGAATGAGTGACTCGCAGTTGGGACTAGTGAAAAAGGAAGAACCATTTCCCTCAGTACCCATATTCTGAAGGGTACCGGAAGCAACATTGTAGAGTACAAGAGTCGTAGCCCATCCTTCAGGGTTCCGAACTTCGAGTATTGGGTCGTTGTTATCAGCAAATCCAATTAATTTCAGTGCACAAGGGGTAGGAATGGTAATTAGACAATCAAACGATTCAATGTCTCGCCCAACCACCTCTAAGATCCATATACAGAATATATAGTTGTCTTCACCATTTATGTTTCCGAAAACAACTACGTTGTCTCTTAGGTTAGAAACATAAAATGGTAAAGGAAGTTTGACTAATAACTGGTCTGGTATGTCTAAAACCTGGAAACGCTAGGTCACCAAGTCGAAAGAAACCATCATATAGCTCTTGTATGAGCTAACATCATTAGCAAACAACCTTTCATAAGCACACCAGAAGATATGCCCATCAACAACAGCTTGAGTTTCCTTTTTTAGACGGATTGATTGATGAGGCAAAAACCGAGTTTCTAAAATCTTCCATTCTTTTGAGGAGAAGGAGAAAAGTAAGACACACCATGGATTTTGAGGATTGAACGGGTATGAAATCTTTAGAATTGTTGGGTCTAGGTTGTCAGGTCGAACCCTAAAAGCCAACAGACGCTTTTCATATTCATGGCCAGTTGTCAGATAAGGGACAAATGTTCCCACTGATCTTCTGATCGATGGGATCCAAACAAAAGCCATGTAGTGAGGGAGAATTGGTCCATACGAAAAACCCCAAACTCCGTGTGACCAGCCAATAGGTATCAAGTCAGAAAAAGATAGGTTTGTAGGTACAGGTGTTAAAGAGAAATTCTGATCTAGATAACATATGTAACCTTTATACCTTTGCTGATAGCGTAAAACATAGGGGAAACTATCCGCTGGGCATACCCCGCAACGAGCAGTGAAATGCAAGGGGTCAATGCCAGCCTTCCAACTCTTTGAGACACTTCGGCATTGAAGTATGTGCTTGACAGGAAGCCTACGGACAATATCCATTTGAACTTCAAATGGAATGTTGTCAGACATGGTGCAAAGAAGAATATAAAGGTATAGATGGAGGTGTAATTGTAGTGTGGGTGTAGAATGGTGTAAAGAAGAAGAGTATAAATAAGATGTGTGCATTGATATCATAGACCTACACTTTAAGGAAGACTTAATGGGCAATTGTACTTACTAGTACTTTTAAGGAAGAAATTAAGACTTAACATAGAGTTTAAAGTGTTGACTTATGTTACATTTAAGAAGATACTTGTCCAAGTACCTGAACTATTAATATACATGTACCTGAACTTTAAAGAGTTATAGTTGAAAGTGAACTAGTATATTGATGTTAGTTTGTAAATGTATTTGAGACTGTTATATGCAACACATGTATCATGTATGTATAAAGACAATAAAAACCAAATGCATTTCAGCTTTTACTAGTATTATTTAGTAACAAATTTAAAGTTTTACCTCTAAATATGCCCGCATATTTAAATACCAAGGACGACACTCAGGTTCATGCTTTTCACCACTGTCATAAAACGTTACAACCCCTGTCCTGATATTGAACTGGGCCAGAAACCAATGTTTTTCCTTTTCGTTGATAGGCATAAAAACCTGTAACGAAAAAATAAAAATAAATGTATATATGTTGTGTTCTGAGGCAAATAAGTGAATATATGTATACACAGGGGATGAATACATGTATTACCTGCTCAACATCGGCCCATGGAATTTTGTACTTGTTTCCATTAGCATACCAAATGGGGATGGAGTCCTGCAAGAGCAGCTGAACAAAGTATGCACTAACTATAGCCCAATCAGCGTCATCGGGCCTGAAATGAAACATGTATTCGACCCACAGCTCTATGTGCTGTGAAAACCAACGCAAAACAGTATTCGTGAGACAAATACCTGAAGAAATGAAAAACAATAGATTTACAATAACTATAAATGAAAAAGTACGACTCTGACCTCATCAATGAGCCACCCTTTTTTTGAAGGATCTAAACAAACTAAGCTCTCCCAAAACCTCCGATCAACACGTGCTGGTTCTTTGGACCAAGGAAATATATAACGAAGGGGCCCCGGCTTTCCAAGAATTCGTCGTAATCATTAGTAAGATGTACTTTGTCGATAAAATTGTTGCAGCGAGTAAGATTCTACACACAGATTGTTACTATATTAGAAAAAATAACATTAACGTTAAACGTAAGAAAATACAAATTGTTTTGATACCTCCACCCAAGGTTGAACTTCTTTTAAATACTCAGTCATATCTGGATCCCGACAGCCATAAGGAGGTGTTCGATTTTTTTGAGCTTCCACAAAATTTTCGGACCAGTAATACGACGACTCAGAGCCATCTTTTTTACTCCTCTTGTCAGGTTCCATGTCTGCCTTTGCTCTTTTCCAATGTTCTGAATTATAAAAAGCAAATAACTTTTTCTTCTTCTCCCGTGCAATCTTCAACATCTCTTCCCTTTCCAACCAGCGTTTCGTCTCCTCTATCAACGCATTATGAAACTCCTTTTCCATAAGCTTTTGTTCTTCCATCTTCCTCAGGCTTAATTCCTCTTCCAAAAGATACTCCTGTCACAAGAATTGATGTGAATTGATGTGTTCATACAAGGTATAATATATTATGGTTGATATTCTTTGTAAAAACACATTACCTGTAAAATATCATCATCAGAGTCGACATCTATCTGCGCTGAACGACTTGTCGAAATAAGAGAGTCAACCATTTCAAAGAATTCAGAATTCAGTTTTTCTCGGAATTCATAGCTTAGATGAGAAAACGATTGACTGAAGTCCAATTTCTCCTGTATATGAAAAAAACGGAGGTATTGTTAAATTGAATAAAGTAAAAAATTTGCTTTATAATTTGGCAAGTTCTTTCGCAAGCAAGAACCTACAAAGTATTTTTAAAACTCATTAAAATAATTGGACAATCATATAAATAGATATTATTGCTAAATGCATTATATTACTGTATATAAAAAATCACCTGAATAATAGACTCAAGTTTGAAAACCCGAGCATTCAACTCCTGAATCACACAATCCTTAAGGCTGATCTCAGTAATAAGACTACTGGTCTGAATCCTAGGAACAAGCGGTAAATACTTTTTTTCTGTCCTCCCACGTTTCCGGCAAGCATCCAACTTCTGTAGATAAACATCGTAATCATGTGGTACTCTTGGTTTACGAGTCCTTGGTATGTACCCCATGAAATACTCCCGAAATTGGATATACCAATCCGATTGCTGCTCGGCTATTGTTGCTTTCAAGTCAAAATTTATCTTCGAGTCCTAAAAAAAACATCAACCAAAAGAAGATCAAAAAATAAGTTGAATACAACACAAAAGAAAATAAACAGTAGGAAATATGATATTCTATAAGGTTTTACCTTGCCAAATAGCAATCCATAATCCGATCTTGTAAACACTTCTTTCTTTGACCAGGCTACAGCCCTTGGTATGACATCTGGGACTTTATTCCACCAATTATTGCTTCTTTCAAACGACTCAAGAATCCATATCTATAAAGTTAAAGATTGCATTAGGCTGACAAAGAAAATCCAACAATAAAAACTCATACAATTATACGAAAAAAAAGGAATAACCTTGAAAGCCCAAAAAAATCCTGCAAGTGTATACGTTGGAACGTACTTCCGAGATGCTTCTAGTCCTTTAAGGTGTTCCCACTTGTGTCTGTCTACGACATTCAGTATCTGGTTGTACAATTGCCTCCAAATGTGCTCCCCCCATGGAAACGAATTCTATGCTTCAAGGTCTTCAACCAAACGCAGGAGTTTATCATTCACTTGTTCAGCCAACAACCGACCCATAAAAATTGCCTCCAGCGCTAACAGTAGACACACACGGACTGCATCTTCATCAGATAATTTACCGAATAACTCTTCATCCTCAAGAACACCAATAAGATCTAAGTTTGAAAGTCTTACCCCTATTTTTTTTGGAAATACCCATGTCTTAAATTTTATATCCCCTTTACTATACAAGTCAGAGCTAACCCATTTTCCAAAACGAAAACCTGTTACTAGAGAAAACTCGGGACGACCAAAATGTAGACTACGACCATCCACATTATATATGAGGGGCATGTCAAAGTGTGCATCATCTACATAACCCTGTTTTTGTAGTATATAATCTAACATATGTGGTTCATGGTCAAAAAATTAAATATCCAACCATCCTCCAAAACAGGTAGTCCTAAATAAAATCCTTCGCTTTTCATTCAGCTTTTCTCTAATTAAGGAAAAGTATTTCAATTTACTCATAACGATAACTTTGGCTTCATATTCCTTTAAGAAAAAAAAATAAAGCCATCTTAGGAAAATAATAAGAAAAGGAAGACCATAAATAACAACTACTTACACTTACGCCAACTACCTAAAAGAGTTAAAAAATAGTTAAGCAGTTAAAATATGCAAATGTTGAGTCTAGAATAGAGTCTGAGTAACAGGACTCGTCTTGACGGCGATAATGAAGGAGTGTGGATTGTCATGAATCATACACACTATATCATTATCGCAATCAAAACGTCTCAATTATAAGGGCAGATCTATCTAACGTCGTAGATGGGTTCCATTGCTTTTTTTTTTGGACACCGTCTTATACCGGTTGTGTCTTTGATCTTGATAACAAGCTTTGGCACTTTCAAGAATGTATTTTGATTGTACGGACAAAAGTCTTAATGAAGGTACATTCTTCAAAGTGCCAAAACTGATTATCAAGATCAAACACACAACCAGTATAAGACGGGTTCCAAATTAAGCAATATAAGCCATCTACAACGTTAGATAGATCTGCCCTAATAATTGAGGTTGCGCAATCAGACTTTCTTAATTCCAGTTCTATGTTTGATATTGCTCACTTATATGTGGCGAATATACATATTAATTATGTATATTCTACGACGCTAGAGAGAGCATCGTGCATGAATGAAAACGGTTTTAATGTTAATTAACAATGCATGAATAAAAACGGTTTTAATGTAGTTTAACAAACTGTTTAATGAATAAAAACATGTTTATGACCGGAAAACATGTGGACAGTCAGTATTATAAGTAAAACTGACTAAGTAACAAGTGTATAAGTAAGTATGACTAAGGGACAGGTTATCTGTCTCACATATCATATGTCTTAAAGCAATAACACATAATATGAAACCGAGTTCTCAATCCTCATTACAAGGAAGGAGTCTTCCCCAATTGAAGAATCAAAAGGCTCCCACTAGGTTTTCGAGCTAGGTACCTAATGGACCACATACATCATAATACATGACAGCATGAGCCTTAAGACCGGAATTAGCATCTTTAAACTAAATTAAAGGTAAAATAAACTTTCCAAATACTTTATCATATCTGTACACTAATTGTTAGTGGAAAATTAAGGTTCACAAAATTTTGCAAAAGAATTTACGAGATTGTGTGTACCACCGATGCACTAAGTCTTCGCAAGATCACAAGCTGTCAAAACAGTAGCCCGTGTAGTTTGAACCTGATCGGGAGTACAGACTACCTTCGCCGTGTCTTAATCACAAGCAGGATGAATAATCTGAGGCCCGATATCTGAGCCCAACTCTACAGGGTTAAGTAAACCGACCATCTATGGTTCAAGGTTGCCCGAAATCACCCCTTGATCCGTTTACCCTAGTTGTTTCCCATAGAATAGCCGATTACCACCGTGGTGATACAACACTTAGATCGATCGCAAAGACAAAAACAAAGGTTTCCAACGCTCGCACTTGAAAATTGTTTTGTAAAATTGTGTGAAGTTTGATTTTCCAATAACACATTGGGCACACTTAGGCAGGTTAACAACAACAACCACAATATATAACTCCCAAAACAGCCATCATCTGTCACACTTAGGCACAATATACAAGCCATCTAACTATGTAACAACCACAATTTACAACTCCCAAAACAGCCATCATTAGTCAAACTTAGGCACAATATACAAGCCATCTAACTATGTAACAACCACAAGTATGTAACAATAAAAAACATGACATACAGATACATAAACCCTAACACTAAAAAACCATAATTAAAGAAACACAAACAATTAAATAATCAGATAAACCAAAAAACAATAAATAAAGCCAGTTTAGGAAAATAATAAGAAAAGGCAGACCATAAATATGCAAATATCATATGTCTTAAAGCAATAACACGTAATATGAAACGGAGTTCTTAATCCTCATTACAAGGAAGGAGTCTTCCCCAATTGGAGAATCAAAAGGCTCCCACTAGGTTTTCGAGCTAGGTACCTAATGGACCACATACATCATAATATATGACAGCGTGAGCCTTAAGACCGGAAAACATGTAAAAGTCCATATTACAAGTAACAAGTTTATTCGATCATGGCGTATAAGTAAACAACCTAGACTAACCAGAAACAACCTAATACAGCTAACATGATAAATCAAAACCATTTTAATAAGAACCAATTTAAGCTTGTGCATATTAAGTAACAAGTGTATAAGTAAGTATGACTAAGGGACATGTTACCTATCCCACATATCATATGTCTTAAAGCAATAACACGTAATATGAAACCGAGTTCTCAATCCTCATTAGAAGGAAGGAGTCTTCCCCAATTGGAGAATCAAAAGGCTCCCACTAGGTTTTCGAGCTAGGTACCTAATGGACCACATACATCATAATACATGACAGCGTGAGCCTTAAGACCGGAATAACAACTTTAAACTAAATTCAAGGTAAACTAAACTTTCCAAATACTTTATCATATCCGTACACTAACTGTTAGTGGAAAATTAAAGTTCACAAAATTTTGCAAAAGAATTTACAAGATTGTGTGTACCGCCGATGCACTAAGTCTTCGCAAGATCACAAGCTGTCAAAACAGTTGCCCGTGTAGTTTGAACCTGATCGGGAGTACAGACTACCTCCGCCGTGTCTTAATCACAAGCAGGATGAATAATTTGAGGCCCGATATCTGAGCCCAACTCTACAGGGTTAAGTAAACCGACCATCTATGGTTCAAGGTCGCCCGGAATCACCCCTTGATCCGTTTACCCTAGTTGTTTCCCATAGAATAGCTGATTACCACCGTGGTGATACAACACTTAGATCGATCGCAAAGACAAAAACAAAGGTTTTCAACGCTCGCGCTTGAAAATTGTTTTGTAAAATTGTGTGAAGTTTGATTTTCCAATAACACATTGGGCACACTTAAGCAGATTAACAACAACAACCACAATATATAACTCCCAAAACAGCCATCATCTGTCACACTTAGGCACAATATACAAGCCATCTAACTATGTAACAACCACAAGTTACAACTCCCAAAACAACCATCATCTGTCACACTTAGGCACAATATACAAGCCATCCAACTATCTAACTATGTAACAACCACAGTTTACTCAAATCACTAGCAATGAAATCACAACTTTATATACAATGTTCAGGTAATAATTAAGAAAAAGCTAACGATAAAAAACATGGCATACAGATACATAAACCCTAACACTAAAAAACCCTAATTAAAGAAACACAAACAATTAAATAATCAGATAAACCGAAAAATAATTAAATAATCCTCGAACAATTAAACTAACAATTAAATAATCAGATAAATCAACAAAAAAAAAACAATACAACAAACCCTAACCTTAAATTAGAGTAACCCTAAATCGAAAAGATAATTACTTACCCTACCCCAAACCATTTTTTATTTCGTTAGATCGAATCCAATTACTTTACCGTAACCCTAAATCGAAAACCAAGGTTGTTATCGGTTGCTTCAGATCTGTGTGTGTCTAATTGCTAGAGTTGGGCTTTCGATCTATTGTTCATCGACGTCGGTTGAGTGTATTTTGTGTGTGTCTAATTGATAGAGTAACCCTAAATCGAAAGAGTAAAGTGAGAGTGAGAGAAAGGAGTTTGTTTCAGTGAGAGAAAGAAGTGTGTTTCATACACTTCTTATTTTGAATTAAAAGTATAAAAAGTATAAAAAATATTAAAAGTATTAAAAGTATAAAGAGTAATTTTGTATTTTTGAGTGTATTTTATATATAAAAAGTATGGCACAAGTTTCAATACAATAAAGTAATATAAAAGTGTACCCTCTACCTAACAAGTCGCCTAAGAATAAAGAAATGTGGGACCCAGCCGCCCAAGACGTATGTACTATTATATAATAAAAAAAGACTATACTTTTTAACAAAAAGACAAAAATCCCAAGTCGCCCAAGAAATGTGGGACTCAGTCGCCCAAGAAAGTACCTATTGTAAGTGGTACCATGTTTGTACTTGGTAGAGACATGGTAGGGAACACTTGGCACAATTTTAGGAAATCCGCCCAAGATATTTGGGCGACCCTCTCCCATGGGGTATTTGGAGAAAAAAAAATTTTAGGCATTTAAGGTGAGTACCCTTGTACTTACAGGACATTTAAAGAATTATCCCTTTTATTAACCCTTTTAACTTTTATCATGGTTTAAACTTTAAACAATCACATTAGGTATCAAGTACGTAATCCACCTCATAAAATTTCACCAAAGTGGATGACCAATCGGGCCAGAATTGTAAATTAGGACCTAAAAATGAATATCATATAAGAAGTATCACCATGTTGTATCTGCATACATAAAGAGCGAAACACTTATACCATTTTTTGATGCAAAATAGGCAATCAAGTTTTGGCCATAAATTTATTTATAGTTGATATCATTACTAATCCATTAGAAATTTCACGTGACATTGTCGAACATAATTAGTAAGATTCGGGGGCCGAAATTTTTGAGGTTCTGGGCATTCGTCCGCTTCGCTAGCCCCCTTAGGACGGCACTGTGATAGATATATAAATTAGTTAAAGACCCGAAATTGAAAATGACACAGATTAGGACTATTCTAAGAATTTCGGATACGCACATATTTTGCAGGAAATATATCTTCAGTGTTCTTTTTTACCTATTCTTATATGTTAAGTGCTTATGCATACTTAGTTAAAAAAAAGTACTTGTGTATACTAATATACAAATTTAAATTTTAGATATATATTTCTTTTGCTTGCACTAGATGGAGTACGTTCACAATATTGTATAGCACAGTCACAATCAACTTTGTAAAAGATGTGCATGCCCATAAAAGATCTTTTGATTCTTACGCAATATGGTAAATAGACACATCCATACGTAACAGAGTAAATGTGATGGCCAAATGAGGAAGATTACACTATTCTTGCCATGCGGTACAAAACAGGACCACTTGAAAATGGATGCACACAAATAGTTATTTTTTAATCTTTTGTGAGATTATATATTTATTTTTTTACATGTTACTATGATGACTCAGACCTAAAAAAAGCAAGTTTAATTTGGTGAAAAACTACAATGATAGTAAATTTTTTGTGGTTTATTAAAGTTAATCAAAAGTAGAATCTACTAATTATAGTGATAAATGCTAACTTAACAATACTTTCTCCGTCCCAATTTGAATGGTTAACAAATTTTCTTTTTGTTTTAAAATAAAATTTTAGTTTTATATCACAACCACTAAAAATATTTTAAAATGTAAAAACGTTAATTTATCGGTCATAACGTACCTTTGTTTTCTATCCAATTTGACCGAGTGTAGTGGAGGTTGGACAACACGTCCTCCCCATAACTCGGTCGTCCCTTGTTACGTCACCGCCACACCACTCGGCTGTCAACCATTTTTGCACACAACTCAGTCATGCAAACGATTGAACTTTTTTGTTTTGTGTGTAAGTGTATTGAGAGGTGTGTTTGTGTTTAAGTGAGATATTATTTGGTGAAGTCTGTAGTTTTATTACACATGTTTGGTGGTGAAGTTGGTGTTAGAAAAAAAATTGATGCGTCATTGAGTTTACGATGATAAATGCAGTCACCACTACAGCTGGTTTAAGAATTCAAAATCTTTCAAAATCTTAACTTGTTTTTTCTTTAATTAGTAGCATTTCTATCAAACTAGTGAACACATACCCCCCTTTTTTTTTAATCTAAGAACACATACTAAATATTAACTCATATATATTTCTAGTCATCTCTTAATGGCACACGAGTACATGACATGAAGTAATTAGAGTGAAAAAATGAGCTCCTTTCTAATTCTCATAATGTCATTATGAAATGAACATATTTGTAAAGATGTATTGTACTATTATTATTTCAATGTACATATACGGGTACATACTACATACCACACGAAAAGAAAAGAAAAGAAAAGAAAAAGGAAAATGGAATGATGAGTACTGTGGTGTTAACTTTTGATACACAACCGCACGTGTGTTGGATTGCTTTCCAGCTTTCTATGTAAAGTCCCCTTCCACCTCTCTGCTCATTTCCCCTGGATATTACCCTTTCTTTTATGAGAATTTATAGACCCAAAAATAAAACTTTCACAAAACTAGTTGTTTGATTGACTTAATAAAAAATAAGAGAGAACTATAGTCAAATACACCAATCAAATAATGACAACTCATTTTGTGGATGCGTTTTGTGAAATTTTTTTTGTGGTTCTAGCCATTCCTCTTCTTTTATATATTTCCTATTCTTTTTTCTAAAAAAATAACATATTCTTTTGCTAACATCTATTCTGCTTGAGAATATTGGCATTTCTAAATAAAAGACGTTTCAAGAGTAAAATCGTTCTTTTAATAGGTTTTAGCATTTGAATATAAAGCTTTGTTTTTTCATATACTTCATAGAAAGATTTGATCAAGAACGGAACTAGCATGACGACGAGTGCAACACCAGGTGCTACAACTGATTTTAGGCCACGAGATGTAGAAAGATACTTTTAATGTGGTTTAAGACAATTGTCTCATTTGCCGCCAATATTTGGTGATGATTTTGAGCGTAACTGTTAATGTGGTTTTAGACAATTGTCTCATTTGCCACCGGTATTTGGTGATGATTTTGAGCGTAACTAGTCATTTTTTTATTATTTTTTTATTTTTTTTAGTTTTATACATTGAAAGCTTTCAAAGTTTGAGAGATGTTTTTTAACATACATAACTTCTATTTTTGTTATAGAAATAATCTAAATGATATAAATGAGAAAATGTTAATCGAACTTTAGAATTTTTTTGCATACAAAATAACTCGCAAACTATTTGTGTTACACCTTACCAAATTTCTGAATCCACCACTAAGGTAGTGTATGATAATGACTTAAAGAGTTTTAATTCATAAATAAGTAAATTTGTAAAGTCATTAATTGAGTTTTTGTTTGATGTTTAATTTAATCGGATGACCTCTTAGGCTATGTTTGGCGCACGAGCTTATCAGAGCTTATCGTAGCATGAACTTATTTTTTTAGAAAAATAAGCTACCATTGAAAATAAGTCTCGTTTGGCTGACACGGCTTGAAGGAGCTTGTTAAAAAAATAAGTAATCCGTCCCAAAACGGTCGTCTTTTATTTCTCTATCACACAAGTCAACCACTTGTGAATGGTCAACCGTAATAAATAATAAAAGGCAAACAGTCTCAGAACGAATGCTCGTGTGTAGTGTGTGAAACCAGGCAAGTGATCACCTGGGTCGTTTCCCAACGAGGTGTGAATGAAAAACTGTGCAAAGCTAGGATTAAAGTGATTGATGATTCAGATATTTTTGGATTTTGCTTTATTTAACAATTCTAAATAACAATTTAAAAACAGATATGCACAATTAAATTAAACGCGAATAAATAAATTACAAACGCGTAACGGAAAAGCTAAAACGGGACAAAAACTGAAATTTATAAAATTTATGAAATTTAAAACCTAAAAATGTAAAATAACTTAAAACTTATTTAAAAACTTAAATTATATTTTTTACACTTTTTATCTATTTATTATTAATTATTTATTATTTAATAACTTATTAAACTAATTAAATTTATAAAAAATACTAAATGGACAAAGAAAAATCTAAAACTTTTTCTAAAAATATTACTAAGTAATTAGAAACTAAGAAAATTATAAAAATGAAAATTACTTAATTAAAAATTAAAAAGATAAATTCTATTAAATAGAAGCTATCACTTTATTTCTATTTTTGATTTTCTTAAGGTCTAAAAATATTTTTATATTTTTCCTAGATTAAAAATGACAAAATAAAATTATGAAAATTGGAATTATATTTTTCTGATTATTTTTCTATTTATTATGATTTATTTACTATTAGAAACTAATTAAAATTATTAAAAATATCAAAACTATTCAGAAAATTATGAAAATTTACAGATAATTCTAAAATAATATTATAAAGATAAAAAAATTAAAAGTGGAAGTTGGCTAAGCCTAAAAAGCAGATTTGGGCTAATAAGCAGTTGTGAATAAGCCCAAAATAAGCTAATAAGCTAGAAAAATTTACCAAATGATCAGGACAAGGTTAATACACAATTATAAGCTTAAAACAACTGAATAATACAAATAAGCACAAAGGATTAAGCAAATGAGCACTTGGCTGTTGTGGAATTTAAAACAGAAAAAGCATGAAACTAGCAAACTTGCAGACAGATTTAAGCTAGGAATTGAGCTACTGAGGTGCAATATTAGGGGGGCAAAATCAAGCCTATACTACTGGCTATCTAAAAACCTAAAAAGCCCCATCATAATCTTTCCAATTGAACCTCAATTGAGTGCTAGATCAGTACTCAAAAACACATAGTCTGCTGATTATGCAGACTCTGTGCAGAATGCTCAGATCAAAAAGGGACTAAACCAGGCTATATTGATTATTCTAACATGACCTAATAGAACTGAGAGAAGCAAAAAATAAGGACTATAAGCTCTTATGGCTGCTGACAGCTTATTTAAGCTTTTAAGAAGCTGAAACTCACACAATGGCCACAAAATTGGATTTTCTACCTAAGCTACTAATGAGATCTTGAAAACAGCTTATTATGACTTAGATTAAGCTGATGCAAAGTTGGGGTTGAGGTAAATGAACAGTACAGGACTGTTTGGCCACTAGACAGCCTTAAACCAAACACCCCTTAATGGGTATGCTGAGTGGATTTTTCAAAGGAAAATGATAAATTAAGCTAAGATGTTAATTAACTTCTGATTACTGACTTATATTAAACTAGTTTAAGCAACTTTTAATAAGAAAATAAGCAATATGATCAACTATGCCTTATTGGCTGATTTTGGTTTTTTTTTAAGTTTTTTATAGTGAAACTGAATAAGGATTAATTAGAACTAATTATGAGAATGAAGTATACTAGAAAACTATTAATAAGAAAGAAAATACAATAAAAAGCTATAGATAAGCAGTGGTACAGTAAAAATGGGATTTAAGCAAAAAATGAGAAAAAAGCTTACAATTGAAAAAGCTGTGGAACAAGAGTACAAGGACCAGAACCCACTCCTAGCTTGTTGTCAACAAGCTAGGAACCAGAAAACCATCCAGCTTTAGCTTCTAAACCCAGAAACAGCTTATTGACCATCAGTTTGACTTTTGTTGACTTTTACACATTTCCTTGAAATAGAACAGATAAACACTACATAAGCTTACCACAAGCTATGTTAAGCTTGAATAAGCTCATAGAAAGGGTTTTTATGGCTTTTGGTTGCTTCTTAATAACTAAACAACAAAATACGAATTACAGAGAACAAGAAAATTTAAACTTCCATTATAACAGAAATTTAGTACAATACAGGAGTATTTTAAGATCAAGTAACTTTAAACTAACATAAATTTACAATGAAAGATTACATGGAGACTGAAATTAAACATTAACTAATTCTACACTACTTTTGGTCTTAAAACTACTGACACTTATTCTCTTGGTCTTCTCATCCTTTTATAGCACTCTCACATGAATCCTTGATGAATTCCGAACACATCCCCACCATTTAATTAAATTGAAATCATCTTGACCATCCACAGCATTTTTGGCGGGAAACTAGACATGTGGGATTTTGGCAGACCTAGTGGTGGTGAGGAAACATTAAATGAGTTTGGAAGTGTTAGGTAGTGTGTTTGGAGGGGGAATGAGGTGGGGAGACAGCTGTGGAAAATGGTGAGGTGGTGGGGGGGGGGGGGGTAACTGGTTTTGTGTTAGTGAGAGTGGGAGGGAAAGAGACGGGTCAAACATTAGTTTGACCCTGGATATTTATTTAAGAAAAAAGTGTGGGCCGGGTTATGTGTTTTATTTTGGGCTTTGATGGGTTGGGTTTAGTTTAGGTTGGGTTGGGTAAATGGGGTTAAGGTTATTTAGTGTTGGGTTTTGGATTTAGTTTGGATCCGGATTTTGGTTTATAATTAAATCACAAGGACCAAACTTGTAAAATCTGAAAAGTTGAGGACTAAACCTGTAATTTATCCAAAGTTATCACAAGGGTAAATATTGCCAAGTTCCAATAGTACAAGGGTTTAAAATATGATTTGCCATTTTTAAAACACCCGGGGACTATTCTTGTCATTTTGCAAAGTTGAGGGACTAAACTTGTAATTTTCCAAAACTTTTGAGATTTTTCACCAAAGGACTAATTATGATAAATTATGATTTAAAAAGGACCTTTGATGACTTTTCTTGTTTTTAGAATAACCAGGGACTAGTTTTGACAACTTTTGAAAGTTGAGGGACTGAAACTGCCAATTATGCAAACTTTGTTCGTTTTTCAACTGTTTTTAAACATTTTGCATCTGAAACATATAAAACACAATTTTGTGATAATTTCAGTATTATGATGCATTTCTGAGTGTTTTTGGATGTTTTGGCAGCTCAGATTAGGTAAAAATGATGAGTATTTAGACACTCATCAATCCCCCACACTAAACTATTGCTAGTCCCTAGCAATATTTATGAAGATTTAATGGATTTGAAAGACTCTTTACCAAAAGCCATTACTTCTGGAGTAGCCAATTGTTTCAGTTCAAGTAAGAACTTTGGTACAATGATAACCAAGTGATTTTGAGCAAACCACAAGCTGTCAACGGTTTTGATTTGTCTTTACCAAAAGCCGTTTGCTTCTGGACTAGCCAACTTTTAGATAAATTATCAATATTATCTTTGGTGAGCTGATTACCAATATGGATTTTCACTGCCTTTACCACAAGCCATAACCTTGCGGGCTAGCCAACTCTTCACTTATGAAGATATGGTGAGTCGAATACCATACAATTTTCGGCAAATTGCAAGCCATCAACGGATTTGAGACATCTTTACCAAGAGCCGTTTGCTCTCGGATTAGCCAATCCTTATGTGGGTTAGACATGGCGGACTGATAACCATTTTTTGAGTTCTAAGTGAGAAAAAATTCTAAAATTTTTGGCTAAAATGGGGGTACTAGATGGTACATTTGGTTAAATTCGCTAGAATTCCCCCCCACACTTAGAACTGAATATTGTCCTCAATATTCAAAGAACCGGTTGTTAAACCAACACTTAGAACGTGAAAGGGAAATACTAATAGCCTTTTATTTTATATAGCTATTTATTTTATTTTTATTTAATTTGCATTTAAGCCGTTAAGGCATGCAAATTCCCTCTTTGGGAATGCTTCCTTTTTTTTTTTTTTTTTTTTTTTTTTTTTTTTTTTTTTTTTTAACTTACTGTACATATATACAACATGTGGGGCATCTCCCCCACACTAGGGTGAGACATGGGTGAAAACCCATATTTTGCTACTGTTTTTATTAACCGAGTCGCTAGCTTGACTCGACCCCGAATTGATTGGTTCATGGGGAAGCAAGTGGAAGAAACCATCTCCATCGGACTTTCATTAAAAATGTTTGGATAAATACTGAAGTACCTGAAAGTTCCACTCCGATGAGATAAACACAGACAGACCCGGCTTACATATGATAAATGAAAATGCCGGGGTCAAAGATAGTGTCTTCATTCCCGAAGGAGTGAAGAACAGGAGAAGTCACCCTGTAGATGAAGAAAAGAAAGAAAGTCATGATAAAAATCATGACTAACTCATTATCAGTAGAAAGAGAATTCATGATTTCAGTATCATGATTCTCATCATTTAGGCTCAGCTGATCAAGACAATTCAAGGGTGGGAGGGATGGGATTGTGATATCAATCAAATTCTCAGTGTTGAGAATATTTCCCTCCGAGACATAAAGATTATCTTTGTCAAGATCAAGGTAAAAGTTATCATACTCCGGCGGAGATATGATATGAGTGAGTTCACTGGAGAACTCCTCAAAGGTGAATGAATCAATATCGGGGAGAGAATTATGAGAATGAGAAGTGGTATTGCCACTAATTTTCTCTCCCATCTGATCAAAACAGAAGGCTTCCATTTCCGGAATAGAATCATCGGAAAACAGGTCACTATCCTTTATGGGGATAGGAGATGAAATGGGTTTTTCTTTGAAAGCCTCGATTTTAGAAATGAGAAGATTGACATTCAATAATGTTGCTCGAAGAGCTTCATCTTTGATTTCAGTGTCAATTTCTTCATCATTCTCTTCTTCTAAGCTGACAGGCTCAGAAGGCAATTCTTCAACATAATCGATGTCCTCACAAAATAAAGAATCATCATTACTTGAAGTATAATCATCGTCAGAATTGGAAAACATCTCAACATGATCATGTGAAATGTCAAGAGAAGGCAAATCACACATATTATCAGAGACACCCTCGGACTTACTTGGGATTGGGACAAGGTTCTCAGCACTAGACTTTATGAATTCGTCCGATTCCTTTTCAGGAATAGTGCTAAGAGGCTCATCCCCCATAATACGAGAGTCCTCGGAGTCCATAGACTGTAAGATGGGTGTGTTTGCAATAGACTGAGGGAGTTGAGAATTGATATTATTCAAAGGAATAGCACTCTCCTCGTCGTCCTCCTCATCAATATAAAGGGTTTTTATACGTTCCATTTGCTCATCATCTAGCAATTCTGCAATAGTCTTGTCTTCCTGCCTTTTTTGGACAGGTGTAATTGCAGCTGACGATTTCTCGCAATCTTCGCACATAGAATCATCATCATCGTCATCGTAGATGAAAGTTTGACGATATTTGGAACTCATTCTAGCTGTTTGTTCTTCTTCAGCTAGAAGCTCTCCAATGGTTTTCTGATGATGATCTTCTTGGGTATTTTTAACAGCCAAATCATTAAGTGTATCCATCATATTTTGAAGTTTTTGGATAACATTATCAATAGATTCTTCACGAGGAGATGGCTGAGGTTGAATCATTTGATTTTGTGGAGGTTGGTCATGAGAAGAATAGGCATAATTGTCATAAGGGCCATGCTCATAGACAAGCGGGGTCCTCGTTTGACAATCAGATTCATAATGAGGACCACCACAGAATTCACAACAGTAAAACTGTTGTGACTGATTCGGTGAATCATATGGATATTGGTCATACCCGAAATGTTGACTGTTACAAGAAAGCTGCTCATAGACAAGCATGTTATTTGTTTGACAATCAAAACTTGGGTGTGGACCTCCACAATGCTCACAAGGATCATTTGGCATATTTTGAAATGATGTATCATCGAAGTTTTGATAACACGGCTCTTGCCAAAATGAATCCTGAGAAGGGGTACTGAAATCGTTGTGAAAATCTGGATAATCAAGTGTGAATGGTTGATAAGTGCAAAAACATTGCTTACACTGTGAATCATCCCCCAACGGATTTTCACACATACAACAATTAAGCTGAGTGAGTGAAGATGGCTGGGGTTGTGGAGAGTGTTTGGAAAAAGAATCCAGAGGTGGGACAAGTAGTGTGCTCTGAGAGCTAGGGATTTCCACCACTTCCGTTATGGTCTCTGGTTCTTGCTCTTGATAAACGTGAAGAGTAGGCAAGTCGTTCTTTTTAGTCACCGTTTTAAGCTCTGCACGTTTTCTTGACAAACTTTTGACCGTAAATTGTGACAGGTCTGGATTAATTCTTGACTGTTTGCCATTAATAACATGTATCTTGGGCTGTGAAGGGCAGTTGGGAAAACTTTTGATGGAATTAATGATGCAATTACGCTCTCTTTCACGGGCTACTTCACACCAATGACAAAATCCTTCTGGTGCATACTCTCCACACTTCTCACACTTACACTTGGAACAACGATTATTATCATCCAGCGGACCTTTACAATTACAACAGTGATGGTCTCGCGACGACATGAGAATTAAATATTAAGGAGGGTTTAAGAAGATAGAATCAAACGGATAGAGGGAAAAGGGATAAAGAATCAAAAAGGGTGAGAAGGAAAAGATGAATATTTTTAGGTTTTTGGTTTTTTTCAATTTTTTTTCAACAAGATCAAAGCACAACACAAGGAACTTAAACCTTAAATCAACCAGCGTACGGTAGCTCTCTGACTGACAAACGCACAGAGTGGCGGAGAAGCAAAGGTGGGCAATTACGCTCCTTAAAAACCCGCTTCTTTCAGTCCGACAATTTAATGTCAGACTATCCTAGAACCTCCGTTAGAGTTTGTTTATCAATCAAAGGTGAGCCGAATTCGCAAGCGACACAAAGGCAAGTTTTAATCTTTGGTTTGGGAACTTATTATGGTCGTACCCCCAGTTAGGTAGTACTCAGTCTTGATTTTCGATGGTAATATTTTATTATTTGTTTATTAAAGAGAACGAAAAATGTTTTTGGGTTTTTAATTTTTATATGATAATTATAATAATAATATATATAGAAAAGAAAAGAAAATATTTTTGGTATTTTATATTGTTTTTGGGAAATAGGAACTTCTTGGGAGAAGGATATCGAATCACTAATCGCTAAAACTTACACAACAGTCGCAGCACACCTCCCCGGCAGCGGCGCCAAAATTTGATCCGTCCCAAAACGGTCGTCTTTTATTTCTCTATCACACAAGTCAACCACTTGTGAATGGTCAACCGTAATAAATAATAAAAGGCAAACAGTCTCAGAACGAATGCTCGTGTGTAGTGTGTGAAACCAGGCAAGTGATCACCTGGGTCGTTTCCCAACGAGGTGTGAATGAAAAACTGTGCAAAGCTAGGATTAAAGTGATTGATGATTCAGATATTTTTGGATTTTGCTTTATTTAACAATTCTAAATAACAATTTAAAAACAGATATGCACAATTAAATTAAACGCGAATAAATAAATTACAAACGCGTAACGGAAAAGCTAAAACGGGACAAAAACTGAAATTTATAAAATTTATGAAATTTAAAACCTAAAAATGTAAAATAACTTAAAACTTATTTAAAAACTTAAATTATATTTTTTACACTTTTTATCTATTTATTATTAATTATTTATTATTTAATAACTTATTAAACTAATTAAATTTATAAAAAATACTAAATGGACAAAGAAAAATCTAAAACTTTTTCTAAAAATATTACTAAGTAATTAGAAACTAAGAAAATTATAAAAATGAAAATTACTTAATTAAAAATTAAAAAGATAAATTCTATTAAATAGAAGCTATCACTTTATTTCTATTTTTGATTTTCTTAAGGTCTAAAAATATTTTTATATTTTTACTAGATTAAAAATGACAAAATAAAATTATGAAAATTGGAATTATATTTTTCTGATTATTTTTCTATTTATTATGATTTATTTACTATTAGAAACTAATTAAAATTATTAAAAATATCAAAACTATTCAGAAAATTATGAAAATTTAAAGATAATTCTAAAATAATATTATAAAGATAAGAAAATTAAAAGTGGAAGTTGGCTAAGCCTAAAAAGCAGATTTGGGCTAATAAGCAGTTGTGAATAAGCCCAAAATAAGCTAATAAGCTAGGAAAATTTACCAAATGATCAGGACAAGGTTAATACACAATTATAAGCTTAAAACAACTGAATAATACAAATAAGCACAAAGGATTAAGCAAATGAGCACTTGGCTGTTGTGGAATTTAAAACAGAAAAAGCATGAAACTAGCAAACTTGCAGACAGATTTAAGCTAGGAATTGAGCTACTGAGGTGCAATATTAGGGGGGCAAAATCAAGCCTATACTACTGGCTATCTAAAAACCTAAAAAGCCCCATCATAATCTTTCCAATTGAACCTCAATTGAGTGCTAGATCAGTACTCAAAAACACATAGTCTGCTGATTATGCAGACTCTGTGCAGAATGCTCAGATCAAAAAGGGACTAAACCAGGCTATATTGATTATTCTAACATGACCTAATAGAACTGAGAGAAGCAAAAAATAAGGACTATAAGCTCTTATGGCTGCTGACAGCTTATTTAAGCTTTTAAGAAGCTGAAAACTCACACAATGGCCACAAAATTGGATTTTCTACCTAAGCTACTAATGAGATCTTGAAAACAGCTTATTATGACTTAGATTAAGCTGATGCAAAGTTGGGGTTGAGGTAAATGAACAGTACAGGACTGTTTGGCCACTAGACAGCCTTAAACCAAACACCCCTTAATGGGTATGCTGAGTGGATTTTTCAAAGGAAAATGATAAATTAAGCTAAGATGTTAATTAACTTCTGATTACTGACTTATATTAAACTAGTTTAAGCAACTTTTAATAAGAAAATAAGCAATATGATCAACTATGCCTTATTGGCTGATTTTGGTTTTTTTTTAAAGTTTTTTATAGTGAAACTGAATAAGGATTAATTAGAACTAATTATGAGAATGAAGTATACTAGAAAACTATTAATAAGAAAGAAAATACAATAAAAAGCTATAGATAAGCAGTGGTACAGTAAAAATGGGATTTAAGCAAAAAATGAGAAAAAAGCTTACAATTGAAAAAGCTGTGGAACAAGAGTACAAGGACCAGAACCCACTCCTAGCTTGTTGTCAATAAGCTAGGAACCAGAAAACCATCCAGCTTTAGCTTCTAAACCCAGAAACAGCTTATTGACCATCAGTTTGACTTTTGTTGACTTTTACACATTTTCTTGAAATAGAACAGATAAACACTACATAAGCTTACCACAAGCTATGTTAAGCTTGAATAAGCTCATAGAAAGGGTTTTTATGGCTTTTGGTTGCTTCTTAATAACTAAACAACAAAATACGAATTACAGAGAACAAGAAAATTTGAACTTCCATTATAACAGAAATTTAGTACAATACAGGAGTATTTTAAGATCAAGTAACTTTAAACTAACATAAATTTACAATGAAAGATTACATGGAGACTGAAATTAAACATTAACTAATTCTACACTACTTTTGGTCTTAAAACTACTGACACTTATTCTCTTGGTCTTCTCATCCTTTTATAGCACTCTCACATGAATCCTTGATGAATTCCGAACACATCCCCACCATTTAATTAAATTGAAATCATCTTGACCATCCACAACATTTTTGGCGGGAAACTAGACATGTGGGATTTTGGCAGACCTAGTGGTGGTGAGGAAACATTAAATGAGTTTGGAAGTGTTAGGTAGTGTGTTTGGAGGGGGAATGAGGTGGGGAGACAGCTGTGGAAAATGGTGAGGTGGGGGGGGGGGTGACTGGTTTTGTGTTAGTGAGAGTGGGAGGGAAAGAGACGGGTCAAACATTAGTTTGACCCTGGATATTTATTTAAGAAAAAAGTGTGGGCCGGGTTATGTGTTTTATTTTGGGCTTTGATGGGTTGGGTTTAGTTTAGGTTGGGTTGGGTAAATGGGGTTAAGGTTATTTAGTGTTGGGTTTTGGATTTAGTTTGGATCCGGATTTTGGTTTATAATTAAATCACAAGGACCAAACTTGTAAAATCTGAAAAGTTGAGGACTAAACCTGTAATTTATCCAAAGTTATCACAAGGGTAAATATTGCCAAGTTCCAATAGTACAAGGGTTTAAAATATGATTTGCCATTTTTAAAACACCCGGGGACTATTCTTGTCATTTTGCAAAGTTGAGGGACTAAACTTGTAATTTTCCAAAACTTTTGAGATTTTTCACCAAAGGACTAATTATGATAAATTATGATTTAAAAAGGACCTTTGATGACTTTTCCTGTTTTTAGAATAACCAGGGACTAGTTTTGACAACTTTTGAAAGTTGAGGGACTGAAACTGCCAATTATGCAAACTTTGTTCGTTTTTCAACTGTTTTTAAACATTTTGCATCTGAAACATATAAAACACAATTTTGTGATAATTTCAGTATTATGATGCATTTCTGAGTGTTTTTGGATGTTTTGGCAGCTCAGATTAGGTAAAAATGATGAGTATTTAGACACTCATCAATAAGCTACTAAATGAAATGCTAGTTGTACTAGCATGTAAAAAAAAGCTCCAGCCACCTGCTCCAGCAACTAGCTCCAGCAACCCGCTCCAGCGATCCGCTCCAGCTCCTACTTGTGCCAAACATACCCTTAGAAAAAGCGTATTGAGGGTATTTATATTAAGTCATAACTTTTATCCTACTTTTACATATGAGTATTTACTCTCCCACTTTTTAACCTCCCTCTAATTCAACACTTATTTCAAATAAAAATGTATAACGATAATTTTTCTAATTCAGACACTTTATTCAGCACACAAAACAAATAAATATTTATTCATTTAAAAACAGACAACATATATCTAGACAGATAAAGATGCCCTAATTTGATACTTATTACAAACCTCTAGTCATTGGTAGCAAAATACAGTTAATTAGAAGATCCATAAAGAGAAATCTAAAATAGTATCTCTGCTTAGTAACCTTCGATTGTATTTATGTGTTTGTCTTTTCACATTTCTTCCTTAAATTCTTTTGGCTATAATTTTGAATCATTCATATTGGTTGGAATATAACATATTATTATGTTGATGTACATTTAAAATCCCACCCAACTAAAATCCAATTTATTTTCCACCATAAAACATTAAAACTGTATACCATATATTAAAAGTAAAATTTAAAATAAAGTACTTGTACTGTTGGGCATGACTTTCTTATCACCCACTGGCAAGCTAAACACATGTGACATGATTTGATTTTTTTCAATTTGAAGAAAACAAAGGCAATGTGTTTTATCTATCAATTTGAGTGATAACATAGGATCTTCAATATTACTCCGTACATAGACAAGGACAAGGCTACTCAATCCCATTCTCGAGCAATATCATATTCACAAGCAACATACGTGTTATTGTTGGTTTGTGCTCGTTAACGTAGTTATTTATAAGTCTAAAAAATATGTGACCTATCGGGCACACACGTATACACGAAGTACACGTTTATTATATATTTAAGAAAAAATTACACGGATGGTCCTTGTGGTTTACACGAATTTCAGGTTTGGGAGCTATTTCATTTTAATTACGCCACAGATACCTATTTTGGGAAACGTTGCACGCATTTGGTCTCTAAGTTGGATGGACGTTATCTTTGACCGTTAAGTGTATAAATATTGTTTGCCCGTTAGTCCCTCTATTAGTATTTTTTGCATCGTTAGTCCTATTTTTCTAAAATTACCGTTAAGTGTTTAAATAATACCCTCACTCTCTATATCTCTTTTTTTTTTTTTAACCAATTCTCTTTCTCTTTCCACACACCTGACACCACCCTTTCTCCTCCATTTTCCGACCACATTTTCCGGTCACCATGCAACACAAAAAAAAAAAAAACCGAACACAAAAAATTCATCAAAGATGATAAACCCAAATCCAGACAACACACAATCACCTTCAATTAAACAATCACAATCACTCAAACACATCTCACAGAAAAAAGAAAAAAAAAACGGATCTATCACAAATCCTTTCTCAAAACTCTCGACCTACAAACATAACCACAAAAAAAATCCCAGATTCGGATCCCTAAAATCCATCACACCAAAACAGCCAAACACAAAGATCTAAACCGATAAATTCTCACATAAAATCCCACATCCAAAAATCAATACCGTCAAACCCCATACTCCGGCGAATGTAACGGCTGTGGCGGCGGTGGTTATCAGCACCATCAAACCTTTTCGGAGTGAAGCATCGAACCCCGGTCAGAAACTGACTCAGATTCAGGGTCGAATCAAAATGATGATGAGTTATTCGAAAAAAGAAGGTAGGTAGCTGCGATGATAAAAGGGTTTGATTCGGATTTGTGGTTTGGGAATATAAGTGTTAGAAGGGATTACGGTGGGTAAAAGGTTTGGGATTAAAAGTGTTTGTGATGATTGTGATATTAGGTGTATAATAGATCTGTGGTAATTGTGGTACCTACCTTCTTTTGGGCGATCTGGTATATGGGATATGATGATAATTGTGGTATATTAAAAGGTTGAACCTGAAATTAATGGTTGGTGATAATTGTGGTATATGGGATATGATGATTTCCTTTTGGGCGATCTGGTTAAGTTTTATAAAAGAAAGGGTGGGTTTATTTTGATCTTCTTTTTTGTTTTGTTTTAATGGATTCAGAGAAGTAATAAAAGTTGGTTTTGTGTGTGTGATTGGAAATATGGATGGGTCAAAGGTGACACCTAAGCAAAAAAACGTGGTCAACGTTAGTTTATACAATGAGGACTAACGATGCAAAAAATACTAACGGAGGGACTAACGGGCAAACAATATTTATACACTTAACAGTCAAAGATAACTTCCATCCAACTTAGGGACCAAACGCGTGCAACGTTTCCCAAAATAGGTATCTGTGGCGTAATTAAAATTGTGGAAAACTAGAAGGGGGGGTTGAATAGTTTTTACCGTTTAAAATTAATTCGCTTTGTTACGTATTGTGATTTCAAAGTAAAGTAAACTACCATGCACACAAACAAGCAATATAAGTAAGTAAGTAAAGATAAGAAAGATCAAACCACACAACACAGTCGTTTATAGTGGTTCGGCTACAAGGACTCTCTTCCTTGTCCTACTCCACTCCTCGAGCCTCTAACTCGAGAGTTTATCTTCACTAAGAAACAAGCTCCCTTCTAGGCGGAGAAAATCTTTACACGTCGCTTAATCTTCTTCCGGTACTAAGCTAAACACCGAGTTCTTTACAAGGGTACAACCACTCCCGTTGGTTCTTTCACAAGGGTACAACCACTCCCGTTGGTTCTTTACAAGGGTTCAACCACTCCCGATCACTCTATGTGTTTTAAGGACTAAAACACTAACCAAATACTACTGTATGAATGATACTAACTATGATGTGTGACTAATACAAGAACACACAGACTCTATGTTAGAAGGAAGATAACACACTGTTACTCCTTATATGTTGAGATCTTCTTTGCTACAAAAGGAAGAACTTATAAAATTTTAGTAAGTTAAGGGTTAGTGATATGCAAATGAATGAGTATGTATTTTAAGATGTATGAGTGATGAATTGGCCAAATGATCAGCTTGCTATTTATAGGAAAGGCTGATGAACAGTCCACGGATCTGGCGGATCCCTCAAAAAGGATCCGTCCGTGTACCACTTTGGTAGCGCCGCGTCAGGCCAGCTAAGAGATCTCCAAATCTTGTCATATCTTTCCATATCTTCAAATGTCAACTCTTTGGCTTGAAGATCTAAACAAAATATCACAAAATCTTACCAAGATTTTTTAGATGATGCATGCCATGATGTCATCCTAATATTTAACTAATAAAGTTTCCATTTTAAGAAATAAACATGTAAACTTGTATATGTCATTTCTAGAAAACTTGTGATGTGAAAATGTGTTTGTAAAATGCTTATAACTATAAATGTAAAAGACTTAATCTTATTTATGCTTTGCTTAAAGATAAACTTTGTAATTGTCATTAACAAAACTAAGCAAAGATCGTAAAATATAAATAACGTTTTTAGGACGATATTTGTATTAACAATCTCCCCCTTTTTGTTGATGACAAAACATAAAGTGTATTTTTAAGTAGAGAGCTTAAATAAGGGATGAGTCTTTTAAAAATATAGATTAAGTTAGTTTATGCAAGTTTTAAAATCTATTTTGAGCTAAAATGTATGTACTGTGATGTTTCACAGTTGATGCAAACTTAATCCTATCTCACCCTTTTTGTCGAAACAAAAAGAAGATATGCGTAGCGGAATACGATTTTGAGAACTTTAAAGCTCCCCCTTGATTTATACTCCCCCTAAATGGAGTAACAATGATATGATGTATGAACCTACAAAATAAATTGTTAGAATATGATATGCTCCTCTTTGATGTATACTCCTATTGCTAGAGTACCAACGTATACATTTCAAGAGTATGATATGATGAATGCTCCTACAAAAGAAACGGTTAGACTATGATATGCTCATCCTTGATGTATACTCCTCATTGCTAGAGTAGCAACGTATATGTTTCAAGGATGAGAAATGCTAAAAATGATGAGTTAGTATATGATATACTCCCCCTCGATCTATACTCCCCGTTGCTAGGGTACCAACGTATATGAATCAAGGTTGAGAAAAGCTAAAAAAAAAGTTAGTTACTTCAATCAAGAAGCAATATGCATATGCAATAGTCAACCAAGAAAGGTCAACCCATTTGACTTCTAGAAAGTCAAAATTTAAGTGTCTGATCAAATTTTTGTACCTAATGTACATTTGATCAATGCAATATGTGAAGTTTAAAACAACCACATAATGATGTTAGTATTCTAAAATGAAATAATATGCTTAATGTTGATCACCCACAAGCATAAACACATAACAATCATCCATTGAAAATATGTGACAAAAGTCACAAAAATGATGTTACATTACAACAATAAAGATAAATTCTAAAAAGTCAAATACTACAACATCATCCTAAAAAGTTCCTATAAGAGGAAACTAACAAGGCTCCTATTGAGGAGGATGAGAGATTACATTGAGACGCTCGAGAACATGGTTTAAGATGAACCTCATCTCATTTTGGAGCTCATGGACCAAAATGTTGGTCCTTTGGGCCAAGTGAGCCGTTCTCTCACAATGTGAGCAATCATGACTCGAAAAAACCGGGAGGAAGAGTAGTCTCAAGGTTTTGTGGTGGTGGTGGTGGTGGCGGTTGGTTGTTGTTGTTGGATGGTTGTTGTTTTTGTTGGTTTGATGATGGTGGAGTGGGGATGGAGTTCATCAAGATGGTTTGGAGATCCATTGCTTCATCAAGGCGAGATCCAACCATATTAGAGAGAGAGTAGAGGCAGGTGAGTTCCTCACTAATCTCTTCTTGGGTTTGTGGTAGATTGATCCACATTGCCTCATCAATGGCAACTAGTGTGGATGTAGGTGATAAAGGTTGTGTTTGAGGTTGAGGTGGTGGTACATCATGGTATAGAGGACCATGGATATCCGGGTAAACCGGATGAAAAAACATGGGTTATTGACCTTCAAAGGTCATGGGTGAAGGATTGGTTGACCTTGGTGGAAGGTATTCCAAGTCATCAAGGTATGGATGTGGTGATGAAGGTGGAGTCCTAAATAGCTCCATTGGTTGTAGTTTGGGTGATTTTGGAGGTGATGGTGATTTAACAGGCTGTGATGGAGCCGGTGGTGGAGTAGTGGCTATCGGAGTAATGGTTGGTGGTGGTGTATGGATAACAACATTGGATGGTGTTGGAGTGGAGAGTGTGAGGAAATTCTCACTTGCAATGGGTGATTAGATATTTAGAGGAGATGATTCCTCTGATGATGAGTTTGCTAAGTTGATGAAACAACATGGTTTAACACTAATGCAGGCTGTTCGTTTTGGAGGTCTAGAGGTGGAAGAGGTGTTTGACTTAGTCATGGTTAAGTATGATAGCTAAGATGTACAGGAGAGGAAATGGTTGTTGTGTGAGTTTAGTGATGATCCTAAAGCACTAATTTATAGGCAGAAGGTTTGTGAGTCTGTGTGTTTGGATTGGATGTGAATCCAATGGAGAATGTTGGTTTCTAATGATTTGGAACAAAAAATTAAGCTTGTCACATCCTAAGGTCAATCCATTGAAATGGAGTTGAGTGATATGAGAAGGATTTGCAGTAAATGCAAGGAGATAGTGGAAATTCTGATGATAAGATGTTTCCACGGATTTGACGGATCCCTAAAAAGGGTTCCTTGCTTGTATAGGAAAGGTAACTCAGAAGAAAATTTTGAAAATTCAAATTTTGGTGGGAAATTGAGTTCCTAATGTTCTAAGAGTTTCCTAAAGCATTCTAAGGAGTTTAATGATCAGTGATCATAATCTAAAGAAAGCTACAACCAAAAATCTAAGTTTCGGGATGAGTCGGGAATTTTTGAAAAGTGACTGTTGTAACCACGGATCCAATCGACAACAAAGGCGGAGCCAAAGTTGGGGATCCGTCGGATCCGTGGGTCCTGGACTGGCGGAACCAAGTGTAACACTAGGCGGATCCAAATTTTGGGATCCGTCGGATCCGTCGTCCGAATGTGCTAATTCTTTACAGAGAACTATGCAAATTTCGCGTTTTCCGACCAAAACCCGAAATTTCTCCTATAACATATGTAATAGCTAATATATAGTATAAATATACTAAATATATATATTCTAACACACGTTTGCATATAAATAAATCCGATCATCATAATCTACCATATATGGAGTTAAGCCAAATGATGAGGCGAAAAGTGTACCGCTTTTAAGGGGTCATTTAAGCCCGAAATCGTATTTATTTGATCAAATATTGCCCTAAATCGTTCCTTTTGTCATTTTAGGTACTTTTGAGGAGAAATCTGGAAAAGGAGGCATTTTGGACGTTTTTGGAGCATTAAAGTGAAGAATACGACAAAGTCTCAAAATCGGCTGAAATTTACCTTTGACGGCGTCAGAATCATCTATTGACGGCGTCATGCCTTGGCAAGAAAAGTGGGATGTGAAATTTACTCATGACGGGCCAGTGAGTTAGCATGAGAATTCTGACGGCGTCACGCTTTAACTAAATCAAGGGCGTCACGGCTTAAATCATAAGGGGACGGCGTCACGTTCATGATCCGACGGCGTCAAGCCTTGATAAGCCAGAATGGATTTTTGAAGAGCTAAAGAGGGACGGCGTCAAGAAGGTCACCCGGGAACCCTAAAAGCGGCGAGGTGACGGCGTCACAATGCATAAGGTGACGCCGTCAGATCCAAAAATCTATATATAGTTTTCTAATCTTTTGTCATTAAGGAGAGCTTAGTGTGTGGAATTTTGGGATAAAACCCTAAGACGATTTTAGCTACTTTTTCAGGGCTTCTTGCCTTGAGATCTTCCATGTTTCATTAAAAGATAAGTTATCAATTAATCATTCAATATGTCTATGTGTTGTTTGATTCTATCTTATTCTTGTCTTTTGTTTAACATGTTAGGCTAAATTTATCTTGTGTTTGCTTAGATCTAATGAAACCTAGCTATTGATTATTGGTTGTTAGTGTGTTGTTAGTTGTATTGGATGATTGTTTATCTATGTTAGGCTTAAGAAAACTGGCTAACTTCCTATTCGGTAACTTGCTTGAACGTCTTAAGAAACATGAACCAAACGCGTACTAAAGGTTTTTATGGTTGTATTTAATGCACAAGCGAATTCTAGTGATCCCATGTTAGGAGCTTCCTAGCCGGCTCGACATAGGAGTGAAGTAGGAGCTTGTAGAGTTTGGGGAAGTAAGTACGCCACCCCACGAATGGTATTAAGGAATACACCCGTCATCCACGCAACTAATACACACTAATTAACCGGTAAAAGATAGTTAGGGAGTAAGGAAATCTAAGTAAACACATTTCTCTACACATAAGTTTCTCACCACTTTTCATTTTTGTTATTTTATTTTATTTGCATTCGTAGTCATTTGGGTTAGTTGACTAGCAACTAATTCCGCCCACTCCTTCAAAACCGAGATTTTACTTGCTTTCATAAAAATATAAAAACATAAAAAGAATCTTCCTCAACCCTTAGACCTAATTAGAGTAGCCTTTCATACCTAACGAACACTATTCCCTGTGGAGAACGATCAATCCCCCCGTACTTACCACTACACTATACTACATCGGTCAGGTACACTGCCTGGTGGGGTTGTAAGCCTCTTGGGATCCCTCGAGAGGTAAAACCTGTTGTAAGGTTGCAAAACCACGCATCACCAAACAAGGGCTTAAACTCGAAAAATTGATAACATGAAGTATTATCAACCTGCAAATATCAGTTAGAACATATTCAAGACAAGTACTACCGCAGTAAGTTAAGAACCATACATGGTTAACACATAATTGTCAAATAATGTCTAGACCCAAACACTCCTTCTACTTGAACTTCTTACTCAACTTCTTGTACCCCTTGTGAAGTTTCATTATCCAACGCCCCAAGTTCTTCATCATCCCCTTGGTTTGCTTGAACTCCGGTGACTCATTAGCAATTGGTGGAAGTTGATGCAAATATTCCGGTGGAGGAATCCTAGAGTTTGGCAATCCGTCATCGTCACTCATTGATGATGATGATAATGATGATGTTTGAGCGCGAGGACGTTTTCCCTTGTCAACCGCTACCCTAAAGTCGCTCAAAGGAACGAAGGTGTGTTGGATTTCATCATAATCGGGGACAAAACCTAGGGCATTTCTAGGAATGGGTGCAAAAGCTTTATAGAGACGAGTTAAGAGCATTCCATAAGGCATTGCCATGTTGCCTTGAATCGGAATATCGGCCATTCGTTTGGCGATATAGTATGCAAGGTTGAAAGGTTGACGGGTGGACACACTATACATCATGTAACATAGACAAGCATTGATGTAATCTCGGTTTCCTACCGTGCTAATGACATTAGCTCTCAAAACTTCTTCCAACTTCCTAAACTCGGGCTTGAGTTCATTTAGCTCTATAGCAATTGGATCTCTAGCAACTTCTTTACCTCGATACATCCTAGTGGGGTTGTTCCTAGGATAGAAGAGATGTTCCCTAATTTTTTCTTTGTTGGTTAAAGGAGTGGCATATGGTGCCGTTCTAGCAAAGTTGGATTCTAAGATGGTTAATGACCACTTATCTGAGTATACACATGTTCCTCGATTAGGAACTCCTAAGACCTCACCAAATTGATCTAGGGGAATATTAAACAAGGTTCCATTGACACTAAAGTGAATGCTCATAAGACCATTTTCACTTGAACTAAGACCTATGGTGGCATAAAACTCAAGAATGAACCTAGGTACTAGAGGCTCATCAATATCTAGGAGACCATCAAAATGAATTGCGGCTAGTTGCTCGCGGAGATTGGTGTCTTCATAGAATGAGGGGTCTACTACCCTACCCTCATGAACGTAATGTTTTTCTAGTGCCTTAAAGATGTTGACTTGGGCATCGGTTTGACCCTTGGTTTTGTGATGTTTGGGAAGGTAATTGAGAGTCTTTTTGTGATGGTAATTGGTTGCGGGAGGCATAGTTATCCTAGACACGAAAAATATATAGTTTAGTTAAAATGATCAAAAGTATATATATATGTCTAGTGTGTGCCTACATGGGGACAATGTGAAGGTGCGGTTATCTCGACTCATTTTGATGCATGAAAATTATGTTTATGCAAGTTTTATGATAAAACAAGAGATAACCCAAACGCTCCTACTTCAATGTAGCTACGATTGAATGTACCCGAAAATACATATTAATTATGTATTCCCTTTAGCATTCAAGAGACATTATGCAAGTGATGCTTAAAACATAACGTTTTTGTATTTGTGTGAACAATGTCCAAAAACCGTTTTTCCTAGTCGTGAGAAGATTTTAGCAAAAAATTTCTCATGGGGTTTTTATGAATGATGACAATGTACTACAAGATGCCATTCCTAACTATGAAAAACATGATTTGTTATGCAATTTAGAAAGTATGCTTCATGATTTTTCAAGAATTATGCATAACCCCAAGTTTTGGTTTTGTGCATGAAATAGAAATCCTAGACGCAGATCAGGAGTGTAATCATGTTAAGGATACTTACAGTGATGATTTGAGCACAATTTGGTTGTGGAAGATAGCCTAATTTGTGAATGTGGTGAATAGTGGGTCGTATTTCCAGTGGGTGATATGTTTTGGAGTGAATAATGAATAGCACAGGAGATTATTTAATTAAAAAACCTGATCTCCATGTGACGGATCCGGCGGATCCCAAACAAGGGTTCCGCCCTTGTTGTCGTTTGGATCCGCAGGATCAGAACATGGTTTTGGTTGTTGCCGTGTTTTGGTTAATCTAAGGTTTGAGCTAACGTTAATTCTACTCATTAGGTTCCATTAATCCTAAACCAAGTCTAAGATAGTTGAATGGTTCTCTCTTGAGAGGTTTTGTGAGGATATCGGCAATGTTGTCCTCTGAGGAAACTTTCTCAATTGAGATGTTTCCCTTCTGAACATTGTCACGAAGGAAGTGATAACGTATTTCTATGTGTTTGGTTCTAGCGTGTTGGACTGGGTTTTTGCTAAGATCGATAGCTCATTTGTTGTCACAAAGAATGGGGATGTCGTTGAGTACAATTCCGTAGTCGACGAGAGCTTGTTTCATCCACAGTGCTTGTTGGCAAGCTTTTCCTGCTGACACGTACTCGGCTTCGGTTGTTGAGATGGCGAGGGCTGTTTGTTTCTTAGCAAACCATGAGGTGAGACAATGTCCTACAAAAGTACAAATACCGCTTGTACTTTTCCTATCAACATAGTCACCGGCATGGTCTGAGTCGGCATACACTATGGTTTCTACACCGGTCCCTTTGGGATACCATAATCCTAAATGTGTAGTGCCTTTAATGTATCTAAATATCCGTTTAACGGATTCAAGATGAGATTTTTTGGGATCTTCTTGAAAGCGTGCACATAGGCAAACACTAGACATAATATCCTGTCTACTAGCCGTTAGGTAGAGTAAACTACCAATCATGCCTCTATATTTAGTGCTATCTACGGATTCACTTTCATCATCCTTGGTGAGTTTGGTTTCGGAAGACATTGGTGTTTTCATGGGTTTAGAATCTTCAAGACCAAACTTCTTAAGCATATCCTTGATATACTTTGATTGGTTGAAGAATATCCCATCTTCTAATTGTTTTATTTGGAGACCTAAGAAAAAGTTTAGTTCCCCCATCATACTCATTTCAAACTCGTCATGCATGATTTTTGAGAAATCGTCGCATAACTCTTGACAAGTTGAGTCGAATATAATGTCATCCACATATATATGGACGATGATAATATGTGATCCCTTTTTCTTGGTAAAGAGATTGTTGTCTACTAGGCCCATGGTGTACTTATGGTCAACTAGGAAGGTCTTAAGTCGATCATACCAGGCTTTTGGTGCTTGCTTAAGTCCGTATAATGCTTTCTTAAGTTTGTAGACATGATTAGGTTTTTCAAAATCGGCAAAGCTGGGAGGTTGTGCTACATATACCTCTTCATTTATGAAACCATTTAGAAAAGCACTTTTGACATCCATTTGAAATAACTTAAAGTCATATGCACATGCATATGCAAGTAATATCCTAATAGACTCAAGTCTAGCTACGGGAGCAAAAGTCTCATCATAATCTATACTCTCTTGTTGATTATAGCCTTGGGCTACTAACCTAGCTTTGTTTCTAGACACAATGCCATTTTCATCCATTTTATTTCTAAAAACCCATTTAGTACCTATTATGGTTTGATTTTTAGGTTGTGGAACTAATGTCCAAACGTCATTCCTAACAAATTGATTTAATTCTTCTTGCATCGCAATGACCCAAGATTCATCTTTTATTGCTTCATTAACATTTTTAGGTTCTATAGTTGAAACAAAACAAAAGAAATTACTTTCATTTTGGGCTTTAGACCTTAATGTTCTTTCGTCGAGTTTTCCTATGACGTTTTCTAATGGATGACTTTTTGCTTCTTTGATGTTGACTAAATCTCTTTTTACTGGTTCATCTTCTTTATCATTTTTAACGTTTTCCTGATTATCAACCATTTGGTTTTCAACTAAGTCATCATCTACCAAAGGTGATGTCTTAGAGGGAGGTGGACTTTCATCGAATGTTACATTCAATGATTCCTCGACTCTTGAGGTTTCCTTGTTCAAAACTATGTATGCTTTACTAGTTTGTGAATCTTCTAGAAATACACCTTCATACGACTTTGGGTCGAATTTGGTGAGATAGTCCTTTGTGTTTAAAATGAAGCACTTGCTTCCAAACACTCTAAAATACCCTAAAGTAGGCTTTTTGCCTATATATAACTCATATGGAGTCTTTCCCAAGAATGTTCTAATTAGAACTCGATTTAGAATATATGTAGATGTATCTACAGCGTGGCACCAAAACTTTTGAGGTATGTTTTGTTCGTTTAACATGGTTCTACTCATTTCTTGAATGGTTCTATTTTTGCGTTCTACCACACCGTTAGATTGAGGGGTTCGAGGAGCCGAGAAATTATGAGTTATGCCATTTGCATCACAAAAGGCTCCGAATTGGAATTCGTTATCGAATTCACGACCATGGTCAGTTCTAATTGATACTATGTTACTTCCTGTTTGATTTTGAATTTTCTTACTTAAGATTTCAAATTTATCAAACGCTTCGTTTTTAGTTTTTAGAAACTTAGTCCATGTATACCTAGAATAATCATTTACTATAACCAAAGTATAGAAGTTTCCCCCGTAACTTTGTATAGCGGATGGACCAAACAAATCCATATGTAATAATTATAGACACCTAGATGTTGATACCATGTTTTTAGCCTTATGGCTATTATGAACTTGTTTTCCTATTTTGCAAGCATCGCAAAAGTGTTTGTCATATTTCAACTTGGGCAGGTTCCTAACGAGTTTCTTAGAAGATAAGGATTGAATTAATCTCATATTAGCATGACCTAAGCGTCGATGCCATAGAGTTGAGTTTTCGTCCAGGGAGGTAAGACAAAGCTTGTCTTTAGGTGTTTTATCGAGTTTCATAACGTAAACGTTATTCTTCAAAACACCTTTTCCTACAGTTATGCCATCCTTAAGTATTTTACTTCCATTTTCACTGAAAATGACGTTATACTTTTTGCGGCATAATTGGCTAATACTAAGCAAGTTAAATCCTAAGTTATCTACATGAGCAATATCATCAATAGTGAGTGAGTCATGAGAAATCGTACCTTTTCCGATGATTTTACTTTTAAGCTTGCTACCGAATGTGACATTACCTCCGTCGTACACTTGGTAGTCCGAGAAAAGGCTTATGTTTCCCGTCATGTGCCTTGAGCACCCACTATCTTTGATCCATTCATCAGGTTCAAGTTCAACCTTTAAGCACACCTAAGTTCAAGAAAGACTCAAGCGTTTGGTCCCTAATATTTCATGGGTCCGTTTGGGTTAAACATAACATTATCATGATTCATGTATGGAAATGGTGGACACATGTTCCATGGCATGAAGTTGGGACCTAGAAAGTTTCTAGACATGTTTTGGTTCCAATTTCTTTGATAATGATGTTGCGAGTTAAAGTTACTCTTTGGGAATGGGTGTTTGGGAAAACTAGTTTTTGGTGCCTGTTGAACCGTTTTGACTCTATACTCATTTCTAACTTGATCTTTTCCTATAGACACTGATGGTTTTTGTTTATTATCAGTTGTACTAGTACTAGGTTTTCTAGTGACTCTAACGAATTTAGTACGGTCAGTTTTAAGAATCTTCTGTTTACTTTCTGTACTGGCGGATCATTTTGGCACAACTGGCGGGTCCTAACTTTTGGATCCGTCGGATCCGTCAGCTTCAGACTTAGTTGGAATAGTTTCCTTTTCTTTCACTGTTTGTTTCTCGAACTCACCTAAGCTTCCTAGTTTCATAAAACCTAATCCGGTTTTATCATTAGGTAGTTTTTGTATTTTCATTATTTCATCTGCACAACTTATGTTTTTATCAAACTTTCTAAACTTAGAGTTTTGCTTGATAAGTTCTTCCTGTGTTGACTTAAGTGTTTCTAGTTCTAACTTAATCTCCTGACATGACACACATGTTTCTTTAACACTTTTACCCTTTTTAATTCGTATCTCCTTTTCTTTTAACCAATGAACTTCGTTTTCTAAAAGTGTTGTTTTGGTTTTTAAGAATTTGTTTTTGTTTATGATTTTAAGGGTAATTTCACACAGTTTGTTATATTCTACTTCTAAGGTTTCATCATCTATAGAGGAGTATGATGAGTCAGAATGTACCTCTTCTGTGTCGTGAGCCATGAGAGCAACTTCGTCTTTCTTAGGCTCGTCATCATCTCCTTCACTATCACTCCAAGCTCCACTGACGAAGGCTCTTTGAGACTTGTCCTTTGGAAGCTTTGGACATTCTCCTATCAAATGACTAGAATCACCACACCTATAACACTTCCTATCTACCTTTCTATCATCACGGCCTTTTCGAGAGGATTTCTTTTCTTCACGAGGTGGTCTGACGAACTTTCCTCGTCTCCTGAATAATTTCTTGAAATCTCTAACCGCCATGGCATATTCTTCATCATCACTACTAGGACAAGACTCTTCATCACTTGACTCTTCTCTAGCTTTCAAGGCAATAGAATTCATTTTCTCCTTTTTGCCTTTAACTATTTCAGAGTCTTTTTCCATCACTATTTCGTGAACTTTGAGGTTTCCTATGAGCTCATCCAGTTTCATACTTGAAAGATCCTTAGATTCTTCAATAGCTGTCACCTTTGCTCTCCACTTCAGGTGAAGTGCTCTTAGAAATTTCCTGACAAAATTCTTACTGGAAAAAGATTCATCAAGTGCTTTAAGTGATGTAATGATAATATTAAACCTAGAAAAAGCATTATCAATGGTCTCATCTTCAGAGATAAAAAATTGTTCATATTGTTGAACAAGAAGATCAATTTTGTTATCTTTGACTTGTGAGTTCCCTTGATGAGTGATGATTAGTGATTGCCAAATATTTTTAGCCGTTTTACACATGAAAACTCTTTCATATTCCTTTTTAGGTAAAGCATTGTAAAGCATCATTTTGGCTTCATTATTTTTGGCAATCAATTTCTTTTGTTCATCACTGTGACGAATAAAAGAGTTACCTATATCCCGACCACCTGAAATATCACTACTTATGGGTTTGTAATCACCTTCTACAATAATATACCACAGATCTATGTCCTTTGACTTCACATATGTCACAAAGCGATTTTTCCAATATATGAAACAATTTGGTTCAAATAGTGGTGGTCTCTGCATAGATTGCCCTTCTTTAAAGTTTTCAAAATCCATGATCGTTTCAAGTTTTTAAAATACAATATATTTTGAAAATTTTGAGTAACACCGCTCTGATACCAATTGTGGAAAACTAGAAGGGGGGTTGAATAGTTTTTACCGTTTAAAATTAATTCGCTTTGTTACGTATTGTGATTTCAAAGTAAAGTAAACTATCATGCACACAAACAAGCAATATAAGTAAGTAAGTAAAGATAAGAAAAATCAAACCACACAACACAGTCGTTATAGTGGTTCGGCTACAAGGACTCTCTTCCTTGTCCTACTCCACTCCTCGAGCCTCTAACTCGAGAGTTTATCTTCACTAAGAAACAAGCTCCCTTCTAGGCGGAGAAAACCTTTACACGTCGCTTAATCTTTTTCCGGTACTAAGCTAAACACCGAGTTCTTTACAAGGGTACAACCACTCCCGTTGGTTCTTTCACAAGGGTACAACCACTCCCGTTGGTTCTTTACAAGGGTTCAACCACTCCCGATCACTCTATGTGTTTTAAGGACTAAAACACTAACCAAATACTACTATATGAATGATACTAACTATGATGTGTGCCTAATACAAGAACACACAGACTCTATGTTAGAAGGAAGATAACACACTGTTACTCCTTATATGTTGAGATCTTCTTTGCTACAAAAGGAAGAACCTATAAAATGTTACTAAGCTAAGGGTTAGTGATATGCAAATGAATGAGTATGTATTTTAAGCTGTATGAGTGATGAATTGGCCAAATGATCAGCTTGCTATTTATAGGCAAGGCTGATGAACAGTCCACGGATCCGGCGGATCCCTCAAAAAGGATCCGTCCGTGTACCACTTTGGTACCGCCGTGTCAGGCCAGCTAAGAGATCTCCAAATCTTGCCATATTTTTCCATATCTTCAAATGTCAACTCTTTGGATTGAAGATCTAAACAAAATATCACAAAATCTTACCAAGATTGTGTAGATGATGCATGCCATGATGTCATCCTAATATTTAACTAATAAAGTTTCCATTTTAAGAAATAAACATGTAAACTTGTATATGTCATTTCTAGAAAACTTGTGATGTGAAAATGTGTTTGTAAAATGCTTATCACTATAAATATAAAAGACTTAATCTTATTTATGCTTTGCTTAAAGATAAACTTTTCAATTGTCATTAACAAAACTAAGCAAAGATCGTAAAATATAAATAACGTTTTTAGGACGATATTTGTATTAACAAAAATGAAATTGCTCCCAAACCTGAAATTCGTGTAAACCACAAGGACCATCCGTGTATTTTTTTTCTATATTTAATATATATAATGTATATATTTATTAAATGTATAATATATTCCACGAAATGCATTTAACGTCCGTTAGTTTCCGCTAGACGTTTAAAACTAACTTAATATTCGTTAAATACAAAGAGAAGGGGCTAAGTGTCGGAAAACGAATCATTTTGTCCTCCCTTGCTATGGCTGGTCACATGAAGGTTATAAGAGGGGTCTAGGAGTCGTTTTCATTATACTTAAGGAGGTGAAGAACAAACCTTGTTGGACAAGTTTGGTCAAACCTTGTTGGACAAGTTTGGTCACTATATAAACAACCCTAGGGGTGTTCATTTGTTTGAACCACACAGCGAAAAACCCCTAAACGAATCTGAAACAAAGATACTAGCCTTTAATACCCTGCTACTATTTTGGCATAAATATCAATTAAGTTGATATTTATTCCAAAAAGAACATATAGTCCAGTGGTAAGGTTGATTCCTTCTGGACGTGCAAACCCGAGTTCCATTCTCACTCTGGTCGTTTTCTGGGTTTATTTTTTTGGTTGTTTTATTCGATTCAAACGCATACCACTTAGGTATTTGGATCGGATCTGAACAAGTAATAAACACAAGTTCTTTTGGTAATCGTGGAATAAGCACTAGGATCCTAACGTGTGTCATTGGATGTTTAGTGTGTGCATTTGATAGAGGTGATATCTTAATCACTTCGGTTTCAAGAATCAAGATCAAAATCCGACAAATTATTTATTTATTAATTAATTAAAGGTTAGTAAAATATATGTGTTCATTTTATTGTTAATCCATAATCACTAAACTAGATTCATCCGCTGCGTACTCGTAGTTAATGGTTAACTAGTTATTTAAATCCCAACAGTGGCATCACGAGTCAACTCGTTTGGTGTTATGGGTTACAACCATAAAAAGACGCTAGATCCGCTACGTTAAACACATTAATTAATTGTTTTACTAGAAAATCATGACAACATTAATTAATTTGATCTTAGTCTTGATTAATATATTACCGACTAATAAAGTAATAAAAAAAGGGTAGATCTAAAATTAACTAGTTAATTTGAAAATTCAAACTTTTATATTCGGTCTTAAGGCTTACGCTATCATTATTGGTGTATGTGGTCCATTTGGTACCTAGCTCAAAAACTAAGTGGGAGCCTTTAGATTCTCCGATTTGGGAAGACTCTATCATTGTAATAAGAAAGAGTCTCGAATCATTATGTGATTTAATTCTTTTTTGTTAATAATACATACTTATTCCTTGTGACCAGTTATGTGTTATGTGTAAAAATTGTTTTTAGACACTTAAACGGACTATAAACTGGTGAAATTTGATTTATTATAATAAAGTTTTAAACTTTTATTCGATTGATGTTATTTATATCATTAGTCAATTGATAAATCGGCTCACCCATTGTGACAAACTATAAGAGAGGTATAAGGAGGGTTGCTTTGCTCCCTAAAGAAGAAGGTTTTTTATAAGCTTCGCGCTGACCCGCTTATCCGCTTCTTTGTATGTCAAATGGAGCTACCGGGGTCTTTTGACTATATTGACAAAAACATCTTAAGGGTGATTACCTTAATTCTACGCGCCACTTTGTGGTAATTATCCGAATAACTTGGGTCTTTTGACTCATGCAGCAGTAGGATATAGTAGACGATAATTAGTTGGTAATTCTTTAATTGGTTTAACCAATACCGCGATAACCTAAAAAGGTTAACAAATGGATTTTCTTAACTTGTGTTTCAAAGATGTATGCATACTTCTTTGAACATTCTTTTGATACACGTTTTATCAAGAAAACTTATGTGATACCCTATGTGTTAAATTTAAGTCTATGCTGTAATAAGAAAGAGTCTCGAATCATTATGTGATTTAATTCTTTTTTGTTAATAATACATACTTATTCCTTGTGACCAGTTATGTGTTATGTGTAAAAATTGTTTTTAGACACTTAAACGGACTATAAACTGGTGAAATTTGATTTATTATAATAAAGTTTTAAACTTTTATTCGATTGATGTTATTTATATCATTAGTCAATTGATAAATCGGCTCACCCATTGTGACAAACTATAAGAGAGGTATAAGGAGGGTTGCTTTGCTCCCTAAAGAAGAAGGTTTTTTACAAGCTTCGCGCTGACCCGCTTATCCGCTTCTTTGTATGTCAAATGGAGCTACCGGGGTCTTTTGACTATATTGACAAAAACATCTTAAGGGTGATTACCTTAATTCTACGCGCCACTTTGTGGTAATTATCCGAATAACTTGGGTCTTTTGACTCATGCAGCAGTAGGATATAGTAGACGATAATTAGTTGGTAATTCTTTAATTGGTTTAACCAATACCGCGATAACCTAAAAAGGTTAACAAATGGATTTTCTTACCTTGTGTTTCAAAGATGTATGCATACTTCTTTGAACATTCTTTTGATACACGTTTTATCAAGAAAACTTATGTGATACCCTATGTGTTAAATTTAAGTCTATGCTGTCCAAACTAAGAGCACTTGCAATTGGTTTTTTTCTCTCTGGTCAGACCTCAAGTTAATTCCAATCCAAGGCAAATTTTTTCTCATTGGTCAGACCTTTGGTTAATTTTTGCAAGCTCTCACTTTGGATGACTTAATCGAGTGTGATTGGTTAGACCTTTCCACCCGAAGCATAAGATGAGACTAAACATGACATGACATTGTAGCTTGTTACTCTAATGACGTAAGTCTCATAAATCTAAGAGTTGCACTTGTAATGCAATTAACGCACGCCGTTTACCTCTTGCCCCATTCAGTACTAGTTGGTCAGACCTTCTGTAATGAGTGGGAGTTCAAGTAAGGATCTTAGTTTTTAGTAATTAATTGGGTAGTTAATTTATTTAAGAATTAATTGTCGAAAATACTAAACTTTTGAACTTTGTTTTCATTGTAGATGAACAGTCAAACCGTGAACAATTCGGTTTTTAGGTCTTTCTTTGAAAAAGAAAAACTTTCTGGTCCCAACTTCCTTGACTGGTACCGTAACTTGAGGATTGTCCTCACAGCCAAGGATAAGTTAGCCTATTTGGAGCATCCTATACCCACTGCTCCTGTTCAGCTTCCAGGACAACAGGCTCCTTTTGCAGATGCTATGGCGGCTCACACCCGTTGGGTTAAGGCATTTAAAGAGATTGCTTGCCTCATGCTTGTTAGCATGACGCCAGAACTCCAAAAGGACCTGGAACACCTTGCTGCTTATGAAATGCTTCAGGAACTAAAAACTATGTTTGCACAACATGTGGATCAGGAACTACTTCAAACCGTGAGAACTTTTCACGCGTGCAAACATGAAGAGGGTCAATCTATTAGCTCTTATGTTCTCAAGATGAAGAGCTACATAGATCAGTTGGAACGTCTTGGTCACCCTGTGTCCACACAACTTGGAGTGAGCTTGATTCTCACCTCACTGTCCAAGGAGTATGACCACAATTCTTACAAAGAAAACTATCATAATTGCCTCTATTGTTACCATTGTTGTTCAAATTGTTACTAGACCTATTATTATTAAAATTGTTTCTATTATTCCCATTAGGTCTAGACACAAATGCAGATATCTGAGGCTTCTCAGTTTTCACAGAAGTGGTAGGAATCCCTCTGTGGGATTCTTCTCTAGAAATAATAACAAAAGCATCTTTGACCTCAGGAAGGATTTCCCTGGTCAAAATAGTACTTCTAATAGGCTGATAAATGTCATCAAGACCCATTAAGAATTGCATCAATTTTAACAACTTAGCATGATCAACTAATTTAGTTCTGGCTTCACAAACACAGTCAAGCAGTTTAGTAAGAATATCAAATTCTCTCCATAGAGAATTCAACTTATGAAAATATTCAGACACAGGTAAACCACCTTGTTTAAAGGTATTAATCTTTTGTAACAAGTTAAACACCACAAAACCATCAATCCTATCATAAGTGTCCTTTAAATCCTTCCAAACAACAGATGTATTATCAGAAAAAAAATGACCAAGATACACATCCTGAGATAAAGAGCTTAAGACCCAGTTTAACACAACTGCATTACACCTATCCCACTGAGCCTATAACAAAGGACTAGCAGCATAAGCAGTTCTAAGACAACTATCATCAAGAAGCCCCATCTTATTCTTAATTTGCATAGCCAATTTCATAGCATTAGACCAAACCCTATAATTTTCAACACCAGACAATTTAACAGTCACAATAGATGCACAATTAGAGTCATTAGGATGAAGATGCAGAGGATTACTCTGATCCAAACTACTAATCATAATAGCCATAATGAACATTTAAGAAAACAAACAGAACAATTAAGAACCAAACTGCTAAACAAAACAAGAAACAGATATACAATCAAGAACCAACCAATTAAACTACCAAATAACAGAAATACCAAACCACCAACAAACCAACAACTCAACTTCCAAGACTGCCCAATACCTAAACTCCTGCGACTTAGACACAAAAACAACTGAAAACTAAAACTCACACCCAAGAAAAACCAAAAATCCAGCAGAGCAGACTGGGACAGACCAGAGCAGGTTTCCGTACCAATCAATGTTGGCAGGTCAAGGTGTTAATCTGCCCATTTGCACCCACTCTTACTGAGATAGTGGTCTCTTAAAGGAGAAAGAATACTTACAGTGCACTAAACCGGATGCAGCGGAGAAACCACAACAACTACTCTAGATTCACTTAGTCTAGAGTAATTGAACCAAGATTCAGCCCAAAGATCACAGATCCACAAGATTCTACAAAAACCCCCAAATGCCAAATTAGGGTTTTCCAAGAATCAACCCAAGAATTAACAATTGTTAATTCTTCAAGAAACCAACACCAATTGCTTCCAATCGAATCAGAAACAAAAACCCCCAAAAATCAGGGTTTCAAGAAAAAAACTCTCAAATTTTACTTGATACTTAAATCCTTCAACTAAACCAAGAAACAACCAGAAATCAACACCTAAGTGTTGAATCAATCAACTCTAACCAAGATCCCCAAAATATCAGACCAAACCAATCAGAACCTGTCTCTGATACCATGTAAAAATGGTAACAAAACTACTAACACAAGATGTAATCACCCAACGAACCACCCTTTTGGTGATCTATTCTTTTATTATAACAATATACACAGCAGACTTGTCCCCGACATAGGTTCAAGCTAATACAATACAAGAATAAATATAGTAGTCCCTCTATTATGTGCTACTTACAAGAACACACACTCTAAACCAAACCTGAATCTAAACAAGAACTAAAACCAAACTGACAATCAAGATCAAGAGGATCTTGATATAAACTGATCACTACACAACTTGAACTAAAACCCAGATGATGATGATGTATCTTGAGAGGGAGAGAGAGAGAACTTTGTGTGTGTAAAAATGTGAGAATGAATGAATGCCAATACCTTAGCTCATATCAATCCATATATAGCCCAAAGTTGCACATTACACCTTGCACTATCACAAACTAAACAAACACATCTGAAAGTTACATTAGAAGAGAATACACTAAGAAAAGTTACATATTAACCCTCATAGTTTCAGAAGTTTGCTAAAGTGTATAATTTAATAAAGAAGCTCAAATTCCACACCACAACCTCACCACTGACACACCGTAATGGTGACCACGAGCACCACCTTTCCACCGTGAGTTCACCATGACTTATTTTTGATGCTTTTAATAGTTTGAAGATTGAAAAAAGCAAATTTGGAAGAAAATAATAATTAAACTTACAAATAAAAAAATGTTAAAGCGTTTTTCAAGTATAATTTTGATAATATTTGATACTTTTAAAATACACTAGTTAAAAAATTTCTTCTTATTTAGTTTGAAAAGATGTAAGAAAAAAGCTCATTTTTTATTTACTATAAAAGTATTTCATTATCTATAAACAAGAAAACATGTGAATAAAATGAGGATTGACATACTATGTTCGGTTATTAAATGATACTTAACTAGGTTGATAATAACCGTGCGTTGCGCTAGAATTATATTCCTATTTTAGTCTTGTAAGTTCATACATTTTGATTATATTTTTGTGGATGTTAGTGTGTTCAAAATCTGGGTCAAGTGTGCATAAATTGTGATTTTAAGATTTTTTTTCTTACAGTAGTATAAAGTAAATTAGCATGTGATGGCAAAAAATTATCGAAATATCTAAAGTAAAAAATACTATTATACTCCCATTTCACTATTCATTCAAGAATTGATATATAGGTAGATTCTTATGGATGTTAGTGTGTTAAGTATGCATAATTGTGATTTTAGGAGAGTTTCTTTCTTATAGTATTATAAAGTAAATTAGTATGTGATGGCAAAAAATTATCAAAATATCTAAAGTAAAAATACTATTATACCCCTTTTCACTATTCATTCAAGTTTTTTTTTCCGAGTGTTGCTATACACACACCTCGATAGTACAAAAATCCTATGCACACACCCCTAAATTACCACCGGTGATGCACACAGTACAACACCGCTATGCATAAAAAGATGTGTATATAGGAGTATAGGGGTGTTTGTATAGAATTACCCTTTTTTTTTCTTCAATAATTGATATATAGGTAGATAGATATTTTCAAATCTATATTACAACTTTTTATTTTATTCTGATATATATGTCCTAAATTTAAATTTCAAGTAACCAAAACTATAAAGGTAAAAGTATATTTATTGATAACATAATGTCAGGATTTCATTTTCTTAAAACTATGTATTTTTTGGGTCCTATGTTTTATACCCCATTGACCACCTATTTTTTTGAGTCAAAAAGTAGTATGGTAATTAGTAGTATGGTAATTAGTGTATTAGAAAATAAATGTATTGGATTTCGGAATTCGCACTTCTGTAAGCCACTTTTAGCATCAATTAATTCGGTCAATGCCTACATTTAATAACATTGATAACATAGGCAAAAATGTGTATGACACTTCTTTTAATAACATTGATAACACAGGCAAAAATTGAAAATAACAAAATTTAACTACAACTTCCTAACTAATAACTTCCTACATATAATAACAGTTATAATATGATGTAATTAAGTATATAAATTGTCTAATCTTAATTTTTAAGTACACTTCAAAAATACGAGCATCAGTTTGAGTAACAAACTAACAACCCAAATCCAAACACAAAAACAAGCAGCCTAACACCCACGAAAATGCATACAGTTAGGAGGTCTTCTTGCTTGTCTTGAGTAACAACTCAAATGACGGAGGACAAAAACAAGCAGCCACACCCATGAAAATCAAGCCGCGTAAAATTCATACCAAAACACCGCCGCATGAACCAAAACCAAATAAGCTTGTGAGCTTAAAAATAAGCTCGATTCATATGACCGGCCAGTTATTTTTAGTAAAAGTATTTATAACTACTCCGTATTATTGTTATCGTATAACCGGCCAGTTATAAGTATATCCCCGACACAAAATTATATATGTTTTTCGCTTTGGTCTGGTCCAAACCCATCACAAGAAAGTGGTCCTATTGTGATTGCACATTTGAGGGATGCTCATTACAAAACTGAGGTCGCATCCGCATGGGAAACTATATATTTAAGTCGACAACGCATGTATACTCAAATTATTCAGAATGAAAGACAAATGTATTCATGACTTTTTATTTTATGAAGTTATAAAGTTTTTATTTTATAAAGTGATTATGATAAATAAGATGTGTTCTTTATTTTATAAAGTGATTATAGTTGTTACATTTTTTTTATTTTTTCAATAGGCAATTAAACTAAAAGTAAAAACATATAATTGGAAATTAAACTAAAAGTAAAAACAAAATAATTAAGTATTAATAACAAAAACTAAAAAAAAAAAATACTAATGATTGGTGGAATTAAATACTAATGATTTCATTTAATGCTACCAAATTAAATACTAATGATTGTTTAGCTACCAAATTAAATACTAATGATTGGTGGAATTAAATACTAATGATTGGTGGGGTGGATCTCCTAATTTAATGGGGTATAAACCCACAAAGCTATCTATTTTTTTATGTGAATATTTACATTGAGCACTATATAAAGAGAGAACCCATAAAGTTCTTCTTGTGGGTGTAAGAGAAAACAAGAGTGAGAAATGAAAATGAGGGAGGAAATGAATAGTCACCAAACACAACTCTCAACAAGAAAGAAAGGTGGCCTGGTCACAATGCCTTTCATCATAGGTAGGTATCTTGCGTTCTTGATCATAAAGTTTTGACTATACAATAACTATCACAATGGTACAGCATGCATGTTATCTTTTGATCATAAAATTTTCCTTTTTATCACATGGAATTCTTGAATCTTGATTTATTTATTTATTTTGCAGCAAATGAGGCATTTGAGAAGGTATCAAGCTATGGTTTGATGCCAAATATGATAGTGTATTTGATGAGTGACTACAAGATTGGTGTAGCTAAAGGCACAAACATTATTTTCCTCTGGACAGCAGCTACAAATTTTGCACCAATTTTAGGTGCATTTCTATCTGATTCATATTTGGGTGGCTTCCTTACCATTGGCTTGGGCTCTATCTTTTCTCTCATGGTAATATTAGCTGTTAACTAATTTGCTCTCTTTTAGTTGAACTTTCATCTTGCATGCTTTATTTTAATTTGATCTATCCAGAAAAATTATTAGATATAAGACATGATTGTGAGACCTAGATATATGACTCATTTTATTCTTAAACTTGTGCGTCACTTTTTTTATTAGTTTGTGAAGAAATGAGTACTTTAGCTGCGACCAACAAAATGATCTCATGCAATTTTAGACATAAATTAGTCATATTTTAAGGCCTTATAATCATTTCTTATTAAATATATAGGGTAAATGTCTAAAGACCATTTAAACTTGCTTCTCATGGTTTAATCAAGTACTGTAGCTTTTAAAAAACAGATTGCACCTTTGTAACATGTTATTTGGAGTTTTAAGTTTCAAAATGTTGTTTTTAAAAAAGGTTTTTAAAATGTTGTTTGTACAAGAGGTTTCAAAATGTAGAAAAAATAGAACTAGGTTTCAATTACAAAATTTGGTTTTGCACTAGAAATTGTAGTTTTATTTTGCAATAGTGTTATTTTCTTGTGTTTTATAGTATATAGAGCTATATCGATGTTTATGCTATTGATTCCGGCCCTGCCAATAATAATGGTCAAGTTTATAAATAGCGCGATGCGTGACGTGGCGGCATGACCAAGCCTCACGGCTTAGCAGCCAAGGCGAAGCTTTTGCGTTTATAAGGCGTGGCATAAAGCGGCACAAAATATGAAAATATTTATATATTTATATCATATTTCATATATATCGAGTTTACAAAAAGACGTGGAATAAGGCGTGGCGGCATGACCAAGCCTCACGCCTTTGCGGGGCATTTGCGCGCCTTTTAGAACCATGATAATGGTCAAGTTCCGTCACTGGCCCAAAGCTTTGTGTGTTGCCGGTTTGGAAAATCATTTGGAAAAATTATATATATGTACTCTGAATCTCTCTCGTTATCTACACCTTTATTTCAGCATTTTTCGTGACCATGTAGTTATGAGGTTGAGTAGGAAGAAATGTTAAGATGTGAATCATTTATCTTTATAATTTTTAGGACATTCTATCAAGTTTGAAAACCTAATCATCCAAAACAGAATTTAATTTACTAGAAAACAGTTTTATAATCTCAAAATTTTAGTAATAAAAAAACAAAGTCCAAAAACTCGTGTGTGAATTGAATTCACTGAATTCAGCAAATGACAAAAAGGTTTATTTTGTAATTTGCTCTCATATATTTAAGTGTTTATGCTAAAATATTACTAGTAATTAAAATGTATAAATTTAACACAACAAAGATTGTAATAATACCAAGCAATACAGAATGAGTATTTAAGTTTCTTAGAATTTTACACATAAAGGTTGATATTAATTTGAGCCTTTTATATAATGAAAATGTCAGAAATTGTTTTAAAAAAACTTTTTCCACATATGAAATAAGAACATGGCTTTACTTTTTAGTACTATTAAATATAATATATAGATCATTTAAAACAAATTTATTGTATAACTACTACTATATGTTTATTGGTATAGAGATGGTAAAAAACAAAGAGCTTATAACTGGGCCACGTAAAAAGTTGGACCATCTTGGGCTGTAACTAGGTAGATGGGCCAGACTAACCAGCATTAGGACCCCAAAAATTTATGAGGCCCCAAAATTTGTCCCGTTAATGATATACATACATGTGTAATGTGTTATGTGACTGTACACATATTTTTCTCAACGAGAAAAGCAATTGGGTAAGAATACATCTTAAATTGGTCATATGTTCAACGTTTAAATGGATATTTTGCACTATATCTTATAAAAGGGAGACTTTTTATATAGTATTAGTTTAAAAAGGCCTTATTATCAATTTTCGCCCGAGCACCGCTAACCATGATAGATTCCGGTCCGGGCTTTGGACTTGGACATACATGACAAAAATAGGAGCGGTAGAGTTATGTTGAACCATACATGGTCTATTTGGGACAGGCTTTTTAGGACGGTGTTAGGCCGGGCGGAGAGCCAAGCTCGAACTTTGCCTCTATTCGTAGTGTGTAGGACGTTACTTGAAAACAGGTGCAAAGCTAGAATTTATACCAATTAGTTTCAAAACCAAAATTAGCAACGTTTTATATGAAATAAGTGGGTTCAAAAAATAAATGATGCTAAATACTAGGTAAACAACACTATGAATAATAATAAGATTCCTAGCGAGTTTAATTGCACCCGGTCAGCTCTATGTGGCTCGCTTAAGCTTGAACACAACCTTTTTTCTGTAAGGCTCCATGGGGCATTTTGCGACATGTGGCAGCCTAGTCAGCAACCCCCTCCAAAGCTTTTAAGTGTGTAATGGTGGGTGGGGTATTTTGCGACATGTTTCACTTTTTTTTTTTTCTTTTTCCTTTTTTTTAATTCAACCAAACAATACATTTTTATTTAAAA